>JAJEJO010049935.1:0-13335 GCA_020662805.1 Glaucomys volans | reverse complement strand
ATAACTAGGGATGTTGAACATTTTTTCATAAATCTGTTGATTGCTTGTAGATCTTCCTCTGTAAAGTGTCTGTTCATTTCCTTGGCCCATTTATTGATTGGGTTATTAGTGTTCTTGGTGTAAAGATTTTTGAGCACTTTGTAGATTCTGGAGATTAGTGCTCTGACTGAAGTGTGAGTGGCAAAGATTTTCTCCCACTCTGAAGGCTCTCTCTTCACATTGCTGATTGTTTCCTTTGCTGAGAAAAAGCTTTTTAGCTTGACTCTATCCCAATCATTGATTCCTGCTTTTATTTCTTGTGCTTTGGGAGTCATGTTAAGGAAGTCTGGTCCTAGGCCAACATGATGGAGATTTGGACCTATTTTCTCTTCTATTAAGTGCAGGGTCTCTGATCTAATTCCTAGGTCCTTGATCCATTTTGAATTGAGTTTTGTACAGGGTGAGAGATATGGGTTTAGTTTCATTTTGCTGCATATGGATTTCCAGTTTTCCCAGCACCATCTGTTGAAGAGGCTATCTTTTCTCCATTGTATGTTTTTGGCTCCTTTGTCAAGTATGAGATACCTGTATTTATGTGGGTTTGTCTCTGTGTCCTCTATTCTGTACCATTGATCTACCTGTCTATTTTGGTGCCAATACCATGCTGTTTTTGTTACTATTGCTCTGTAGTATAGTTGAAGGTCTGGTATTGTGATACCCCCTGCTTCATTCTTCTTGCTAAGAATTGTTTTAGCTATTCTGGGTCTCTTTTTCCTCCAAATGAATTTCATGATTGCTTGCTCTATTTCTATGAGGTCCTTCATTGGGATTTTAATTGGAATTGCTTTGAATTTGTATAGTGCTTTTGGTAGTATGGCCATTTTGACTATATTAATTCTGCCTATCCAAGAACATGGGCAATCTTTCCATCTTCTCAGACTTTCTTTCTTTCTTTAGTGTTCTGTAGTTCTCATTGTAGAGATCTTTCACCTCTTTTGTTAGATTGATTCCCAAGTATTTTATTTTTCTTGAGGCTATTGTGAATGGTATAGTTTTCCTAATTTCTCTCTCAGAGGATGCATCACTTACAAATAAAAATGCATTAGATTTATGAGCATTAATTTTATATCCTGCTACTTTACTGAATTCATTTATGAGTTCTAGAGGCATGTGAGCCACCCAAACTGAATCTGGAGGACATACACAACTTAAATAGACCAATTTAAAGCAAGGAAATAGAGGAAGTCATCAAAAGCCTACCAACAAAGAAAAGTCCGGGACCAGATGGATTCACAGCCGAGTTCTACAAGACCTTCAAAGAAGAGCTCATTCCAATACTCCTCAAAGTATTTCATGAAATAGAGGAGGAGGGAACCCTTCCAAACTCATTCTATGAAGCTAATATCACCCTGATACCAAAACCAGAGAAGGACACATCAAGGAAAGAAAAGTTCAGACCCATATCTCTAATGAACATAGATGCAAAAATTCTTAACAAAATTTTAGCGAATCACATACAAAAGCATATTAAAAAGATAGTGCACCATGATCAAGTGGGTTTCATCCCGGGGATGCAAGGTTGGTTCAACATCCGGAAATCAATCAATGTAATTCACCACATCAACAGACTTAAAGTCAAGAAACACATGATTATTTCAATAGATGCAGAGAAAGCATTTGATAAAATACAGCACCCATTCATGCTCAAAACACTAGAAAAAATAGGGATAGTGGGGACATTCCTTAACATTGTAAAGGCTATTTATGCCAAGCCCACAGCTAACATCATTCTAAATGGAGAAAAATTGAAAGCATTCCCCCTGAGAACTGGAACAAGGCAGAGATACCCTCTTTCACCACTTCTGTTCAACATTGTCCTTGAAACTCTAACCAGAGCAATTAGACAGACCAAAGAAATTAGAGGAATACGAATAGGAAAAGAGGAGCTCAAACTATCTCTATTTGCTGACGACATGATTCTCTATTTAGAAGACCCTAAAAATTCCTCCAGAAAACTTCTGGAGCTCATAAATGTGTTCTTAATAACTGCCATTCTAATGAATTGAGATGAAATCGGAGTCGCTTGGAATTGCTTTTATCTGGTTAAAGATGTTGACAATTTTTTCAAAAAATTGTTGGCCATTGCATTTCTCCTTTTGAGAATAATTGTTCATTTGACCATTCATTGGGTTGTTTTATCTGTGCTGTTAAGATTTTTGAGTTTTTTATATATTCTTGATATTAGTCCTTGTCACACGAGCACCTGGCAAAGATATTCTCCAATTGTGTAGGTCCTCTCTTCTCTAATTTTTTTGCTGGGCAGAAGCTTTTTAACATGATGCCCTTCCATCTATCAATTCTTGGTTTTGTTTCCTGAACACTAGGAGTCTTATGGAGGAAGTCATGCCTGCTTCTATATGTTAGAGTGAATGCACTATGTTTTCTACTAGTATTTACAGTGTTTATGGTCTAATTCCTATGGTTTTTGAATGACTTTGAGTTCATTTTTGTGCAGGATTTACCTTCATTCTTCTACATGCAGATATGCAGTTTTTCAAGCACCATTTATTAAACAGGTTGTTTTTTCTCCAATATTTACTTTTGGTGCCTTTATTAAGGATCAGATGACTATCTGTGTGGGTTTGTCTCTGTGTCTTCCATTCTACTCAATTGATCTATGTGCCTGTTTTGATATTTGATTTTTTTTGTTACTATAACTCCTTTAGTATGATTTGAAACTGAAAAGACTTTGGAATGTGATACCTTCAGCATTACTCTTTGTGTGTGAGGTGTGTGTGTGTGTGTTGGGAACTAGACCCAGGGCATTGCACATGCCAGTCAAGTGCTCTGCCATTGAGCCACATCCAAGCCATTCATCATTGTTCTTGTTGCTAAGAATGACTTTGGATTTTTTGTTTGTCTTTGCAATTTTGGGATGGTTTCTTCTATTTATGTGAAGAACGTCATTGGTATTTCGTGGGGAATGCATTGAATCTGTAGATTTCTTTGGGTAATATGACATTTTGATTCTGGTGATCCAAGAACATGGGAGAGCTTTTCACACTCTATTATCTTCTTCAATCTCTTTCTTCAATGTTGTATAATATATAGTGTAAGAGGTCTTTCTCCTCTTTGAATAGATTACATCTAGAGTTCTTGGTTGGTTGCTCATTTTGATACCAGGGATTGAATTCAAGTGTTCATTACCACTGAGAAACAGACCCCGCCATTTTTTATATTTTATCTAGAGATAGGAACTCTTCAGTTGCATGGGGCCTCAAGAGGTTGCTCAGGCTGGTTTTCAACTCTCAATACTCCTGCCTCAACCTCCTGAGCTGCTGGAATGACAGGCATGTGCCACCATGCCAGACTACCTAGTATTTTTTGAGACCATTGTAAATGGGACTGAATCCTTGATTTCTTCCTCAGCAGATTCATTATTGTATGAAGAGAAGTTATTGATTTTTGTATGTTGATCTTGTATCTTGCTATTTTGATGAACTGGGCAATCAGTTCTAGAAGTGTTTGGGGAGAATTTTGGGGGTCTTCAAAGTATAGCATCATATCATCTGCAAATAGTGCTGATTTGGTTTCTTTCTTTCCTATTTGTAATTATTTGATTCACTTCTCTAGCCTGAGGAATCAGGCTACTGAATGGGAGTAATGAGAGTGGATATCTTTTCCTGGCTTCTGATTTTAGGATAAATGCTTCCAGTATTTCCCCACTTAACATGATGTTGGCTTTGTGTTTGACACATTTAGACTTTATATGTTCCGCCACGTTCCTCTGTCAAGGCAAATTCTGCTGATATGGTGAAATGCATTTATGGATTTGCACATGTTGAATCATCCTCCCATCCCTGGAATGAAATCAACATGTCATGATGTATAATCTTACTGTTGAATAGGATTTGTTAATATTTTAATAATTTTTCTGTGTTTAAGTTCATCAGGAATATTGGTCTGTTGTTTTCTGACATGGTACGTCTTTGCCAGGCTTGGGTATCAGGAGGATACTGGTTTCATAGAATGAATTCAGGAATGGTCCCCCTCTCTGTTTCATTACCTAGTTTGAGGAGCATTTATCCATATACCTGAATCAAGTTGTCAGGGAGTGAACCATGACAGGCACAACCCAGACCCTGTTTTAGCAGTGTGTAAAATGCACTCCTGTGCCTGCCCACAGTGGCCTATGGATCATGGTTCCAGCACATTTGTGGCTGGATATCCATGAGAGACAGGGAGAATGACCTGCTACTGAGCTATGAAGAGCTGCAGAAGGTGAGCACCCTCTCATAGTCAGCAACTGCTGCTCCACACCATCCTCACTCCCTCGGACATCCATGGTCCTCAGTGTCTCCACTCCACTTTCCGTGTCAACACATAGCCTCTCAGAAGTCACTAAGAGTAGAGGAGCCCTGGGTCTCCATTGCCCTGCTTCTGCTTGATCCTCCCCAGGCTCCATGCTCTTTCTCCATGACTTGTCCTTGGTTTCATCTGTGCAACATCTAAAGAGCCATTGCACACACTGAGGCAGGGGGCCAGGGCTTATGCTCACACCTGTGGCTGTCAAGTTTTCTGCTTGCAGAAACTGGGACACAGGAACATAGTCATCACAAGGGACTGGCAGAAATCACTAACCCCAGAGTGTATCCATCTCTCTGGCTTCTATCCTTGACTGATGAGTTGACGAGAAGGTGAGAAGTCACTCTGTGTGACTCTTCTGAGAGGTCAGGGGCTGGAGTGACAGGAATGGCCTGAAGATGGTGCTCAGCACTGGTGAGGTGGTCCAGGTAGAGCTAGAAAACAGGAAGACCTTTAATGATCTGCAGTATAGGATGGTGACTGTGGATAACAGTTATTATTCATATCCAAATAGCAAAGGGAAAGGCAGTTGAATGTTCCCAAGTAAATAACTTGGGATGTATGTCTGAGTGTGTAACTATGCCATTTATTGGATCATTCCACATTGAATATGAACTTATTCTAAATTTATTTCTCTGTTAGTGCAGAAAAATGCCACACTGACCCACACAAAGCTGCACAGTCCTATATGTGACTTTAGTAGATCCAGATGTCATTTAAAGCTTTGAAATTAAAAGAAAATCAGAATTGTTAAACAATGTAAGAAAAAGTAAAAGAGTGAACAGACCTTTAGAAAACATTTGCCTGTTAGTGGTGTCTTGGGGACAGAGAAGATGCCATAGACAGAAGCATCAGCTTCCCCTGGAGAAAGGACTCCAGTCTCCTTCCTGCAGCTACTTCATGTTCTTCTGTATTCCCAGCATGAAGTCAGTTCTCACCAGGGAGCCCTGGATGCCAAGCTCACCTCCCTCAGCAGCAAGCTCCCACACTTCCCTGTAATTCTCTGCTCAAATCACAGAACACTTTTTAGATTTCTGCCACGGTTGTGTTTGCTATTTTTATATAGTAACTGGGGCTCAGGGGAAGAAGTAATAATGAAGCACTGTCATCCTAAAAGGAAGGTGGAGGAGCCCACACAAATTCTCTCTTCTTATAAAGATCTTGTCCTTGGTGTGATCTCCCAGGACTATCCATCAATAATCATGGGACTTGAGTTTAGGAAGACATCCAAAGCCCTATGTGTTATTCAAGCAGCAGTTATGGGGCACAGTATCATTTGGTATAATGATGCGTTTTGGGAGGCTTTGCCTCCTGGCCTTCTCTTGCACTCTTAGGAGTTCCTTTAGAAATCCCAACACCTGCCTCTGGGTCGTCCTGAAATCAAACACACTGGGAAACCCATCCTGACCTTCACCCCTCATGCCCCTCTTCTTGGCCCCTTTCTCTTTCTCCCTCCTTCTGGCATCCATCTCAGTCTTTTCCCAAATTGATACATCAATCCTCTCCTCTTTCTCACCCACATCCCTCCTAACGCTTCTGTTCCAATCTTCCCATGTCTGCTGTCCTTCCCTTTCATAGCATCACTCTTGATTGTTCACATTTTAGGACCCCAGAAGCACCATAGAGAAGATCTGTCAGTTCCTAGGAAAGAAGTTAAATCCAGAAGAACTGGATTCAGCCCTCGTGAATAACTCCTTTCAATTCATGAAACAAAACAAGATGTCCAATCTTGAAATATTGCCCAAAACTTTAATGAGTGATAATTTCTCATTGACAAGGAAAGATAAGTGCTCTGCTTTCAGAATGCACAAGAATACTTGGAGGTCACTCTTGTCTTTACCCCCTGACACTAAGAGTGAAGGTGTTTGAACATATCAACTTTAATCATTCATGGTCCTGAAAGCTGCTTGTGTGTCCGTATAGGAAAAAGTGCTTCCATGGCACTGGTATTGGCTGCAGGTACCTGATGAAAGTTGATTCAGTATTGCAGAGGAGGGTGGTTTTGGAGATGGTCACTCCATCTCCTTGGGCTACTCCACTGCTAACTTACTATAGAGAACTGCCCAAAGAAAAAGATAACCAAATAAAGACCAAATTGGAGAAATTAGAGAGGAGGTCATTTGCTAGGAGACATTGTGAGTCCTCCTTCCTGTCAGGAAAGATTAATCACATCCACACCCTTGGATTCAGGTCTATTGGAATATATCTACTGCAAGTGATGGCAGAACCTTTTTTTCCAAAACTCCTCCAATTCATATGTATCTGGAATGGTAAACCATGGAATAAATCTTCCAAATGCTTCAAGAGATATGCAAGAGGTCAGGATTCCTGCACACAGTGCACCTGGAGCACAAAATGATAAAACAGAGGACTGGGCTGGGGATGTGACTCAGTGGGAGAGCACAGCCTAGCAGAAGAAATCAATGGAGGTTATCTAATAATGAAGGTAACAATGAAAATGGGAGTAAGAATGAGAGTTTATAGGATAGCAACCACTTGTTAGACTTCTGCTACTTTATATCCATATGAGTATAGTGTTTACACGCATAGGATATATTAGCTTAGATATTATATATTTATTAATTGTACTACTATATGAAACTTAATTTAAATGATACATAATATAATACTGTAATCACATAAGTATGGGCTATGATTTATGTCCATAGCTTTAGCTTCAATTCCACCCCCACAATGTTCTCAATGGTAACCCCTCCAGGGCTTCCTACATCCTTGTCTGTAAAACAGGGTATGATGCTGATATTTTACTCATTTTTTATTAATCCCCTGAGTATATATCGTGTTATTCTTTGAAGCACCCACACTTTATGAAAAAAAGTGTAGACTTCCTAATATGATAGAAATGTATACCATATGCACATTCCAAAAAGAAATGCATAGAACATCTCATATCTGATCTTGCTATGCAGTGAACAAGGATGGAGGTGTGCGGTTCTGAACTGAGGGCCTCACTGAGTAACTGCACTGGAGTAACCTTTGAATGAGGCAAGTGGATAAGACATGAATATGTCCACAGGACAGCACTCTGGGGTGAGGTCATGACATGTAAAGAGCCCACAGAGGGGGAGCCTAGCACCTATGAAGCTGGGTAGTCACAGGGGTGGCGTCTGACACAACTAGGACACTATACCTAGAGCCACAAAAGCACCAAGGGACTTACCTAGAAGAAACTGGAAGTCCTGGGAGACTCTGAGCCCTCAGTGACTGGAACCACTGGACATGGCAATGATCAGTGTGGGTGCCATGGGCAGAGTAGATTCTAACAGAGAATGGCCAAAAGGAGAGAAACGAGTTGTCATCTGTTCTGATCACCCTGCTCAGAAATTCTGTTATCTTGGGCCAAAGTGCTAAAAAAAAAAAAAAAAAAAGAAAAAAAAGGAGAAGAAGAAATGGACAGTGTTAATTACATTCCAGATGTTCTGATATTACACCCAGCATTGTGACTTATGGATTTGGTACAGGATTGGTGGGGAGAAGGGAAGTGAGGACACACTTTCCAGGCAGGTCGAAGTGTAAATGGGTATGGGGGCCAGGCAGCAGGAGGTCTCAGCATGACCCACTGGTCATTGTGCTGTCCTGACAGAGCAAGGAGGTCATCTCAGTCTTCAGACCTCTCACCAGATCTGATCTGTCTCTCCTTCATGTTTTCCAGGCATCTGTGGGGACTGGAAGAATCACTTCACAGTGACCCAAGCTGAAGCCTTTCATAAAGTATACCAAGAGAAGATGGCAGGTTTTCCCAAAGACCTGTTCCCATGGGAATAACGTCCAAAAATTTCTGGATCTTATATGTAGGGTGATACTTGTTGTCCTGTCCTGGGGTGTGAACAGGACATAGGGGTTCTTTGCATAAAACCCACTTCTACAGAAAGGGGGAGGGAAGCATAGAATGACAAAAAGAGTCAATGAAATATAAATTAATAGATGAGTAAAATTAAATCTAGTCAAGTAGAGGAGACTGGGAGAGGGAGGGTGTATGGCAGGGAAAGGGGAGCATGAACTGAAATGCATTTCCACGCAGGGATGAGTTTTTCTGGATGAACCCAACTACTGTGTATACATATTATGCTCTGAAAAAAAAATAAAAGCCTGTGTCTTCACTCTGGAGCCTTGAATTATACATTTTTGTTTCTCTGATCATGCTTGTTGAAAAACACTAGGATTTCCCTATTCATGTCATCACATCCTAGCTTTTAAAAGATCTTTGTAGTACTTAAACACATAGAAAACTACAAACATAATATGAATATCACCCACAATTGTGTCTAATTTTTAACACAAGAAATAAAATGTAGAAGCAGCTAAGGTTCCTCTTCTATTACCTGTATCTCCAGAATCTATGATGATGACGATGGCGATCTAATTTCCAAGCTAGTTTTGTTTTCATTCCTGGTGGTGTTTGCAGCATAAATAAAAAGTGGTGTGTACGGGACTGTTAATACTGACCTAAACATTGAATGGTATGATACATTCACAAACTCTCATTTCCACTCAGCATTTAACCTATGGTTTTATCTGAACTGACGTATATACAGTAGTTCAGAACTGAATTGAGGCGTGGGACACTGTTGAGTTACCTGTTCTCTTGTAATTGAGTCTGGGTTCCCCTCACCAATATCCCCATATTTAAAGCCCTATTGGGAAAGCAGGATGAAACCTAGGTCAGAGTTTTCCATGGCTGGATATTTAGACCTGAACTTGACTGTCCACTCATTGGCCTCTTGTAGGTGTTATCAAATGTTTCTCCAATCATCGTGGCATGAAGGTAAAAGTCAAATCAACTCCTCTACCTCTGCCCACTTTGAGCTGACTGTGAAATTCACTAATATTGGAGGTCAGGCAGCTGAGCTATATAGTATAAGTCTCCCACTACCTTGCTGTAGAAAACACCTCTTCCATGAGGGAATGATGATAATGGTTGCTTAAGATTCTTTACAAGCATTTGTACACTTTTTTGGAAACAGCCCTGACTATTCACTTGATGCTCCAGAGGTCCAATAGGTAACTGAAAACAGAATCAAGAAGCCTGCCCTCTCTGCCTTCTTGTCCTCTCTCTCTTCTTTGCTACCCTAAAGTTTTGGGTCAGGTTTTTGTTCAACTCTACAGTTTAACATATCCATCATTTCTCGAGTAGCTCATCTGGAACTCAAATACAAGGTTGATTTGACCTCAACTTACCTAACGTGCCTCCTCCTTGAAGGCTGAATACAGCAAGATAAAGTTAACCAAGAACTGTCCCATCCAAGCCTCAGGAGTGGCTCCCAAAATCTCCAGTCATCAGTCATTCATGTCCACTCCCCACCCAACCATTCTTTCCTCCTCCTGTGGCCCTTTAGCATGCAGGGTCCCTATCATGGCTTTCTTGGTGACAGCCTCCTCTCTTCTTGGGCTTGCTAACTGTCCAAATTAACCTTTCTCCTTCCCCATGAGCTTGGCCTCAAAATCTTGGCCTTTTTGAGTGGGAAGCAAATAGATTTGGTTCAGTGGCAGTTCTGTTGTCAATTATTGATGACATTCCCCTTTAAGAGCTTTAAGAGCTTTCTGATGCTCTTAGTTATATATTTTTTCTCTCAACTATCTGTGTCCCTGGATTCTCTTTCTCACTTCTCTCATACTAACAGCCAACCTCTATTAATTCCTCCCTTGCTCTTACTATAAACTTTTACCTCTATCTTCTCTCTCTGTCCCCCATAAACATCATATCTTCCACTATTTCTGTTCCCTCACTGTCCATCATTTAAAACAGTAAATCCTTTTAGCAAACCTACTGCTTATATTTTACACAATAATTGAACACTTCATTTCTGTTTATTGCAACAAAACTGTAAAAACCTTAATAGGAGCCATTTGGTTTAAGGTGGTATATCCTTTGCACTAGGTGCTGTTAATATTGGTCTCCTCCTTAAAAGTGATGTTCTAGAAGCCTTCAGGGACACTATAACTCTACAGGGTAAAATCTATGCTGCTCCAATCCATACTGGTAGATGAGAAGACACACAAACAACATGAATAGACAAGGGAACAAAGCACCTCAGACAAACCAAGATGTTCTAACAATAAAATCCATAGACAATGCAGTAGAAGAAATGTTAGAGAAGGAGTTTAGAAAATACTTAGAAAATAGATTGATCTTCAAAATAAAGAATGGTATCAGGAAATATAGGAAGTGAAAGGTCACATCATTAAAGAAGCAGAGATTATAAAAAAGAATCAAGCAGAAATCCTCAAAATGAAGGAAATGATACACCAAATTAAAATTTCAATGGAAAGT
Source organism: Glaucomys volans (assembly GCA_020662805.1). NCBI lineage: Eukaryota > Metazoa > Chordata > Mammalia > Rodentia > Sciuridae > Glaucomys > Glaucomys volans. Next base: position 2,699 of record JAJEJO010049935.1, on the reverse strand, counting down.
ATCCCCAACAGACTAGACCACTTGGGAGACAGAACCTCAGACAAAGAAGACAAAGTATGTAGTCTTTTTTTTTTTTTTTTTTTTTTTTTTTTGGTACTAGGGATTGAACCCAGGGGCACTCCACCACTGAGCCACATCCCCAGCCCTATTTTGTATTTTATTTAGAGACAGGGTCTCACTGAGTTGCTTAGGGCCTCGCTAAGTTGCTGAGGCTGGCTTTGAACTCGTGATCCTCCTGTCTCAGCCTCCCAAGTGCTGGGATTACAGGCGTGCGCCACCACGCCCAGCCAAAGTATGTACTCTTGAAAATAAAGTTGTCTGCACAGAGAAACCATGAACAGAACTTCCAGGAAGTATGGGATACCATGAAAAGACCAAATTTAAGATTTATCAAAATAGATGAAGGCATGGAGATACAAACCAAAGGAAAGCACAACCTTTTCAATATCACAAAAATTCCCAAATCTAAAGAATTAAATGGAAAATCAACTACAAGAGGCTCACAGGACCCCAAATGTACAAAATTACAGCAGACCTACACCAAGGCACATTATAATGAGAATGACTAACATACAGAATAAGGATAGAATTTTAATGACTGCTAGAGAAAAAAATCAAATTACACATAGGGGGAAACCAATTCATTTTTCAGCTGATTTCTCACCCAGACCCTCAATGCCAGAAGGTCCTGGAATAACATATAACAAGCTCTGAAAGAAAATTGATACCAAGAATTTTATATCCAGCAGAATAAAACTTCAGATATGAAGAGTAAATAAAAACCTTCCATGATAAAAAAAAAAAAAGTTAAAAGAATTTACAACTAGAAAGCCTGCACTACAGAACATTCTGAGGAAAATATTCCATGAGGAGGAAATGAAAAAAAGAAACATGAAAACCAGCAAAGGGAGGAACTGCACTAAAGGAAATGTCAATCAAAGGAGACACTAAGTCAAATTAAAACCAAAAATAAAACCAAATGACCAGGAATACAAATCATATCTCAGTAATAACTCTGAGTGTTAATGGCCTAAACTCATCAATCAAAACCATAGACTGGAAGACTGGATTTTTTAAAAAAGGGCCAACAACATGCTGTTTTCAAGACACTCGGCTCATAGGAAAACCCATGCACAGACTGAAGGTAAAAGGATGGGGTAAAGCATATCACTCACTCGGACTGCGTAAACAAGCTGGCGCTTCCATCGTTATATCAGACAAAGTGGACGTCAAACCAAAGTTACTCAGAAGGGATAAAGAAGGACATCTCATACTGCATAAGGGAATCATACACCAACAAGACATAACAATCATAAACATATATGCCCCAAACAATGGAGCATCTACGTACATCAAACAAACCCTTCTCAATTTCAGGAATCGAATAGACCAAAACATGATAATACTAGGTGACTTTAACACACCTCTCTCACCACTGGATAGATCTTCCAGAGAAAAATGAAACATAGAACCTATAGAATTAAATAATGCAATCAATGATTTAGACTTAATGGACATGGAGATAGTATTTCATTCATCATCGAGCAAATACATTTTTTACAGCAGCAGCAGCACAGGGATCATTCTCTAAAATAAACTATATATTATGCCACAAAGCAACTCTCAGCAAATACAAAAAATAGAAATACTACCCTTCATTCATAAAGGAATGAAACCAGAAATCAATGATAAAATAAAAAATAGAAGCCACTCCAACACCTCAAGACTAAATAGCATGCTACTAAATGATGAATGGATAAAAGAACAAATAAGGGAGAAAATTTTTTAAAAATTAGATGTACATGAGAACACCAATACAATATACCAAAATTTCTGGGACACCATGAAGGCAGTGCTAAGAGGAAAGTTCATTGAATTGAGCTCATATTTTAAAAGAATAAAAAGTCAATCAATAAATGACCTAACATTACATCTCAAACCCTAGGAAAAGAAGAACAAATCAACACCAAAAGCAGCAGAAGACAGGAAATACTCAAAATCAGAGCTGAAATCAATGAAATTGAAGAAAAAGAAACAATTGAAAAAATTAACAAGACAAAATGTTGGTTCTTTGAAAAAATAAATAAAATTGATAAACCCTTCACCACACTAACAGAGAGAGAAAACCCAAATTACTAAAATTTGTGATAAAAAAGGAAATATCACAAATGATACTACTGAGATACAGAAGGTAATTAGAAACTATTTTGAAAATTTATACTCAAATAAAATAGAAAAACATGAAGGCATTGACAAATTTCTAGAGACATACAATCTACCCAAACTGAAGCAGGAGGACATACACAATTTAAACAGATCAGTTTCAAGCAATGATATAGAAGACACCATCCAAAGCTTACCAACCAAGAAAAACCCAGGACCAGAATGAAATTATGGCATTTGCCGGTGGGTGAATGGAACTGGAGAATATTATGCTGGCCAAATTAAGACAGAGTCAGAAAGCAAAGGGTTGAATGTTTTCATATGCAGAAACTAGAGCAAAATGAGGGGGGAAAGTGGGTGTACCAAAAAAATAAAGGAAGCCAGGCGTGGTGGCGCACGCCTGTAATCCCAGCACTTGGGAGGCTGAGACAGGAGGATTGCGTGTTCAAAGTCAGCCTCAGCAACTTAGTGAGGCCCTAAGCAACTCAGTGAGACCCTGTCTCTAAATAAAATACAAAATAGGACTGGGGATGTGG
>JAJEJO010049932.1:1261904-1681710 GCA_020662805.1 Glaucomys volans | reverse complement strand
AAGTTGGTGCAGCCACTCTGGAAAGCAGTGTGGAGATTCCTTAGAAAACTTGGAATGGATCCACCATTTGACCCTGCTATCCCACTCCTTGGCTTATACCCAAAGGACTTAAAATCAGATTGCCTCAGTGATGCAGCCACATCAATGTTCATAGCTGCTCAATTCACAATAGCTAGATTGTGGAACCAACCTAGATGCCCTTCATTAGATGAATGGATAAAGAAACTGTGGTATATATACACAATGGAATATTACTCAGCCATAAAGAAGAATAAAATTATGGTATTTGTAGGTAAATGGATGATGTTGGAAACTGTTATGCTAAGTGAGATCAGCCAATCCCAAAAATCCAAAAGCCGAATGGTCTCTCTGATAAATGAATGATGATGCATAATGTGGGGGGGAAAGATGGCAAGAATGGAGGAAAGATAGCTAGCATAGAGGAAGGGAGGGGTGGGGGGTGGGTGGGGGGTAAAATTAATAACAAAATGTGTGACAGATACCATTGCCCTGTGTACATGCATGAATGCACAGATGGTGTGACTCTACTTTGTGTACAACCAGTGAAACAATAGCTGTACTCCATTTGTGTTCAATGAATCAATAAGTAAATAAAAAAAAATTTAAAAAAAATAGTAAAATAAACCATAATAAAACAATAAAAAAAAAAAGTAGTAAACTAATTTTTTTATTTGTTTCCAACAGGTGTCCAAGATAATTTGAATCAAACTATTTTAAAAGATTCTTCATACTTCATTCATCTAATATTTATATGCTAAAACCATAGTAAATTTATTAATATGAAGGTATCTAATTTTGTAATAGGGTTCTCTATAGAATCAGAGCAATATGTATGTATATATGTGTGTGTATATGTATATATATATATTTTTTGTATATATATCTGCATGTGTATTATATATATGTATTATTATGTTATAATCATTATATATTTATAATGGGAATTGATGTTGAGATATATATATATATAAATATTTTTTATATATGTATGTATATAAAATGAAGATTTATGCTGAGAAACTAGCTCAATAATTATCGAGACTTAAAAGTATCACAATCTACTCCCTGCAAGCTGAAGACCCAGTAAATCCAGTGGCACAGATCAGTATGACATCATAGGTATGAGAACTAGTGGAGCTAATGGTGTAAATCAGTTGAGGGGCAGGAGAAAACCAGTGTTTGAGTGCAGGCAGTCAGTCAGAGGGGTAGATTCTCCCTCCCTATGCCCTTTGTTTGATTCAGACTCTCAACAGATTAGATAAGGCCCACCCACTTGGGAGAATGTGATCTGCTTTAATAAACTATCAATTCAATTACAAATCTCATCTGGAAATACCATCACAGATACATCTAGAAATGATGTGCAAATATCTGGACACTCCATGGATCAGTCAAATCAACACATACAATGTACCATTAAGATTTGTTACAAGGAAAGGCTTTTGTGTGTACCTATACATACTTAGCCTTTGCTTTAAATTTTATGTGCCTAATTTGGCAATTCTTTATTTCTACTATTCACAAATAGTGATATGTGGCTATTAAAGAATTTAAACTTATGCTTGATTTGGATGTAATTGACACATGATGCTTTTGATGATAATTCCTACTGATACTCTTTTCTTGAAATTTGACTAGAATAATCCCACATCCACTAATGTAACAGAAGCTCATGGGGAAATCAGTGATCCCACATAGTACCAAGAATATGGATATATGTACTGTCTTTATATTCTCCTTTTTACAAATTTTTGGCCTTTGTAGTTTAGAAAATGCTTTAACACCTGTATTTTGCTTGATTAGTCTTCACTTCCATATTTTATTCTTCTCAGGGATCAGAGGTTCAGAAAAATTAAGGAACTTGATCAACATCACTCACTTTAAGATTATGGTGAGGGTCTGGTTGAATTCTGGTCACCCAAAAGCACATTTTACACATAACTTGTTAAGGATGTATCTGTTCAGTATGTATTTTATAAAATATCTCACTCAGCATTTAGAAGAAAATCCAAAGTGCCCTACTTCCTTGGAACAAGTCAGAATATCCCTAATGACAATAGAATATATTCTGGCATAAAGAAACATGATTGCTAACACTAAGATAATTGACACTTCAGTTTTCTCAAAACCATAAAGCTTATACCAAGTAGTATTACAGAGGTTCAGTGGAGATTATGGAGTCTACTTGCAGCGTCATCCTATAATGGCATAGGACTAACAATATTGTAAGTCTATTTGCTAATTATCTTCAGAGTATCACCACAGATATGCTAGATTCTGTTAGAATATACATAGCCTAAATCCCTATTCTGTTAAGCAGTAATTCCCATCCTTACTTCACCAAGAGCCCTTTCATAATTAATTCCTCCACTAATGATTCAGCCAAATATTTTTTCTTCCAAACCAAACTTTTTATAACAGTTTACTATGACTTTCTCTGGGGGGAAAATGGACTTTTCACTAAGAAGTTTTCAAATATATAAGTTAGGGACTTCTGTGACTACTTCTTGGGTGTCTATGTTGCAAGTATTCTATGCTTTTTCTTTTTTAAAAAAATTTGTTCTTTTTAGATATGCATGACAGTAGTGTGTATTTTGACATATTATACATATGTAGAATAAGACTAATTTATTCCAATTCGGATACCATAATTGTGGTTGTGTATGATGTGGAGTTACACTGATTGTGTATTCATATATGCAGATAGGAAAGGTATGATTCATTCTACTGTCTTTTCTATTCCCATCCCACTTCCCTTCAGTCCTTTTTGTCTAGTCCAGTGAACTTCTAATATTCCCCTCCCTTGTTGTGGGTTAACATCCACACATCAGAGAGAACATTCTGTCTTTGGGTTTTAGGGACTGGCTTATTTCACTTAGCATGATATTCTTCAGTTCCATCCATTTACCAGCAAATGCCATAATTTCATTCTTTTTTATTGCTGAGTAATATTCCATTGTGTATACATACCACATTTTCTTTATCCATTCATCTGTGGTAGGGCACCTAATTTGGTTCCATAGCTTGGCTATTGTGAATTGAGCTGCTATAAACACTGAGGTGGCTGCATCACTATAGTATGCTGATTTTAAGTTCTCTGAGGGATGGCTTTATGACCAGCCCACATAATCATACTCAGATCTGGCATCACCTCCATAGTGGGATTACAGTATTATCTTTAACTCCTTCTCTGATTGATAATACCCCTTTCTCAATTAACCCTATATTGTCACCATTGTCTTGTGTGAATTCAGTCTAGGCTCCAGAAGGGTCTTATTTTTTCAGTTCAGAGTTAGATCTGGGTGAAAGGACACTGAACAATATTGGAAGTTATTAGATAAAGAGTTCCTAGGCATGGAGTTGGAGAAAATCAAAGGAAGTTGACTAAATGAGAAGGGTAAGCATGTAACAAGTGTGAGGCTGAGGAAGCTGTGGGAAGCTTGAAAATGACCTGGAAATGCTGCCTGAGTTAGATGCTTGGGAGTGACGTAAGGCAGTGAGCAGTAACTCCGTCATAACTGGCGCTGCTGTCTGCTTCTGCCCCATGCTGGAACAGACCATATCTCCTTTCATTTCATATTATGAACTGCCCACAAATGTAGCATTCTCTAGAAAACTCTGTTTTTTCTCTTCTGCTTCGTCTTTTCATATTTGTTCTTTGGTGTGATATAGGTGGAATAAAAATTTCCTGATAATATCTTGGGCTCAAATTTAGGAGTGTAAACAGTTCTAGCAATTGTATTGAACTGAGTTTGTGGATGATTATTAGCGAAAGTTAACTCCTTAAATTAAATGAATTTTGGCCTTGGAAATAAAAAGAGAAAAATGTAATAACACATTTTCTACCTTTGCAGTCAGGTATTTGTCCCCTGTGCTATCTGATCTTGGTTTGGGCTCCACATTGTACTGGACTGGAGAATGCCCAAGAGGTTCTACCATGGTGTCATCTCACTTTCAGGGAGAGTTCTCTTGGTAATTCAATTGAGGGACCTTATAGCAGACAGACTCATGGAGCTGATTAGGAGAGGCAAAGACATGTTATGAGAAAACATAAAGCTGACAAAAAGATTTACGATTGAATTGTGCTCACACCAAAAGTTTCACTTGGAAATGTTAACTGAAATTGGGCTCATCTACATTTTTCCAGATGCTGGAAAATTTGCTTCTCAAGTACAACAAATTTACTGAAGAAATAAAATGGTGTATAAATTGTATATAATGATTACATATATATATATTTTATATATTTATGTATAAAACATTTTTAACAGTGTTGAAGATTCTTGTCTACCTCCTGTTTTGGATTTGTCTGAGCATAGCTAGCAAATCAGATGTAAGTCATAGTCTCTTGAGACTTTGTTCTCCTTAAAATAAAATTTATGTATTTAAATTATTAGTTTTTAATTTTATTTTTAAGACCAATTTCAGGTTCGCAATAAAATTGACAAGAAGGCACAGAGAGTTAACATTTTAGAGTTGTAAAAACATACATTCAAAAAGATACGAAGAAAAATGTATGACATAACGAATTGTTGTGAATGTAAACAATAGGGTAGTAACTTTTCAATTCAAGGAATAGCACATTGTCAGCACCCTTAAAACCCCCTGGGACCCCTTCCCAGTGACAACTCTGTCTACCTCTTGCAAAGGGCTGCTAAGCCAGTTTCTAGGGATTGCACTTTGTTTTGTCTTATACATTTAACACCAAAACATGTACTCCTGAAAAATAGGATTTTGTTTATGAAGAAAAAGTACTTTTAGCCAGGAAAGATTTAGCTTATGTAGAAGCCAAGGTCATTCCTACTCAGTATTGATTAAGCATAGTCAATACCATCCACTGACAGTACAAGACTTAAATGTGTTCCCCCAAGAAGCTTGGCCATTCCTCTATCAACAAGGAGTTACTCCATTTAAAAATATATATATATATTTCTTCCATCTTTAAGTCATTTTTATCTTGATTCCTGTGTTTTACTGCTCTGTCCCTTTAAAAATGTCAAGGGACGTAAATGTTAAGCCATAATATCATAATAATAATTCATTTTATTTTTAAAGTCTTGGGCTATTTAAAAAAAATCATGGGTGTAGAGTGTTCCAACCATGACTTAGATTAAACTAATCACTGCCATTTGTCACACACAGAAGTGTGATTGGCAGAAGCAGCAGGTATCGATTAGTTCAATCTTGCTGATGTGTATAAAGACTGTTGAGCTGTTTGAAAGAAAGTTGTGGCTTGGACAGCTCTTAGAAACGTTCTGCCATCTCCTGTGTAGACCAGTCTATTGATCTCATAAACCTTATGGATGTACTTCAAATTGTTTTACTTGTACAAACCAATCTTAGAAGAGTTTAGCCCTTTAAAAAGCAGCTGCCAGGCATAGAGAGGCTAAGAGTTCAAAGCCTCAGAGTATTTGGGGCTAGAAGAAAAAAATGAAGTTATTTTTCTTCAGATCAAAAAAGACTAAAAGGACAAAGAATCCAACACATTAATAAATGAGACATGACCCTTTCCACTGATCCCAGATATTAAAGTTGCTTTTCTAAAGCAAGAGTTTTATTTTTCAAGAGAGATGAGGTCATGTGAGAAAGAAAAGGATCAGAAAATGAAAGGTGATGTTACATCAGAGTAGTTATAATTAATAAGTGCAATTGGAAATATTGTGAGAAATGTCGGGAAGGCAAAAAACACAATTTTAAGTGAGTATCGTAACTAAAGTGCTATTTCAAAAGAAAATACTTTCAAATGTAAATTATTATGCTTCTCATCAGATTAGTCACAATCAGATTAAATATCAGATGCACACTAAATGATTTCAGTCATGCTAGATTAATCTATCTTAGTTTAGTCATGTAAAAAAAGTTAAGCTACTCTATGGGCAAAGACTCATATTTGGGGAATGTAATGCAACAACAGGTTAAAAGACTTTTTAGCATAGAAAACTTAAAATATATACAAAACTAGAGTGACATAATTGCTCCATGTTCCCATCATCCAATTTTAGTAATGATCAATTTAGGACCAATGGTATACCTGGACACCAGGCCATTTCATCAGTAAATAACATTTTAGTATATATCTCCAAATACAGGGGTATTTATGGCCATTTTTATAATTGTCATTGAGGTTTTATGTTTGGAAAATCACTTCTCTCATAAAATTACTTTTTCTCCCCCTTCATTATGGTCTTCAAACATTCCTGTGGGTGAGAATTGCCAGAGAAGCAACTGAAGTAGGATTTAAACACATGCTGGAAATTTTTATATTGTTGATCTATGGAACACACTTTGAAAAATCCAAGGTTTAGAAATTTGCACTCGAGTTTCAAAGTCATTCATTGAAATTAAGGGAAAGTGTTTCATGTGAAGACTAATTTTTAAGTTTTTCTCCATGTCCCTAGTATATATTTAGAACTCGCCAATATCACTTATTTTATTATCTCCCTTTATGCTGATTGTACATTTGTTTTTTGTTTAATGATTTTTAAGCTTGATATAGGTGAAATCTAGATGTTAATTCTAATAAGTTGAGAATTTATCTCCTCTGTTAGAAGTGCTTGTGTTTAAAGCAGTTGTTGCTAATCCTGTCAATCATAGTTACTATGAGAATTATTACATGTATATTTGATATTATAAAGTACACAGCTAGAGTGCTCTTTGGAAAAGAGGGGATACATTTCGGTTTCTTTAGAAAAATGAATAAATGCAAAAAGTTATTCCTCTTATCTGAAAGTAGAAAATCATTCTTCTGGTGGAGAAATGTTAGGAAACTGTGGTTCCTTTATCTGACTTGGCTTGCAGAGTGAACGGTGGAAGACTTACAAGCCATGCTAATCACTAGCTAGAACTCTTGGGAGTGAGAGGATCGTTGTGAAGGAGAGATGATGGTGCCTTATGTACATTGTAACTGAGAGATTATTTACTTGAGAGAGTCAGAAACATTCCCTTTCAAGGAAGTGTGAAAATACATTGAAAAACATTGGAAACAAGCAACCCTATAAACAATTGGGATCTCTACTGGCCAAAATAGAAGTCTGACCAGAAGAGATATGTCAAAAATCAAAAATCAAATATCTCAAAATCAACTTTCCTGCCCATACATGACTCTCAAGGTTCTGCCTTCCTTCTGGCTGTCCATGTAGAGAGGCTTCTCACCAGAGATCTACATTTTCAGAATTTCCCCAAACATTATAATAGTGCATATCTAATCTCTTGTTCTTCACTTGCTCTCTTCTTTGACCTTAGACCAGATCCAGAAAGGTTTCTTTTCCAGGTCTTCATCTGAGGACATAATTTTAAGATCTTGGGAGCATGATTCTGCAAGTCCCCTTTCCTGCCCAGACTTCTGAGTATATACGACAAGGAGAGTTAAAGAAGTAGCTGGATCTTCTGAGGTTGACTCAGATACTATTTCCCCACACCCTTTCCCCAGTGCACGGGGAGATGGATTTCTACCTGGTAGGTTTTAATCCTTTAAGAGGTGTTCCAAATGTCAAAAGGAGAAGGACTTTTTCTACTGGTCTGCTAGGAAAAACAAGTTGCAAAGGGCAACATTCTCTGTGTGACATGTAGGGGGTTCCATCTGACATCATTCATTGGGGCTTCTGGAACCTAGAAAAGAGTGTACTTTTGAATGATGTCATAGATATGCCTGCCCTGCAGAAAGGAAAAAAGAGTTACTAAGAAATGCTAATCTCTATCATATCACATTCTTCTACTTTTAGCATGAAAGAAAGTATGATGTTACAGGAAGTCCAAAAGTATGTCTTAGACCTTGGGCCTGGTGCTGCTTCATGTGATTCTTGATCAATTGAAAATACATGTGGGGTTTTTGTAGTTATACAAGTCAGCTGGAGATTATTAGAGGATATGAAAATTATACGTGGCATTGAGAGTTGAAGGAAAATGGAATATTACAGGTGCAGGAATATAGGGAACTACATTAAAATTCTATAATATCGAGGTAGATGGGCCAGGAATGTGCCACTAGGCAGTATAAGAATACAGATCCTCTCAGGATCAGTGGATATGGCATCACTAGGCCCTTGGTCTGTGATTTATGAGTTGAGGATGTGTTGAATAGCCTTTGAATTCCTTACACAGTGTCATTAATAACCAGGGGATATTATGGGAAGAATGCTCTCATTTTAGAGGGTATTTGGCATAAAGAGTCATAATATTGAAGGAGGGGTTGGAGAAAAGACAGTCAGTATAGATAATGAATGATGGCATCAGAAAGATGGGGGCTGATTCAGGAGGAAATAAAATGCTGATACCTCCAAAGCCCTTCCTCCTCCTCCCCCTGTTGTCAAGGTAACCTGCCTCCAGGAAATTGTGCCTTCCTTTAGGGAATTGTAGGCTTTGTCAATGAATGCCTCCTGGGCTGCTCCCTTCCTGCCTGTACCCTTGATCAACTTTGATCCCAACCTTGGCAGGATGGGGGAAGGAGGAGACATGAGAACAAAGGAAATCGAAAATGTATAAAAGGGGCAGGACACTCCCGCTGCCTCAGACATCCAGCTCTGGGGCCCCTTCTCTTTGGAGAAGTCTATCTCTATTTAATCCTTTAAATAAAACTTACTTTCTATGCTTGCCTCTGTGATTCTTGGGTGTTCCATCTTCACATCAGGGGCATGGGACTTGGCATTACCCATATCTGTAACTTACATTTTAATAGTTTACTTAAGAGTGAGAGAGAGATAAAGAGAGAGAGAGAGGTAAAACAACAAGTGTGACAAAGGCATCATTCTCTCAATGCTTCCATGGATTTGGAAATTTTTAAAATCAGAGAATAAAAGCAACAAAACAAGCATATTTATAAATATGGGCACAAACAACACACAAAATGGTGAACAGAGTGAAAATTGATTGTTTCTGGAATGAGAAATATAATAATAATGGCTGATCACTGATTCTTGGTACTATTTGAGAATGTAAACCTTGAGAATGTTTTACTTTAACAAAACCAAGCACCGACTTTAAAAGAAAAAAAGACAGGCAACAGGTTAGAAGATCAATTGCCAGTGGCTTCATGGAGTCAGCAAAGCTTATAGGTGACATGAGAGAACTGTTTTGTCTGCATATATAAGGAAATACAGCACAGTATTTAGATGAAGAACAGTCTTCAGGAGAGGTTAGGGGAGGAGCCCACATTCCACCTTGGCCACTCAGGTGAGCCTTTCTTAAGAAGTAATACAAGGTGATATATACATGAGGAGTTGTGTGACATTGGTCATGTGTCAAATGACAGCCCTTGATGCTTGAACCATCACCACATCTTGAAAGTAGTTGTCTACTCAGCTTCCTGCATAGTTTGTAGAGCGCTAGAAAATTGGTTTTCTAGCTAAAGATTTGGTTCAAGGGGTCAGAAATCAACAGGACCTCTGAGAACAAGATCTTTGCAGTAAAGGAAGACGGGGGGCTCTCCTCACATTGTATGACAGATAAGAGAAGAACTCGCCCTTCTGGTGTTTTGTATCTGTATGTAACTATTCTTGTTGAACAAAACACCAGGTCCTTTGAGGGGATGTCTTTTGGTGATGCTTCTCTGTCCCAAAAGCTTACTTTATTTATTTTAATGTTTGAAGAGATTTTTAACTGATACAGAAAAACATAAAATTGTACAAGTTAATCAGATACCATGAGATTTTTTGATACATGTATACATTGTGTAATATCTAAATTAGGTTAAATATATCTATTTATTCAAACATTTCTCTGTGATGACATAATTTCAAAATTCTTTCCTCTAACCTTTTCAAATGCACAGTTTGCTATTGTTATTTATTTACCAAACTATTCAAAAGCACACCAGAGTCTCCTGCTCCTCTCAAAGTGTAATATAGCCCCCATTGATCAATCCCTAACCTCTCTTCCCAGCCTTTGGTAACCACCATTCCACTCTTAACTTTTGTGAGCTCCATGTTTTAGATTCTACATGTAAGGGATATCTTCTAGTATTTGTCTTCCTTGACTGAATTATTTCACTTCACATAATAATCTTCAATTCCATTCAGGTTGCTACAAATGACAATATTTCATTATTTTATGATATTCCATTGTGTATAAAAATATTTTGTCTTTATATATTTTTTATTTTTACAGACTGCATTTTGATTCATTTTACCCAAATAGGGTACAACTTTTCATTTCTATAGTAATACATGATCCATTGTGAATATGTACCATATTTTCTTTACCCATTCATCAGCTAATGGTGTGTCCCAAAGTTTATATCCATATACTGTCATCAAACTTGATCTCTAAAAGGAAGTAAACTCTCAATTAAGAACAAGCACTCATGTACTGTTTGGTTATATGGAAGTACTGTTCACCATGGAATAGAGCTGTGTGATCTTTGTCTGAGAACCTTTCCTTGCAGAAAGAGTATCTATCTGGAGACTTGGCACAGGTTTGGCAAGAAACATGATTGTGAACTTGAATGGGCAGAATATGTAGGCAATGATGATGACAGGTGTCAGAAGTGACACCAGCATGTTCCAGTGTGGAAAGCTACATCCCTATAAAGACTAGTGTGGTCATATGTAGTATGACCACTACATATGTAGTAGCTGGGGATGACTATGGACCATTGAGTAATTTGAGCACAGGGCAAGTGACAGGACTAAGCAGTTGACATGATTCTTTCACATGATTTAGAGGGATAATCAACAAGTTTAATAGGACTGAGGTTAGGACCATAGTGCTGCTGTGTATTGCCAAATATTGGGGCTAGTAGAACTGGGACCCTAGTTCTCCTTCTCTACTCCATTATTCTATTCTTGTTCCTGGGTTAGACTCCAGAATTTCATGACTTCATTGATTACTGTTCTTGCCTTCTGTCAGAGCTGGTAAATGATGTTAATGGCCATTTCATTATAGATTGTCAGAAGCTGTAGCTCAGTTCTGAGCTGTCTTGGAGGCCATATGGTCCAAAGAGCTTTGCTTTGAGGTGAAGGACAGATACTGACCCACACCAGACTTTGTGCAAGTGGGGACTAAATATTTCATTAGACCATTGACAGTTTGGTGGAACTTTAATATGTCAGTTACAGATGATTATCCTAACTATACATAATATAGTTTGAAGGAAATGGAAGATAGCCAGGTCCATGGTGAATCAGTAAAACAGCATCAGAAACTTCAGTGCCCCCAGCAGGATAAAGATGCTGATTTCTAAAGTGAAGCATAGATTCCACAGCTGTGGTTCGATGGAGGGTCCTGGCCGGCAGCATTAGGTGGACTTTAATAGGTGCCATGTTTCAGGTTAACAAATCTCAGTTGCTGCTCGGAATGAAAAACTTCCCCCACTTGAGAATGTTCCTACAGGGTATTCTTGGGTATAGGCCTGAGATATCTTCCTGAGGATTCCTAGAGAGAGGAATATAAAATAACTGCTTTGTCTCCAATCCTGGGTGAAAAGGGCTATATCATTTAGTGTTGTTCAGATCCATCCCCACCCTTCTCCTCCTGTCCTCTGTATCATGAAGTGTTGACCCTACTGGTTTCCATTGGGTTCAACCAATGGAGGGAATTGGCAGGAGACTGTAATCCAGAGAAGTCAAGAAGTAAGATGTTTCTCCAGCCTGTCATTCTCTGACTTGGAGAGATTTATGGTAGTGGCTGTACTTTTATTTTGCAGTACTGTCTCTTCCCACAGTGGTCTGAATTTCTATTGGCCTTCTCTACCTGGGTCCTAGATTCTAGTAATTCAATGTTCATTTTTTTTAAGTTGTAACCATAGAGGTGCTCATAACCATAGAGACACTTGTGGCTTTCTGATAATGTTAACATAAGGATTCCTTTCTCACTCCTTTTGGTTTTGCAACTCTTCTAACCCTTTTGTTAACTAGTGGCTATATTTAAGTTCCCTTTTGAATTACCTGAAGGGGGCTGTATTTTCCTGATTAGACGTAACTTACTTGGGCTGTAGACCTTGCTACCATCCAAGGAGTCAGAGTTGGATGAGAAAATGTATATAGATGTGCCTCTAAATATGGCAGTAAAGACAGGGTGGCACCTTCTGATTTGTGGAGAGATCAGGAAAAGATTCTTGGTGGAGTGGAACACTGAGGGAGAAAGATGTTTCTTATGGAGTACTCCCATGGGAGCTGTTAGGCAAGGACATACCTATTCCATACCACACAAACCATGTTTTGGTGTTTCAGTTTTGAGTAGGCATACTTGAGCAATTCTCAGGTAGCTAACTTTCCTCCAATTAGCTCACTAGCAGAACTTGACTCTGGAAAGCTTTCCTTAGGAGTAACTATGCTCACCATTCCCCCTGACATCCAGGGTGAGACCTGGAACTCAGTAACACAGAAAAGTTATCTGTGGGATGTCTAACTTTAAAGAAAAAGTTGCTATTCTAAGGTCAGCTTTCTGTTTCATCCAGATGGTTTGCCTTCTGGAGATGGTAAGGCCCATATGTGGATTCTGACCCACTTGCTAATAAAGGGATTATGCTGTGCCAGGGCCTAAAAAAACTTGGATTCAGGTTCACAAATGCAATTACCAAGGTAAAACCTAGAGTCATAAACATCATTAAGCTAATAAAATTTTCCTTTTTTTTCTGAACACAGTGAAGCATTACTTCAAAGGTAAATGTAATTAGCATTGCCCATTAATACAATAGAAGCTTATTTTTCAACTTAATTATTGATCAAGTGTGAAAATCACTAGATTCTACCAAGAGTACTTAACATAGCCTTAACTAATGTTCATTTTTATTTGGGGTTATTTAGTTAGTGTTCCAGTAAAATCATTAAGCAGTCATTTAAAAACTACCTTAATTGGGTTCATTACATTACACTCCATTCTTCAAATATGAGTTAAGATTATGTTTTCACTAATTAAGTGCATGTATGTGTTTGTAAAGAACCAATGATGCCATAATAATGTTCTTTAAAAATCGAAACAGTGTAAGTATCCAGATTTTCTACTCATAGAAAGTTGACAATTCACACTGAAATGTAAGAGAAAAAAAGGAAAGAAGGAATTGAACTTAAACACTGTGAACTTAGATTTGTTCTAAGGTTTTGGAGAGAAGATATAAATTGTTAAGGAGAAACTTTAAAGACCAAACAAACAAAAAACCACTCCATTTCTTTGTAGCATGCTTCATTTCATGCGTTTTAAACTTAACCAAGGCGTACATACTTGCAATGGCAGAGATGTTCCAGGATTGCTTGCACAATTCCACTCAGGCAAACTGGGTCAGGCAAGAAGGCATGATTGAAATGACAAATAATTCTAGTCCTCTTTCAATTCTCTCGCCACTCTATCCACTTGTCTCTAACCTATCATTTAAGGCCAACTCAAATCCCATTTCCTTTGTACACATTTCCTTTTTTGGAAACCCTCTGCCTCTTCTAATCTCTGGTTTTAGTTGGCACCTGCAATTAGCACATTACAGAATGAAAAAAATTTATTCCAATTTTTTTCCTTTTGCACAACCTGACAATTTTTTTTTTCCTTTAGACATGATGTTTACATTGGAAAAAAATCAGGAGGTCAGTAAAGCATGTTGGAAAAAACTCTAATAATACCAAGAAGTGTAGTTAAGATGGTAAATCTTTTTTATTTTTCTTCTCTGGAGCCATTTCTCTCCCAGTCGCAACCACCTCAACTCAACACTTCTTAATATGCACACTTTGATGCTCTGTGCCATTGTTTTCTCTTAATTCTCAGTTTCTACCCATCTCCCAAGACTTAAAAGTGACATGCTCTGTAAGCTCTTCCTTTCTGTCCTTCATCAGTGTTCAATGCTGTGTTCTTTGCACTCCCTCAGTATGCTGCTTATTCTTCACTTGTAAACATCATTGCAGTGTTATGTGCTTTCCTTGAGAGAAAGAGCCTGTTTTATTCATCTCTGTGTCTCTCCTATGATATATGTAAGCTTAACTGAATGTACATAATATGGTATGTTCCTCATCTGTTTTATGCAGATTTGTCACAGCCAGATTGTCAGTATCTTTGGGGCAGAGACTTAAATAGTTTGGTTTTGTTGTCCAAGAAAAATGGTGCTAATTCAAATATTATAACCACATCTTTCTATAATACTGATATGGTCTGAATATCCCCCCAAATTTGTGTGTTGAGACTTAATCCACACTGGGGTGGTTTTAAGAGTAGGGTTTTTTGGAAAGTGATGATGTCACGAATCTTTTTCCTCACTATTGGGTTAGTGATTTACAAGAGTGTTCGAGGGAGTGAATTGCCTCTCTTCTGCCATGTGAAGATATAGTATTTGTCCCTCTTTTGCTCTTTCCATGCCTTCTGCCATTTGAGAACACCTAGATGACCCCATCTGTAAGGATTAGGCCCTCACTAGACAATGAGCCTGCTGGTAGCTTCGTCTTGGATTTCCTAGCCTCCAGAACTATAAAAAAGATATTTCCATTGTTTATAAATTACCCAGTCTGATATATTGTAGTATAGCAGTACAAATAGGCTAAGACAAGTGCTTTGTTTCTATTCAAAGTATTTGCATATGCATAAATTACTATGAGTTTCACAACATTTTACATTAGCAGCTCCATTGGGTTGAAGAGGGAAAATACATGGGCTTTGGAGTCAGATAGACCTGAATTTGAATTCTTGCTCACCTATCTGCAGTTTATAAGATTTTGGGAAACTTCTTTGACCTTTTCAATCTTTACTTTTCTCATATTAAAGACTAAATCTTAGTCTTATAAAATTTTTGGAAGGAATGTATAACATAAACATGTAAATGTATCTGATATATATTAGACATTGAATATAAGTGAAGGTAACCCTCCTCACCACCTACCTTCTTTGGAAAACAGAGGCTTTGATAGATTGTCAAGGTCATGTGACTGGCAAAGGGTTACAAATGGTGGCAAAGCCAGGACTGGAATCTAGAATCTGTGTGTATGCACATGCTTGTCCCTTTGTGCCTAAAGTCTGGGCTAGAGTTGAAAACCCTGCTACCATCTTACTATATGGATACAGCAAAACCTGTGATACCACTGTGGGCTGCTGACTCCCAGCAGGATACAGAACAGGTTCAAAGAAGATGAATGACTTGGCAAAGAACAATACGTGGTCTAGAAGTTATGTATGTGTCATTCCCCTTACTCATTCTTGCCCTGTATGTGACTGAGATATCATGGTTTAATCTGTATTGACCCTTTGAGGAGTAAACAGAGCAGCAAAATAGGATTGGCAGCATCAGGCCTGACTCCACAATGTGATAGACAAAGATAGCAACCTGGTCCATCTCAGAGCACTGTGATGCTGATGATGAGAAGAAGGAGGAGGAAGACAAGGAGGATAGCAGAGACCCAGTGGATGAGAGCATGCAGGATACAGGTGGAATGAGTGTATTAGGAAACCACGTGTGGGGAAGTCAATAAGCTGGATGTTACAATGAACAATGAACAGAAGCAGGACCAATGGATGATCTATGTGTACAGGGCAGGGTGGCTTCCAGGAGATTCTAGGCCAATCTACCTGTTCTACCCTCCCTACAGAACCAAATGGTGGTTTTTTCTTTAATGAAGAAGAAAAGAAAAGATAACACTACAGGAGAAACTTCTGCTCACCTGCTATTTGTGAGGAAATGTCACACCCAAGCCATCACTGAGTAAGGACATGCAGATCACAAAATAGTCATTTATTATACTGCAGCATTTTATCTGTTTCCCATGAGTGAATATCTAGTTAACATAAATTGGTTAAAATTACACACCCAGTATTTGAATTATTACCCATGAAGTGGAACCAGAGAGAAACAGATATTGAGCTGACATGTGCTGCACTCACTCACTCGACTCATTCTATTAATTGTGCTGCCTCTCTCTTCCTCATTAAGATTTGCACACATTTAAACAAAGTCAAATTAAGTTAGAAAAGAAGAGGCAGTGTGGCACGTGGATATTCAAGCAAGAAGTTTATTTTGTGAAAGGAATAAGTCCTCACATAATTCAGTCACTGTGCTCAGTGTAAGGAGCCTTGAAGCCCTTTAGTTGACTGGCTATTTATGATTTGGGAAGGTGATCAGAGGTGAAACAGGAAACTGACAGGGGCTTGGGACTCTTATGATGTCAAAGAATGTTTGAAGGAGGATTTGAGGAAGTAAAATTAAAGGCAACTGGATGTTTTCTCTGATATGTGGATGCTAATTCACAATAAGGGAGGGCACCTAGGGAAGAATAGAGGTACTTTGAATTAGACAGAGGGGAGTGAAGGGAGAGGAGGGGACATGGGGTAGAAATGATAGTAGAATGAATTGGACATTATTACCCTATGTACATATATGATTACATGACCTGTGTAACTCTACATAGTGTACAACCAGATGAATAAGTTATACTCCATTTCTGTATGATGTATCAAAATGCTTTCTACTCTCATGTGTAACTAATTAGAACAATAGAAAAATATTAAAGGCAACTCCTGAAGTTTACATCAGAGCTTCTCATGTTGTGATGTGAATATGAATCTCCTAGGGATATTATGAACATGAGGATCTTAATTGAGTAGGTTCATCGGACATCTCTAGGTTCTCCACCTATAACGAGCTATAGTTGTGTGAAGCTATTTGTGCTTGGACTATACTTTCAGCAGCAGGGTGTTAGACTATGTTGACCATTTTAGGACTGATGAACACTGAGAGCCCCTAAATAACTGTGAATATTTGCTTTTTGGAAAAAAAGGCAAGGCCATCAACAAACATGTACAAAATAATAATGTTCTTATCTCAACTAATGATGCTGGAGTGTCAAAGTCATGTCTGTAGTGAATCCCAGGACATGCTTGATTTGTCTTGAAATCAACCTCAGAACCTGCTTTAATCTATATGAAAATAGGTCAATATTGTTTCTTATGGATCTAAGAACTGAATTGTTCATATGTATGCTCCAGACCAGTCTCTGATAAATCCAAGGTAGAGAATTGATTTGGAAATAGGAATGATGGGCAATATTGAGTTCCTGATTTATCTGGGTGTTTTTCTCTTGTTCTGATCAATTCATTCCCAGTATTTAATAGCACCTAAATATAGCCCAAGAGACTCTTTCATAGTGGTATGTGATTTTTAAGCTTTGTGCTTTTAAAGTCTTGTCAAATGGATATTAAGGTAAATATTGAAATCTCAAAGTTCTTTACAAGGGAACTTCTGGAGAAGGTTTGCAATGGTATTCTTCATTAACAAGATTGGACTAATGTGGCTCCAACATAAAAAGATAATTACAAGATGTGAGAAATGCTTTTGATTGAACTCAATTTATAGAAATACTTCTATTGCTCCTCTTAATAATATTAAAATGTAAATTATTCTCCCACCTCATGCTTATTTGAACTATGGAAGGATTGTATTATTCTTTATGTGCAAATTCCATTTATTTATTTTCTTTTAATAAATGACCCCCAAATATTAGGGTTTAGAAATTTGACCAAGCACCTTAGTACACTTTAGTGAAAAATTGTGCACCTTACAGATCATACATACTGATTTAAAACTTAGATTGAAATAATCAATGTCAAAGAATGTTTGTAGGAAGATATTGAGTAGTTTTATCATGGTAAAATTAACCTTTGCTAATGCTTGTCTTATTTTCCTCACAAGATTGCTCTTAAGATGAAATAATATACTCTTTGAAAGTGATCTATAAAGTTTAGATTGTATTTCTGTCATGTCTTCTCCTCCACCAATATATTTTACCTAAGGACACCAAATTAATTTTCTTAAAGAATTTTATTTCATACTTTAAAATTTAATTGATACACAAAAGCATTAACAGTAGATATTAATGGGGTACCATGTAATGTCCAATACATGTATACTTTGTATAATGTTTAAATCAGATTAAACATATTTGTCACCAAAATATTTATCATTTCTTTGTGCTGAAAACTTTAAAAATTCCTTCTGGTAGTTTTTTTTTAATGCCAGATTAATTTTAAACTATCACTTTGGTTACATTATTTCCCAGCTCAAATACCTTAAATGCTCATTCCAGCATCCTTTTGGATAAATTGGGTTTGGCTTCCCAGGGCATTTAAGAAACATCACACTACCTCTTTAATCTCACCTCCAGTCAGTTTTTTATTCTAATCTCATATTTCAAGGCTGCTGTGTTACAATCTAACTTTCCTGAGTTCATGGATCAAATTTTCCATTGTTTCCTGAATATCTCTGCCTGGTTGTTCTTTAGGGATTCTAATACCAAGCATGTCCCAAATTAGGAATATAAGTTTTCTTTATGTTTACTATTGTCTATTCCATTGCTGAATTCAGAAAATGAGAATTTTGTTTGTTTGTCCCTACCTTGCTCAGAATCCACCTTCAATTGAGAATGGCGAGTTTTTTCTTTACCTGCATTTCTTCCTTAACTCGCCCTCAATCTTTACTCACATTAATTAATTCTGCCAGATAATTTTTCAGGCCTAATACTGAGTGGCTTTTTTCTTGAAAAGATATTTATGGAGCACCTGTTAAAACTGGGTCGTTGCCCCTGTTCCCTGTTACTGTTGGAACATTACCTTGAACTTGTTGCTTTAAAACAGCACATTTATTATCTTACATTTCTGGAATTCAGAAGTTCAAAATGGAGCTCACTGGGCTAAAATCAAGGTGTTTGCAGAGCTGTGGTCCTTCTGGAGGTTCTAGGTAGGGATCCATTCCCTTGCATTTTCCAGTTTCTAGAGGTTGCCCACATTCCTTGGCTTTTACCTCTTTCATCTATCAAAGCAAGCAATCACACCATTTCAATCTCTGCTTCTGTTGTAGTTTCTTCTATGACTCTACTGCCTCTCTCTTTCACTTATAAGAAGTCTTCTGATTACATTTAGGACTAATCAGGATCATCCAGGATATTCTCCATTTCAATATTCTTAATTTACTAACACATGCAGTCATTTTTGTCATATTGGATAAAATAGGCACCAGTTCTGAGATTAGGACGTGGGCATCTTTGGCAGAGGCTGGGGAGCAGGGGTGGCATTATTCTGCCCACCACAGCTGTATCTTTCTATGCATATTGACACAAAAGTCAATATGATGATATAGTTCCTGTTCTCAAAGAAATCAGACAAAGCAGCCAAATGAGCAGGCAGCTGCATTATACCATAGTCACTGTTGACGTCTGTTGAAATCTTTGGGGATCAGGGAAGTCTTTGAGAAAAAGTGATATCCAAGACACATGATTACAATTCTACTTGCTGTTTTAGAACAGAGAAAAATGGTACCAAATTAAGTTGGTGTGGTCCTCCGGGTTCTAATGTCATCAATCAATTTGATCAGTTTTACAGTGGTGAGCAGGCTGCCTTAATATAAACATGAATTTTACTCCAAAGACATAAGTATGGGAACTGTTTGTATATGTTTTGGTGATCTGTATATTCTTTGGGTATATGTTGTACACTATTCAACAGATATATGAGCCACAGAACAACATACATGTGCATGGCATTTTTTATGGGTGAAAGGAAATAGAGAAGCCAGGCATAAGTTTTTCCCTCTAGGAACTCAAAGTGTAGGAAGAGTACAAGACTTGGGCATAAATATTCACAAAAATGTGAAGCAAAAAGAGATCGCTGTCATTAGAGACATACAGATAGAGTGCTGTGTGCATATGGGGCTGGAAGAGAATGTTTTCAGCCTAGAGAAGTAGGGAACACTTCACAAGTAATGTCTTATTTGAGCTGTGGTCTCTAAGGATGGGTGATTGGGCTTTGGTCATGTTGGTGATAAGAGAGAAAAAACATTAAAAGGGCACACATCTCCATAGTGCTCCTGGGTAGAGGAAAAAAGTTTCTGCTAGAGATCTTTGAGTCTTTGAAAAAGTAGTAGAAGAGATGTGAATTTTAATTACAATTTCATCTATACCAAACAGAATTATTCACTTGCTTCTATTATTCCCACCAACTCTTCAGAAGGCTTTCTGCTGCAGTGCTATAAGGGAAATAAGTAGAAATAAATCACATACTTCGTTGTTAGAATGGAAAAGATGAAGAAATTCACAAGAGGGAAAGTACTATGACACTATTTTCTACAGAAAATGCAGGAAAGTTCATAGCTTTGAGAAATTATTTTGTAATAATTCATTCAGTACATAATAAACACCAACTCTACAAAGCACTATGATAGATGATATGGGGGAAAATAAAGGTTTTAAAACAGAGTATTTTAAATTCATCTAGTATGGGAGAAAAAAAGCAATTGAGTGCACACTAGAAAGCAGTTATTATTCATGATACTTTATTAGGGTGCAAAATAGTAGGAATTCAGATCAATTGTGGAAGAGATGCTCATGCAAGAGATAACACCCAAATCTTCTTTTTTTTTTTTTTTTTTGCGGTGCTGGGGATTGAACCCAGGGTCTTGTGCTTGCGTGGCAAGCACTCTACCAACTGAGCCATATCCCCAGCCCTCCCAAATCTTGACTGCAAGAATAATTTGGACTCAGTAACTCAAGACACATCCATTGGGCTGGTAAGAGGGTGAATTTGGAGGGATGAAACTCAGGCAAAAAGAGCAGCATGAGAGAAATCATGGAAATAGGAAAATCAAGATATTTTCAGGGAACGTATATACCAATTTTTTTCCAAATATGACTTTACAGTAGCCATAGAAAGTAAAACAACAGACAATATACTTCCTGACTTCAAGGAGCTTGTAGTCTTGATGGGGGTACAGAGAAACTGACAATCAAAATAAAGTGTGACTTATGTTGTGGCAGAGACAAAACAGAGGTCCAGGTTTACTTATCCTAGGGGTCACTAAGAGCAGAGGGGGCTCCTCGGAGAAAATGCCATGTCTCTGAGTCTTTGAGGGATCACATTGAGTTAGTCAAGCAATGAAAGGAAAGATGGACAAGACTGTGTTAAGACCTGGAACAGAGATCAAGCGCATAATTCATTTGAGGAACTGCAGAAGAGTTTCTTTGTGGTTGCAGGCTAGGCTGTGTGGGCAGGGAGTAAAGAAGTTTATGGATATAAATAGCAGCTGGGTCACACAGGATATCTGGAAACTAGGTAGGAGGCAGGTTTAAAATCTGGCCAGACTGGTTGAGGCATTGAACTGTGAAATGGCATTGGGGACAAATAAAGAGAATAATACAGATGAAGTTGATATGGGACATGTGGGATGGAGATTTCCCCCAGGTCTAGTCTAACTGGGAGGGATTTTATCATAAGAGGTCTGCAAGAATTTATTGCTACAAAGAACTGTGTTAAAAACACTCAGGAGTAAAGTCAAGGGTACGAGGTAAGAAAGGCTAGATGGTACATTCAAGGAGAAGGAAAAACAAGCTCGAAAATAGAAAAAAAAAAAAAGCTAGGGGTGGGGCATAGAAAACAGAAGTGAGGGAAGAACTTGGGAAATGCTGGGTTTGAAATGAAATTCTCTTCCTGCACAGAGGCTATTATAGACACATTGATGCATAAGATTGCATTTCTAATGAAGTCACCTTAGCTCGGTAAATGAACTTAATCAGTTTTTTTAATTTAATATGCAGAAATTTGATGAGTTGATTTGGCCAAGATCTTTAAGGGTGAATCCCCATAAGGAATAAAAGAACATATCACCAACCTCAAGTTACCTCTCCATTTTAGAGTATTGCTAGTCTCCATAGCAACAAAAGAAGGATGCATTTCATGGCATGTGAACATAGTTACCTCCACGTTAAAGGTATACCAATATACAGTTTTGGGTAAGAAGAATTTTTTGATTTACTACAGGAAAATAAAATGTAGTTTAATTCAGGATTTTAATTGTGGAAAATTCAAGAGAAAATTGACTAGACTGACTCCTTTTGATGAATATTATCTTGATTGTTTCTTTCTCCCTGAGTTTTTTTTTTTCTGCAGATAATGATTTCTCTCTAGCTACTAGGGCCTAAATCTTTTCCTATGGCTTTATAGCCCCTGAAATAAACATATGTGCTTATTATTCAAGGAATTTTTTGGTTGCCAGAGGAAAAAATATTTATAGTTTTCTCTCCTTAACACAACCTTTTGTGTCAACTAGAAAGCTCAGTGCTCTTCTCTCATTACTCATCTAATTCCACCCAAATTTCTTATTGGAAACTTCATATATTGCTAAGCTCTTTTGTCTCCCATACTAGTCTTTGTGTAGAAGGGCAATCTGAGGTAACTGAAAGATACATGAACTTTTGTTAAGTATACTTTGACCACTAAGTAAAAACTGTCTCTGTGCAGTCTTGCCCACACAGAGTCCAATTAACCTTCTATCACCTTTTAAAACATGCACAGTTTCATAGCATGAACTCATCCATCTTTGCTAACAGACTTCATAGAAATCCGGACAAAAATAGTTTCTGTTTGTTATTCTTCAACTTTAATGCAAAAACTTTTAGCCTAGTTTCTTTCTTTTTGTAGTAATTCAAAGACTCTGGGAGGCTTAGAATAAGACGGTAGAGAAATAAGTCATATATCAGAGTATGAGCTCCAAGAATCAACATCCAAAAATGATAACTGGAAAGGTACAGATGCAGTAAGGGTCTTGGGCAATGGGAAGTTAGGTAATTTCATGAGTGAGATCTTTCCCAGCAAGAGATCAGGGAGCTAACTATTCTGTTGCTTCAATCTGAGAAGAAATCAAGACCACTAAGTAGGGTATGTTAAAAATGCCAAGACAACTACTCTTGTCTTCAGGATACCATACTTGGTGGCAATCCTTGGCAATCCTATAGCAGCAGCACCTATTGGGCACTTGACTGAGGCCTGGAGTCCAGGGGCAGGTGAAGGTGTGCATTTGTTGTTGCTCTTCTCTGGCTCCAACCTAAATCGAAAGACTCCCTCATCATAGTACCTTTCTTTCCATTTTTTTTTTTTTCTGCTTACAGGGCTCTGTGAACTTTTCGTTCTTACACTATTCTAGTATTGAGTAACACTTAAAATTAACCTCACAGAAGTAAAGAAAGAATATTTCTTTAGAAGAATTAAAGTAGTGGTTATAAGAGCCTGGAAAGGGTGTGAGGGCGAGACAGACAAAGATAAAGTAATTAATAGGTGCAGGGGTGAAGTTGGACATGAGGAATAATTTCTGTTTTCTAGCACAGTAGGACAACTATGATTGATAACCCTTATTTTAAAATAGGTAGCAGAGAGGATTTGAATGTTCTCAGTAGAAAGAAATGATAAATATTTAAAGCAATGGTTATATACTAATTCCCCTGATCATTACATATTGTATACATACATTGAAACGTAACACTGTACCACATAAATATGTACAACTATTGTGTATGAATTAAAATAAAAATATTCTATAATATAGTCTGGAGGTGTGAATATACTTTATAATTCACATCTATGAGAATACTGATTTGCAGTCAGAGGTCATCCCTTAGTGTCAGATAATTTTCAAATTTCTTGGGATAGTTTTGGGATGGGATATCACATACTAGGAAGGCAAGTGGATTTCAGTTATATTCATGGGATAAGACAGACATAGGTAGTAGCAATCCTTGTACAGTTTGGCTAGCTTCTTGTTTTTCCGCAGTCTCATAGAATTCAGCAGCTGAAAATAAAAGACTCGGCTTTACAATAAAGCAATTCATTTTACTCCAGTCTGAATTTTAAGGTCTTGAATTATTGAGGAAGAAAATAAATCTAAATCCCCCATCTTTACCTGCTATATCAATATAAATTGTAGATGGATTAAAGATTTTACCATAAATACTGAGGCCGTCAATGCAGAAGAAAATATAAGAAAAAAAATCTTGGAATGGAGAAAGTCTGTGTAAACAAGAAACATACCCAGGAAGCATAATGGAAATACTGACACATTTAAATAAAAGGGGGCAAGCATTTCTGTCTAGCACAAAATAACAAAATTCAAAGGAAAGTTCATCAAAATTATTTACAACACATATGTCAAAATGTACTGATTTTATTTGTCTACAGAGAGTTCTTATAATTCCATAAGAAGAGATTAAAAAAACAAATAGAAAATATATACAAAGTAAAGGAATACATTAAATATAAAAAGAAATACAATGGCTTATAAGAAAAGATGTTTTACCTCAATTTAAAAATGCAAATTAATACAATAATGACATTCCATTTATCTTAAAATGGAAAAGATAAAAAGTTGATAATCACATTTTTGGCTACAGGGTAGCAAATGGATTCTGTAATACACTTGTTGGGAATGTTAATTTGTATAACATCTTTGAAAATCAATCAGGAAATAGTTATAAAAATGAAAACACCCTTGATTCAATCTGTATTTATAAGAATATTAAGAATACCACTTAAGTATATTTTCATTCATGTGCACAAATATGTATTTGAGGCTTATTTTTGATTTCCTACAGTACTTTTTGGTTTCCTCTGCATTAACAATTACCATTTTGTTTGTTGTTTAGCTTCCTAAATCTTTTCCAAATTTAGCAAGATAATTCTAAAATCCATACAAATAACTTTTTTTTTTTTCATGTGATGAAACACATGGGATATACTATCAGGTTCTACTTTGTTCTAGAGAAATCTTCTCTGGATTCTCCAGGTTCACATCTGTTCTTGCACTTCCTGAGTAGTGGTCTGGTTTCCTTCTGTTTTCTCCCTGGATCCATGCCTTCTTGGACTGAAATGCTGGAGTCAAATTTTGTTTTGATATGAAACTCCAGGTTGGTCATAATTTCCCTTCAAACTGTGAAGGGGTTTATTTAGTATTGGCTTTCAAACCTGATGTTGAGAAACACTCTTCTGGACGCTTTGGGAACTTTTTTTCTTTTTCTGATGTCTTGACATGGGTTCCATATGGGTGCATTTTCTGCCTATTCCTATAGGCAGTTGGCAGCTCTTTCAATGAACGGAGTTACGTTTTTTTCAGTCTGAAACATTTTCATGTATTATTTCTTTTATTACATTCTATTTATTTTATTGTGAAATATAACAAGTACAAAAAAACCTTGTGAAATAAATGTTTAGTTTAATACATCATTGTACTCTACAGAAAAACACCCACATTAAGAAATAAAACTTTGCAAACCACCCTCAAAAGTCCTCCACATGTACCATTTCAATCACGACTTCTTTCCTCCCCCATAAATAAACACTATTTTGAGCTTTCTAGCTGCCTTACTTTTCTTTATAGTTTTATCATTCAATGGTTCTTCCTGAAGCAGGAAGTTTTCAAAAGTTCTTATGTTTCTTTTAATCTAAACTTTTGCCATAATTTTTCTTGCAATTAATTTATTAAAGAAACCAAGATATTGGTAAAATCCTCAATAGTCTGATTGTTGCTGATTTCAAAGCCATGGTATATTTTAACCTGCTCCTTTGGCACATGTATTATTCCCAGTCCAATATATTTCCTGACAGTTGAATCTAGAGACTTAATTGAATAAAGGCTTGTCTTGGTGTGTAAGACTTTTCAGAGGTGATGATGTCTACTTTCTTCTCAGTCACATAGTTACTGATCATTGCTATTTTTGTGATGTTTCCAACCATTGATGTTTAATAGCTAGACTCACTGATTCACTAGGAGTGACAGGAGGGTGACATTCTAACACAATGATCACTTCTTTCATTAGCTGAAATACTTCCCAAAGAATTAAAGTTGGTGTACTACAGTGATCAATGCATACCCATGTTTAGAGCAGTGCAGTTCACAATAGTCAAGTTAGGGAACCAACTTAGGTGTTTGTCAACAGATAAATGGATGAAGAAAATGTGGTGTATATATGCAATGGAGCTTTACTCAATCATAAAAAAGAACAAAATTATGTTACTTGCAGGAAAATGGATGGAAATGGAGAATGTCATGCCAAGTGAGATAAGCCAGACACAGAAAGTCAAGGGTCATTTGTAGAAGCTAGAGAAAAAAAGGAAAGAAAGGGACCTCCAAAAAAGAAAAGACCAACAGAGTAGTAGAAGGGAATTGGGGGAAGGATGAAGGGAGGGAAAGGGAAGGTATAAGGAATGAAACACACCAAATTATATTGTGTTGATGAAATCACAGTGAATCCCACTGCTAGGTATCATTAAAATGGACCAATAAAATTAATAATAAAAAGCTGAAATACTTCTCAATGAATAAATTCTCATGGACTGTTTGGCTGCTTGGCTGTATCAATCATAGAAGGATGGCAGGACAAATGCTTTAATCTTTTTCTTTATCAGTTTTAAAAACAATGAATTATATTTCAGTTATCTTCCATAAGAAACAGATGAGTTTTTTCCTTAGTCATTACTAACTTGAGAATTTAAATTTCATTTGTTTCAATCAATTGAAAATTTTCTTATTGATGCACAAATTTTCCTGTCTTTAAATAGTGGGATCTTCTTCAAGTTGACTCCTGAATCCTTTAGATACATCCCTAGAAATCTTTGACAAGATGTTCCAGGTTTGTCTTTGTTAAGTTTGTTCCCCAGACTCACATGTATTTATCTCCTTCTCTGTCTCTTTCTCTCTCTGTATGTGTTTGTGTGCATGGTGTGTACATTTTAAAATGGGGAATGTTATTTTAAGACTACAATCTGGGTCCTAGAGATACTCATTGACACTGGCTTGGTCATTGAATAGCATTTTTAGAGTTTGTTCTGATACTTCCACTCTAAAATCCAAACCACAATTCTACAGTAACCTTGGAGTATTTAGAGTATTCTTCCTTCCATAATAAGATTGTTGGCTCTCAAAGACAATGGGAATGATAGAATTGCATGTCACTGTATTTCTCATTTGCTATATTCTGTGTTCCAGAGAAACCAGTCTCTGAATAGTGACAGCACTACCTCCACAACTTGTGACTATTGACAGTAACTACAATTTTGCATATGATTTTCCTACTGTCATCATATTTCTTCTTGTAGTACGTGTCTACGTTCCCAAAGCCGATAGCCACGATCTACTGTACTCCCATCTTAGCCTTAGTCTCTAAATAAATATATCTTCAGTGCCCATTATTAGTCTTCAAGTCATGTTACCTTTCAGATTGTGTGATGGTCTTTTTCTGGTAAAATTTCCAGGAAGCGCTCTTGGAAATAATATTAAGGTTCCTATGGTATTCATACTTTTGGAAAAGTTGGTTTATAGCTGGATATAAAAATCACTGACTTACATTTTCTTTCCTTGAATATTTTATGTATGCTACTTTATTTTCATCTATTTTGAAGTCTGATGATAATCTAACTCTATTATAAACTATCTCCATCTTAGCAGATTTGATCTTTTTGCTTTGGTGTGACTGTTCGAAGACTCTTTTCTTTGATATTCAGTTATCTTATTGGGCTTTGTTTTGGAGTTCATCATTTCTGGTGAATGTCCTGAGATACTCAGTATATCCTTTCAAAGTGTAGCAATCATTATATTGTGCAAGGCTGTTTTGAATTAGTTTTTATTGTATTTGTTCTGTTCTCTCATTTTAGTTCACATTTTATGGGATTCCACACACACATGTTGAACCTTCTTTGTCTATCTTGTCAGTTATGCTTGAGTTCTCTCCTTCCTTCCTCCCTTTCTCCCTCCCTCAGTCCTTCCTCTCTTCCTTCCTCCTTTCCCTCCCTCTCTCCCTCCATCCCTCTCTTCCTTCCTCCCTCCCTTCCTTCCTTCTTTCCTTCCTTCCTTCCTTCCTTCCTTCCTTCCTTCCTTCCCTCCTTCCTTTTTTGACTTTTGAACTTTTTCTTCTTTTTATCTTCTATTTCTATTTAGGTATTTTTCTATGACTTGCATTTCTTTCAATTTAATCTCCCTTCTTGAAATTATTATGTATAATTCTATCTTGAGTTCTATTAAACACCTCAATTTTTCTACTTCTGATATGTTTTTATTTCATAGGTTGTATTATATTTTAAGTCTTTATTTTATTTAATTTTTATCTTTCCCAAACTTAAAATTTCTCAGCTGCTCTCTTCTCTTCGATTCTTTTCGTTCTGATGGGTTTCCATATTTTTTAGTCCTCATATTTTTGTGAGGATTAGGAAGAGAAAGAAGCAAAGAATGTTTTAATCCACAATACCTTACCAGCTTAATTTTCTTTACTGATTTACAAAAGTTCTCAATTTAACTCATCCATTAAGCCTGCATTGCTTATAGGTGCTGCAATTACTCAGTTTTTGTAGGTGCTTGTTGTCATCTAAAAAATCTTATATATTAATATTTTAATTTTAACTTTTTAGTTTTTCCTTTTAGTTTTTTGTCTCATTTAATAACTTCATTGCTACTTCAAGAACATGACAGCGTTTCCCTCTTTGTTCTGAAATATCTGAAATTTGTTTTTCACATTTATATTTTCACTGGAATTAAATTTTGTATATATTCTGACATAGGACTGCTTTTCCCCATGTAAATAGATATTTTTAGCTAGGGTCTATCCTCTCTTCTTAATCTTTAATGCCACTCTAGCATGTAACAAGTTTCCCCTTTTTCATAAGTCTGCTTATAAATTCACTGTCATTCTTCATTTGTCCCTCTCTGAACTGATACCACACTGTTGTAATAGCAATAGCTTTATAGTAACCCTTCAAACACCGTAGAAATAGTAGTTGCTCCATATTATTTTTATTCAAGTGATCTTGGCTGTTCTTGACCTGTACCCATCTCAAGTCTATAGATAAATTTTGTTGCAACTTTGGTTAGAGTGACCTTGGATTTAAGGATAAATTTGAGATTTTATTTTTTTAGTACCTGAGATGGAATCTAGGGGTGATTAACCACTGAACCACATCTCCAGCCCTTTTTATGTATTATTTAGAGACAGGATCTTGCTAAGTTGCTTAGGGCCTTGCTAAGTTGCTGAGGCTGGTTTGGACTCATGATCCTCTTGCCTCAGCCTCCTGAGCTGCGGGGATTACAGCAGTGCCACCCTTCCTGGCACATTTGAGAGTTTTAAATTTATTTCTATTTTCTCTATAAATCTGACGTATATGCTCTCACATAGAAGCTTTGCAGATAGCTAAAGAGAACATATACATAAATGCGCTCTACATATATACACAGACAATGCACATTTGCATGTGTTTGCATATGAATGGAATACTCTACAAGTATCTGTAGAAGTTAGTAAGAGTCAATTCCTCTAAGGAATGGGACTAAAAGATCAGGATCTGAAGTGTGAGAGATGTTTACTTTTCACTCTAAAATATTTTATATTTTTCCTTTCTTTTATCCTCCTTGGTCCCTCTCCCTGCCCCCTTTCTCTCTCTCTCTCCATATCTTTATCTTTATCTCTCTCTATTTTTCTTTTTTTCCTGTCCTGAGAGTCCAACCCAGGGCCTGGCATATACTAAACAAGCTTTCTACCGCAAAGCTTTAGCTCTAGGTGCTACTTTTAGTGTTAAACAATGCAATTTGAGGACTACACTTGGATGGCCTAAATGAATATCTTCATTGTGACAGGTGAGTGATGTGCAAATTATTTTTCTGTGTTGTCTCATATCATATAATATATGGCATGGTGACACAGAAATGCCCAGAGAGAAAATCTAAAATAATTAGCCCAATTTTCTTACCAAGGATAACTATGATGGCACTCGAATATTTTAAATGGAAATAAAGAGATCCTACAAACGTTCTGATAGTATCTCTTGTATTATGTTTGTAGACAAAGGAAGATAAATCAGTTGACTGCTAGTCCTATGAGAGCAGGGACTACATTCTATTTACTTTTCTGTCACTAAAGAGTAGTTCATCATATAGAGCAGATCCTTAATAAGAATTTTTAAAAGAATAAATTAATGAATTAGCAGATCAAATGGTCATTTTGACAGTGCTGTGTAGTGGTTTGTTGTGATACATTTACACACACAACCTCTATTTATCATTCCTCTAGAGCTTCATCTTCAACCTGATTCCGTGTAGTATTTTTTGATAATGTGAGTGAAGATAGAAGTTACTTATCACCCCTTAGCTTCCATTACTCTAAGATGGATAAAATGTTTTCATTGGCTGAAATGATATTCTGAATCTAATGAAGTGTTATTTAATAATGTTTAATAGCTATATGTGAGGAAAATGCAAATTATAATTTTCTTGGAAACACATGTAGAAGATTTATCGAGTTTTAGTAAGGACTAGGATTCAATCTAAATTAGAAGAATGCTGTGCCCACTAAAAAAGGCAATACCATCATAACTTATATTAAAATAACATTTTATAATAAGGAATTTGGTAATAGTACCCCATTAGGCAAAGGTCAGCTATACTTAAGGGTTTATTATGATCAATCCTGACATACTTCCTAAGAAACTTTGGTTTGAAAGCATATTTGAGGAACATTGATTGAAATGGAGAACAGACTCAGCTATTTATAATGAAAATGGGAAGATTTTGCCTTGAGTAGAAAATGACTTATGGAAGAGATGATAGGAGTCCTCAAATATTTAAAAGTAAGTTAGGTGGTGGAGATTCTATAACATTAAAAAAAACTGCAATAGATCAATATAAGGAAAAAATTCTGAAACATCTAAAATGTAGCCAGATGTTTCAGAATTCAAGATCAATGGTGGTTTGCAACCACAAACTGGGATTGTGGCAGAAGGTTAAGGGAATCAGTTAATGGTGTAGATGAGATGAACTTTAAGCTGTACATTCCATATTCCATAAATGATTTTGTCATAATATAGCAAGATTTCAAATATGACCATATTTATTGCTGGGAAAGATCATTACCACCTGCCCTGATT
This sequence comes from Glaucomys volans, assembly GCA_020662805.1. Lineage (NCBI taxonomy): Eukaryota > Metazoa > Chordata > Mammalia > Rodentia > Sciuridae > Glaucomys > Glaucomys volans. Next base: position 1,651,074 of record JAJEJO010049932.1, on the reverse strand, counting down.
GATGGACTTGGTCAGAAAATTCAACTAATACTGCTTTGAACCCCAAAATATCACCTTTTAAAAATTATTTTGAGACACATAAGGCTTAATATAGGGTATTATGTAATGATTTGCCACAATGGATAGCACAGAAAATGATCTGAATCAGTTCAAGTTTTTGAAATTATTCCAGTAGTTATGTATATTTGTGGGTAAGCCATAGCATTGGTCCATGCATCTAACATCCACCACACTGTCTGACACATGGCAGCCGCCAGATGTAAATGGTAGCCATTTAGGAAGGAATGAGTGATTAATTCCTGTCATTGCTTGATTCATGTAGCTTCTAATCTGCCTGAAAACAGAGGAAGCATTCCCAAACCACCAGTTAAATTGCATTTCAAGACTTGCCTCACAAATTCCACACACTTGAAGAAGAAGATATATATAGTAATGAGATAGTTCATGGAAATAGAAGCTGTAGTAACTGTTGGGAAGATCCCCTATGGTGCAGAGGAAGGCAGCTCTGAGAGTGAAGTTGAGTATTTTCAGGGGAGATAGAACTGTTTTAAAGAATATTCAAAGCAAATTGTTAGAAAAAGGGTAATAGGAAGGACTTCAAATTATGGCACTTCACTAGAAAATACTGCTTTTCCATAACATTTACAGAATATATTTGGGAATTTTTTGAACTCAGAAATAACATTCTGCAAAATATAAGAGAATGTAAAAAGGCAGTAAAAATTGTATTCATATCAAACAACACCAAAATCTACAAAAATCAAAACTCTATTTTAGAAAGTGAACTCTTAGAATGTGTTTTGGAACCATTTAATTTATTTTTTACCAATGGCCATATGCAGTCACAGAGATCTGCAAAAGAGCATCACTTCTTTTCTTTAGCAATAGGGAAACATTGATGTTTAACCCATGTATGGGGAAATACCATGATGTCCTTTTTGTTTGCTGGGTTATAGAGATAAAAGGTGGCTATATATAACATAGTTTTCTCTCCTAAGGTTATTACTGATTGGATAGTACAAGATTAGAAATATGTTGCTCCAGGTTTCATTTTTCTTTATTTCCAGGGACACAATTTGACTGAGTCTTGGATCAAGAATAAAGTTGAGTGAATTTTCTTATATGTTATTAATCTTGTTCTCTATGGAAAATAAATTTATGATTTAAAGGGATTTATTTAAATTCTTTGTTTTCCTTTTTATAAACACATCTCTATTTATTTAACTAACTTCAAATTGGAAAGTTTCTCTTTTCCCCTCTTGCCTCCCTCCTTTTTCCTGCACCCTCTTTTCTCTTTTCTACTCTGACAAGTTTTGATCAAATTCCCAAATACTATTCTCCATGTTCTTTCCCTGAATCCACCAAGAAATAAACAGAACATAAAGATATCATTGTTTCCATCAAATCAGAACTGTCACCACATGTATGGTCATTATAAAGAAGTTGTGAGGGAACATGGATCTTAGAAATGATTTTGGGCATGCCAAACAGAAAAAAAAATATTTCTGAATTTAAAAATAGCCAACACAACTTGGAAAATATGGTAATATTTATTTATGATAATAAATGCATTTTAATGAAAGCCAGGGATGTCCAAACACAAACTGAATCGTGACAACCCAATGGCCCTTTTTACAAAAACTGTGATATATGACGCATTAATTTGCTAATCAATATGAATGCAGAGAAAGAATGAATCAAAAACTCTAAAACTTTCGAAACACTTCATCTAATGTAGATATCAACTCTGGAAATGGCATTCAAAAATGGTCCCTTGTTTCAACTTCGGCTGCTGAGTTTTCATTACTGTGCCTTTACAAATCTCTTTAAAGCTTTATCATTTATTTCAATACAACACTACAAGTACTTTGGCTTGGTTTTCTGTAGAGTACTAAATTCTGTCACATTATTACAAATTTGGGAGGACGTATAATGTTATTTATATATATATAAGGATCTGAAAGGGCCATCATAAATATCCTATAAATCATGTTGTATATAATGTATATGTATGATATTGCCCATTATGGATGACTAGAAAAATTATATATGTATCTTATTTATACTTGCTCCTAATAGCTTCAGACTTCTAAATTAAATTCAATATTTGGAAAAATTTTCAAGTTTGTTATAGATTTAAGTCTCTGTTCTTAAGTACCATAAAATCAGATGCCTGAATAGTTTTTTAGAACTATTTTTCAAAAAAATAATCATTCTTTCCAAAGACTCCTTTGAACCCATTTGATATCCTACAAAATTCAAAGTAATTGCATTAATTTCCAAATGTTTTCTCAATAGCAATTGTGAACCTAGTTATTATAGGTTGACTTTTAAATCAAATTAATCAAAATCTGTAAATTAAAAAAGGTAATTTTTATAAATAAAATTCCAAAAGGAAAAGGCACTTAAGCCCTGCACATGGTTATTTCAGTCTGAATTCTCCACAACCCTAATCACATGGAATTAATTCCTGGCCTGCATACAACAAATACAGCAAAGTGCCAGATTATAACCAAATAACAAAGCTTATGGAAAAGAATCAAGTTGGTCACCTGAAGTTTCTAAGGACCTTTGGAGATTGCAATGGAAATCTGAAGTGCATATTGGTATGTTGTCAACATATCAAGTGCAGGAAAGGTGTAAGGCTATTGGAGACATTCTGTTCCTTTATTGACAAAAAAGTTAAAACAATTGCTGTAACAGTAAAGCTTGGCAAATAATTAAATGAATAATAACAAAAATCTCAGCAGGGAAGTGCCCATTAATTGAATTTATTTGGGAGCATGTTTTCACAAGTATAACCAAATTATCTAATTTTCACTCACATTAAAAAGTGATAGTCTGCAACAACTAATTATTGGGAATGAAGAAAGAGGCCAGTACCTTGAACCAACACCACAGACAAAAATAAAATTACTAACATCAAAAGATTGCCATGATGTTTCACAACTTCCTAAAAATTTCACTCATATTGTCCTGTGAAAGTATTTCAGTGAAACTCGCCAAAGAAAAGAATCCCAGTAATTTCTATGTAGTAGTGTCTTTAAAGCTGGAACACATTCACCACATTTATTATATCCTTTTTTTGATAATAATATGCATTTGAGTATGAATATACCAACAGGTGAAATAACCGTGATTATCCAATATTTTTGTACATATAACCATTGAAATTTTGCATTTCGTTTCTGTAAGAAAATTATTGCCATCCCATTTTTCTACTTAGTAAACATGGTTGATATTTTCTTTAAAAAATGTTGCTCTTTTCGTGTTATACAGATTAAGAAGTCTGAATTAAAGATTTTTTGGGTCAACTTTTAAATTCTAAATGAGAAATGAAATTATCCACACAGATTTTCTTTTCAAGTTGAAAAGATATCTCCAAATTGGATATGTGTAACATTTTAGCAAATTATGTTCCAATTTGCATAAAATTAATGATGAAATTTATTAAATATCTATAGTAGTTAACCAGATTTTGTGCACAGTCAACACATTCAATAAAAAATTTGAAACTATGGAGTCTATCATTTTAATATGTTTAACCTCATACTCTAAAACAACATTATTCTAGTAAACATTTGGCAAAAAGTTTATAGAAAAGCAAAATAATAAAATAAAGTTCATTTTGGCTTAATGCTTAAATAAATTCTAAGCAGCCTTGCTTTGTTACAATGTAATCTGAATCAAGAAAATCTGAATTAATAAATAATACTAGAATATTATTTTAATTTTAGTACTTACTTCTTTTCCCTAAAGGAAGCTGTTATCTAAATAAATACATTTTAAAATATTAGTTAAAATTTATTAAGAGTATTCAAATTAGTTCTTGCATTTAAAAATTTATGTTGCAGCTTTGAAAACAGTTCTTAATGTTCTGCTTGATGTGGGACATCGTTTCTCATCCAGAAAACTAGAGGGTTGTGATTATAAAACTAACAACTAACACTCATTTTCGATGACTTTACCACTTGACTTGAGAACAGCAATAAAACCTGACTACTCTGCCTTCTGCAAAGTTGATGCTACCTTAAATTTTAGAGAATTAAATGCTTTTTTTCCCCCTAAATTAATATGAAGTAGATGTTACAGATAGGTTGATCAATGGATAAAGGTCCAATAATAGGTAGGTAGGAAGAAATTTGGCTGTCAGTGAAACATAATAGAATGTTTGGTTTTGTCAGGTGAAGTAATGCCTATGAAAGTATTCATACATATCTTATTTTGCTGTCACTTCTATTTCTGTTTTCATTCTTTTTTAAATCAATATAGTAAAAGACAGTCTTCTGATTGAACAATATTTCAGATGCCAAACAATTCCTTTTATTGGTTTGCACTGGCAGTTCACAATCTAAAAGTATAACCACATCAGGCAAAGACTGAATGTAGACCACCCTGGATTTTGAAGACGTTTTGCTTCTAACAGAGATTTTTATATGGAGCCATATCTGCATTTTACTGATGGTTCATACTTGGAAGGAGAAATTATAATCAAAGTAATTCCTTGAAATAAACTTTTATCTTTTAGTATCATTTAATGTCTTGCTCAGCAATTGTTAAGTTCTCTTAGAAGGATAACTTTCTGTTACTTTATGACAACTTAATCACCCTTATATTATGAACTAGATATTTTTTATTTCATGAAACATTGCACATTTCTTTCCAAAAGACCTTTTCCCTGATGATCAGAATTGGAACCTGTGTTTCTAACTGAAAACAATTGGCACTTTAATTCTAAAACATTTTCACAAAAAGGGTATTTAAAAATACAAAGCTGATATTTTTCAAGAGTTTCTGGAGCTTATAAATTCATAAGGTTAAAGTTTCAGTCTTAGACAAGAATTGATTTTAAACACATGGTCATGTCTTCTGTAGAAGTTACCTACATGTCTTCAAAAACCTGACTGGTCTAGAAAAATGACCCTTTGAGACAGTCATGTTTCTCTAGTTTTTGTTTTGTAAAAAAAGACAAAACAGCAATAAACATTTTAGCTCTTTAATGAGCAAAGATCATGTCTCTTAGCATTTGACTAATAGTCATTATCCAGATTATCTTTATTTCACGCAATGACCAGTGACATGGCCAAGATGTACAAAGTTGTTTCCATCAAGTAGTATACAATTTTTTCTTTTGTATAATAAGCTTTCATTCTTGAAAAAGAGTAACTGAAAAGAAAGGTTTCTGTTACTGCAGTTAGTTTGTCAGAGAAAGTTCTTTGCATTATCTTACAAACTATCAAAATTGCTAGTCATCTGAAAAAATGTAAAAAAAAATCACATAACTTTAGTCTAATAGAAATATAGTACAGGTAAGAGAGAAAGTATCAGGATGTGCTCTTTAAGTCCATCTCATTGTTTTAATATAAATGTACATCGGATTACATATACAAACATTTGGAAAGGTCAGTGATATACTGATATTACTGGTAAACGGGAATGAAGAGATTCCTGTGATCTTAGAATACTCATTTAAAATCACACACATGTGTAAGACTAAACTCCTTCAGGTGTTGACTCTCCTAGGTTCTTTATCTATGTCGTACTCTACTGAGATTGTGTGAGCAAATTCCAGTGAATGAACCTCAGTAAGAAAGATAAGTGATGTGAAGAGGGACATAACTTTATATTGATTATTGTTGGTAAACATTTTGCCATGCAACGTGAGTAAATCAATTAACTGAGAAATGTCATCAGAGTGGTAATATTGGGGCATCTTCATATCATGAAAGACTGTTTCAAACAACTCTTTGGACACACTTCACCTTACCAAAAGGAACAAAATACAGAGTAACAAAAAACACAGGAAATTATAGAGCTGGTAACACATGTCCAATTAGGGTTATATTTCTATAAATTATTTAGATGGGAATGAAAGGAACATTAAACACAGGAAATTTTTCTCTGGGATTCATATCAGCGAGTATTCACCACTATACCTATATTTCTTCAAATACCTTTAATAGCTAATTCCTTCTATTATTGAAGCTACTGTGAATTATTTTACTGTAATTACTTTTGCCCCTTAAAATCTTCTTTAGGTTCTGCCAATTGATGGAGGAAGTTCTATTAAAAACTCCAATGGGATGAGAAGAATTTTAATTACGGCTTAATCAGCAGCACAGCCACCAAGCATATAAATTATCATGCACATCGTGCTAAAAATATCCAGTTTCCTTTATCCCCACAACTTTATACTGACAGCACTTATGTGATAATGTTGTACCTGCCAGTCTTTAAACTCCTTTGTTTTACTGGCAAATTTCAGCATGAGCCTCTGCTAAGGCCATTAACAGCATTGGTGCTTTGTGTACTTATCCAAATATGTAAATATGGTCTACACAATAAAACAGCTCCAAATAAAAACTGGTGAAAATTATCTGACATTCCATTGGTGTGTCCCTTGTGCATATTCATAGTTGTTTTTAAATTTTTTATATTTCGGACATAGTTCTTTCCTGTTTGGTGTTCCACATGCCTAATTCCATTATGCAACTTAAATCTTCAAAAAATTAATTCTTGAATGTGAATGAAAAAGTATCATTCAGATCAATTGCTTCAAGCAATTGGAATTTGTATTTAGAGTTGATTTGTGTATATATATATACAATTCATTTTTTTCAAAACCCCCAAAGTTCTTGATATGTATATTCACATAATATTCCTCCTTATTTAAATAGTGAGAGTCTTGTAGGTTGAAAGCCAAGGAATCTTCAGTAATTTTTTACTGCAATCCATCAAAAAAAATAGTTTGTTTCTCTTATCTGGCTATACCCTGGTTGTTGAATGTGAATGGGGGTGGGGATGAGGATGTGGCAGAGTATTGTTCTGTCCTCCAGTAAATGTATTGAATGTGTGTAAGGGTTGAATTCCTGGTATAGTGTTGGGAATCATTGTAATGGTGTTGGGTGTCATTAAGGGAACATCATCAGGTGACCTCCTCATAGCTAGTGTGTAATCTGGGGGGCAGGCGGTCCGAAGAACCACCTCATGTGGATGGATGGACTCACATTCATGATCCAAATCAGTGTGCTTCATTTGGAGGGACATGATTTCCTCTTCTTGTGCATGGGTCAGATCGTTGGTGGTAGTGCGCTGAGGGCTGCACCTCCTGTGGACATCGTGTCTCCTCTTATCCTTTTTGTAGTACAGGGCTGCAAAGGCCAAGATGTTCAGAAACAACAGTGATGCTCCGACTGCAATAGTGACGCTCAGCTCTGTTGAGTAGTCCCTCTGATCCACCGAAAACGGACTTGGTTGTTGTTTGGGATCATCCTGCTTGGCAGTGGGAAAGGCTGATGTGACAGGAACAGAATTTTTTCTCGTAGGTCTGAGAGTGATGTCAGTTGATGGCACTTTAGTTGTTGTCGAGGTATACTGAGAAATGTCATTGAGATTATGCAGATGAGGTACCAGCTCCAACCAGAGGTTCACCTTATTGGCCCTGTAATGCTCTTTAACTCTTGGTTTTAATCCAATATGGAGATAAAGTTGATCTTTCTGAGAATATCTGGTCCATGCTACTTCTTCAAAGCGGTTGGGTTTGGTATGGATGAATTTTGTGTCTTGAGGGACTGGTTGATTGGGGTCACTAGAAAAGAAAAAAGAACTTATGAGAACAAGATTGTTTTATCTGTGACCAAAATAACACTAGTTTAATGTTGATTGATGCGGTGACTCAAGAAGTCTTTAGACTGTGTCTTAACATTACCTTGGGTCAATTTAGAAATTTAAATCTCATAGCAGGCAGATTACTAGATGGTTGATAATACAAGACAACAGGTCTCACATTCTTGCCCTCTCCGCCCACTGAAAGACAGGATGCTATCTACTCCAAGATTTATCTATATATCTATGTATCTATTTATTTATTTTTGGTACCAGGGATGGAACCTAGGGGCTTTCAACCCCTGAACCACATCACAGTCTTTTTATTTTTTGAGACAGGGTCTTGCTAAGTTGCTTAGGGTCTCATTAAGTTGCTGAGACTAGCTTTGAACTGGCAATCGTCTTGTCTCCATCTCAAGAACTGCTAGGATTACAGGTGTATTCTATAACACCCAGATATTCCAAGATTTTTAAAAAAATTATTTAAATACTTGTGTACATGTGGGTTATCTTATAGGCAATCTGTGTAGAAATAGCATGCAAAAATAGAAAGGAGGGACTTGGGTTTGGAACTGGCAGATGAAGATTTGAGTCCTGGTGCTGCTACATATCAGAAATAAGAATAGTGATAAGAGCCTTAGGACCCTTCTGTGTAAAGTCGGATTAATAGTATCTGCCTTTGTCTCAGAAGGTGGTTGGAAAGATCAAATAGCACACAGCATTATGAACTGGAAAGCACTATGAAATAATATTTTGTACCCTAAACAGCAACAAAAATAACTTCTGTGTAATTCAAAAACCAAAATTTACATAATTTTTGAGCAATGCAATAGAAATATGTCTTTCTTAATAAATTTCTAAAAAGCAATATAATATGGAATTATAACAATATAGAATTAATTTTTTAACAAAAGAAATTGCTAGATTGCTGTATCAATCTGTTAAATTATTTAGGCACAAAATATGTATTGTTTTCAAAATACTTAAAAGGATATTTTTTTATTAAAATTCTAGTAAACATCACTCCTTAAGTACATACCCAGTTTTAGCAAAGTTTGTCCAGTATGTCATTACGACCGCACTCAGCATCACATCATTTTTGGAGAAATTGCAAGGAAATAACTCTGTGGGGCCAATCATGGGGATTCCCAATACATAGGGAACCTCATCTCCATGGGCTGCATCAGCCCAGGCTGGAACCTGATCTGTTTGGCAATGATGGTAAAAGGCGTAGAAGTATGTAGGTGAACCAAAGTTTGAGTGAAGATCTGCTGTGGCTACAGCTGGTGCCACCCACTGATGGTCGGTAAACAATGCCAACAGTGTCTTCCTTCTAGTTTCAGGGTTATGTCGATCAGCCCAGTCAGTGTACATGAATTTAATGGTTTCTCTTAAAACATCTTTGCCTTCAGGATAGCCATATAAATTATCAACAAAATTGGAAACAGCAAAGTCAAAGTCGCTAGCTGATATACCATCATCACTATCTACTATATTCTCAACAAATTTTAACCCTTCCCCTTGATTAACTCCTAACATTATGTCATAGTTGAGAAACTCTCCTTGCTCCATCAATATCTGAGGGTCGTCTGGTATGACATCACCATCAATCACAGGTCCAAAGGCTATGTGGTATCTGGCAGGCTGAATATCTTGATCAACAAGTTCTTTGTAAGGCTTCTTCTGGAGGCATTCCACTAACTCTACTGTATCTGAAACATTGCAACCAACTTTTGTGGCCAACATTCTAGCATATTTTGCAGGTTGGAAACTAACAGCCCAGCTGGAAAGGGCTGTTCCACTTTGAGCTATTGCTCGTTGAAAAAGTCCTATGGGAAAATCAACAAAGAGTTTCAGGTAACCTTTGAAGAACATTGTAGCAAAAAAAAAATAACATCCAATCTTTGAGACATGTATATAAAAACCCAGATACATCTCAAGAAACAGAGAGACATTTGGCCTAATAGAGAAGGTACGTAAAGTCATCCCCAGGGTATAAGGCATCAGAGATATAACTAAGTCTTGGGCTTTAAGTGACAACTGTTATAGGGATCAATAGTTCTAAATTTTGCGGAGTCTCAAAGAAGCAGTAAGTAAGGAGGAGAGGAGAAGTCATAAATACTACTTGAAAAAGGCCCCAAATATTATCTTCTTGGAGCATGTAAACACTTATAGCCAACACCAACCAGAGGGGGCCAATCCTCCCTCTTTTGACTTGCTATCAGACAGTATTATCTGCATGGGATATTTTTTCCAAGTTGACTTCATCTGTCCTCTCTCAAAATGATTCTGTGTGTCGATGACACTAGATTGAATTTGAAAAAGACTTGTGGTCTCATACAACTACTGGGCCTGGGAATTTGTTAATACCCTGGGGATGGCCTTAAAGTCACACAAAACATAATATCACTTTAGACATACTTGTTCCAGATCTTCAAGTCAGACATAGTAAGCTGAATATTCATCTTTCAGAGAAGACATAACATTTGAAGTGTCTTCACTAAGTTAAAGAAAAAACCATGAGCAGAAAGACTCATTGGGGGTGGGTAATCTAACATCTTCCACTGTTAAATGTGCCTTGCATTATTTTATCATAAAATGTGAAACATACATGGTCCACTGCTTTTTACTTAATTGCATTTAAGAATTGTAAATTATGGCCCCATATGTAGCTTGATAAGAGGTGCATGTCATTCAAATTTACAAATGCATTTACCCTAATCTACTTATGAGGATATTTTCTAATAACATTCTTGTTTTAAAGTATAATTTGTCTATTTTATTTAAAATTTTACATTTATTATCAATTCCAGATGCAGCTTTGTAGTTCAGTTATTTAAAAATACGCTCAATTATTCACATGTGTTAATGAGAAAATAACTCCTTTTACAATAGTGCTAAAGCAGTTCTAAATTAGAAGTAAAGGTTTTTACCAAATGTGCATATATATTAAAAATGTCTGTAATGTGTTCCTAGATCATTCTAAAAATCTTTAAAAAGCCAATTTGGTTTTCTGACTTTATGAACATATTTTTACTTTGATAAAGTATGCTAGAACAAATAATACAAATACTGAATATTTTAAAGATACATAGGCTGCTGTCAACATTTGCTTGAAGAAATATTTTATGAATTAAAAATATTACAATTAAAATAAACCTGGTGACTTTGATGATATTCTTTCGAATTTCAGGGACTCAGCAACATTAACTAACTATGCCCCCAAAAACTTCAGTGAAAAAATGCACACCATGTTAAATATTGCCTGAAATACCCCTTTTAGATGGCATTGGGAAAGACCATTTATTTTATCACTACTGACAGTGCTTGTTGAGTGTATGGGAGATGTAGCTGACTCCTGGTGACCACAGCTTGCACACTGCTAAGTCCTTTCTGGAGTTTACAGACTTTGATGTCAAAGATTGCATTGGAGGCAGGATCCCTTGGATGATTTCCAAAGATTTGAGCATCCCCTGGTCAAGTCTGGTAGCTTATCCTGGAGATGGGTTTAGGATAAGATCAAATCTACTTCCATGTCTCTGACCAGTTACAGAGAGCATCCTTTGAAGGATGTGATGGAAGGTTATATTTTCTACTGTTTGCATAACCATTTACCACTGTCCTTCTCAACCCCGATAGCTTTACAGCGATATTGATTGATTAACTTTATCCAATGCTGGTTTGATATTAGCTAAAACTGGCTTTGGTACCTGTTTTTGTTGAAATGACACTAAGAAGTCTCTACTGGTGATATCAGTAATGTAATGCTAACTTACCTAAATATTGGCATGAATAAAGTGGTAAGGCTAGAATAATCTATTTAATTAAAAACCTCAAATCTGTTATTTCAAAATAGTCTATTTCATTCAAACCAAAATCTCTATGCATTTGCAAGTGTTTTCATCTACACAACTTTGTCATCTCAAATCAGAATCTTACTAATATAAATGATGCAATATAAACTTAACTAAATAAAGAAAAATTTTCTCTATATATACTCATTTAATGATTGGTTTTTCTTTTAGAATCCCACCTTAATGTATCTTTGATAACTAAAACAAGTATCTTCTGCTTGATGCGCAACTATAAAAGTTCACAAAATCAGATGCTTCATAAATTTTGCTTGACAGCATACACCAGGTTTTCCATATATATAAAATGAAAATCAAGAAGCATAAAATAAAAAATGATCTGTTTTGATGCATATTCTCTATTTTCCTATTATGCATAAATAATGGAGAGGAAGTATTTACTTTCCAGACATCTTTAACAAATCCTTTCTGTTCTTTGTCTTCTAATTTTTTAAATTAATTATGTAGGTAGAATGGGTCCCTAATCACATGGCAAAATGGAACCCATAAAGAACAACCTGAAGAGCCTTAAATAGGCACTTTGGAAAATGGATGTCAAAGCCAGAAAAAGTAAACAAGAAAAATATCTCATAGATTTAAGCAGCCTTAGTGCTCCATGCTGCTTTGCCAAGTTTTAGGAGAAAAACACTTTTGGAGCTGAAAATAGAAAAAGCCACAAAATCAAATATATTTTTTTAAACCAAAAACTCATCTAGTGACCTTGATGCTTTGACAATTTTGGATCATGCATGCAAAATAATCAAATACCCATTCTCTTCTCAGACAACAAGTGGAATCACATGTTTCCAGACAAACTAGCTTATGACTGCTCCATTAGTTTCAAACTACTAAAGGACTTAAAATGTCTATTGTCTTGAAAATAGATTATATACAATCCCTCTGCTAAAAAAAACTTATTTGATTTTGATTATTGAATAAACAAAGAGGACAAAACTGCTAATGTCTTTGCCTGATTTTCCCCAAAATCATCCTTTGAAGAAAAGAAAAATAACTACAATACCAGCTAATCTGAAGTGTGCTTGAAAGGGCATCCTTACCAAACTCCACAAGAGACAAGAGTTTGACAAAAATTTAAACATGCATAGAAAGCTGAAGAAACACTTTTAAACAGTTATTGAGTTCAACCTCACACTCAGTTCGAACAGAGAAATATATACAGAGTATCACATATTACTGATGGTGGTGGCATGCAGACACCAAAATTGTCAAAATTTGCAACCTGCATAATACCTTTGGTTGAATTGCTCCAACGGTTACCTTCAGAATAATGGGATAAAGTCAGCAGATTGACACATGAACCCCCAGCGCCTGATCCAAAAACAGTGATTCTCAAGGGGTCACCACCAAAGAATCCAATGTTCTCACTAGTCCATCTTAAAGCCTGTATGAGATCAAGAAGTCCATAGTTTCCTTTTGCAGCTTGATCCCCTGTACTCAAGAAACCTGGAAAACAAATAAAAAGACACCTTAGAACACTTGTTCAGTTGACATGAATTCAACAGACATCACATTTAAATGCAAACAAAGTCTGCATTAATCAATGTGAGCATGGTTCAAGGTTTTTAGTAACAATTATTTCCCACCAGAAAAAAAAATTATTTTAGGAAGAATAGTGATGAAAACCTGAAACATGATGTTTATCTTTCCTAAGGCTTCCCACGTTATCCAGTTAACAGGTCAACAGGTTAGATAAAGGAAATGAAAACATTTCTAGAAGAACACAATGGAAAAATTCCAAAGGTCAAATTGTCTGATGGAGACATTTGGGAAGTATTAGGAGAATGCACATAAAATAACTATGTGAAACACCATATCAGTCCTCAAGTTGCTTATGCTCTCACAGGGTCAGCTTTTAAAGAATGTGTGGCAGAATGCAAGTATGGGTGTAGAGAAAAGACATTTTCCAAGCCTTGTGGGAGAAGAGTTTTAGAAATTCCATAAAATTACATACAACTCCTTGCACGCATCCATTGGCCCATTTTTATCAATTATGGTCCATGATTAAGAAAGAATCATTGTGCTGGAGATAATTCAAGACCATATTTTGGAATACCTCAAATGCCAAACTGAGGAGAGTTGCTCAATGAGCAAACTGTGTAAATAACTAAAGGTTTTGGAGAGTTCAGATGCAGGTAATTCCTGGATTGCTCAAAGCTCTACTTTAAAATGAATATGATACTGAGGAGGACTATAGGTCGAAGAATAGAAAGAATCAAGATGGGGGAAAGATTAAACAGATCTGAACTAACAACGGCAAAAGAGAGCGAGAAAGGAAATGGATAGAAAAAATTGTGGCGGTAAGAGCTGAGTGGTTTTCTTACAGAGGGAAAGTTGTTGAGGGAGGAATCAAAGACACTACTTTAGTACCATTTTAGTCATGTTCATTTATTTTGCAAATTGAATTTTTTGTAATGTATTATAACTTGTAAAACATACATTTATTCACTATCATAATTCTGTAGTTGTTTTAAATCAGAAAAGGAGAATATGGTCCAAAAATATTGCATTTTATGGACTATTCATATCATATAGGAAATATGTAGTGTCATATTACATGTAAATTCATTAATAATACTCAGGAATATGATTTCCAATCTCAACAATTTATGGAACTAATTTAAAAATTACTTCTCTCTGGTATTACAGATACTATAGAAACTACACAAATCAATGTTTAAATAAAAACTAATGTTTTTCAGTTAAAAATATACTTTATTTTATAAAATAAGTGATGCAATCAATCGTATTTCTGAAAACCAGACTATGATAATAAAACCTATCTCTTGAGTAAGTCAATTCATAACCAAAATAAATATGTGGATGAGTAATTCTTCAGGATCATGATAGGAGAAAAAAAAGACCAGTCCTCCTGAATAACTTTGATAAAGGTAAAGAATTGAAAGTGGTTAGTCATTTTCCTACAAGATCAAAAAAAAAAATGTAAGAAACATAAGTTCGATCTCTAGTTTAGTTTTAGTGTGTGTGTGTGTGTGTGTGTGTGTGTATAGTTTGGAAATATTAATTATTGTTGAGTTTGAGGTTAAAATTTTCCAAATATATTTTGAATAAACATATCTTTCTGGTGACACCCATTACCTGTTATTTAATTTAAGGAAATTTTCATGGTGTCTTATTACATAGAAGCATTGTCAAATACTCAATTATGGCGTAATAAAATACAAAACTAAAGTATGGCAGGGAACTCCTTAATCTTTCCTAGTCATTACATGAAGTTTGGTGTAAGATAGAATCATAAAATTCCTAAATAATTTAATTATGAATGTTTTGATCTATAAAGATAGATTGATGGCATGAACCTGGAAAACAATGTTATAGAAAGAATAAAGGAGGGAGGGAGGGAATGAGGGAAGGAGGGAGGAAAGGAGAGAGAGAGGGAGAGAGAGAGGGAAAGAACTGGAGAAAAGCCAATACCCTAGGAAGTTTATTACCTATAGTTCTATATCACAAATACAAATCCTGTGGCTCAGTTAAAAATTGGATTCCTGAGTATAGCTTAAGCCACTCAAGCACAAAATGAGGATTTGAATTTAATTCTTCTTGAAATATTATTGAATAATATCAGTTATTTTCCAATGAATCTTTACATCCATACCAAATGACTTACTAATAAAATAACCATTATTCAATGTGTAGCATGTAGAGAAGTGGAGTAATTAGACAATAAACTCTATATTGACCATTAACTAAACAGTGTGCCCCCATAATTATACTTTTGGTTGCACCATTTTCACCACTCAGGTGGACTGGTCAATTACTATAGTATTTATATAACAATAATTTTAAAACATATTAAGTCTCTGAAGAAAAACTTCTGCTTTATACATAGCTAAAAAAATCTTATAGTACCTTCCAGGAAATTGTTAAACACACCAATTTAATTCCTAAATTACACTATTAAAGTATGGAAGCTGATGGAGTAAATCCTCTGGTAAAAGTTATGTATTAGTCTAGAAATGTCTAGGATTACTCCTCAAGCTCCATTTCTGACCTTCAGTACTGAATTACCCTCACTCTTAATTCTATTTCATATGTATGCTGAAGTATTTATCTATGTATATATGTATATATGTATCCATCTATCATCTATCTAATTTATATGAAACCAGATGATCATTAGAGTGAATATAGAAAATCACTTTGTTTTACATTATGGAAAAATAATAGCTACTGTCATTATTAAGTCCAGTCAACCAATCAGATCATCTCTTCAGAACTAGAAGAGCCATACGTGCTTCTATGAATTCTTTGATTCTTATGCTACATTCAAATAACATCCTGTGGCTCATCTAGGCACACAATATGAGGAAAGTTAAATAAGTTACTGCCTCAGAGGAGACACAGTTTGTTAATTACCCAAGAGATGTACATTATTTATATCTTGCTATCCAGTGAAGTATTCATCCAATTTTTTAATTGACTTAGTTGCTGCATTCTTAACAGCAGAATAATTTCAGATCACTCTATTTGGAAATTTACACTGAATTATTCAACTACAGTCAAACCAAGAGGAACTCAATTTTGTAGAAACCTGAAAGTGCCATTTACCTTCATGATCTCTTTGGGAAGAAGGATTTTTCCTTAATGTCATTTAAATCAGTCATAACAAAAAGTCACAAACTCTACCTTGCCTTCATTTGTAAACTTCTAGAATGTGTGATTAATTTTGTTCCACATTCATAATAACATTACATATTATTATTTTCATAAGATAGAACAATAGTGACTACAAAAAATAACCTTTTCCTTTTTCAAGAAGGAACAGCAGAATGTTACATGAAAACTCCACTATTTGATTTACATGACCCTTGACTACAAAATCTTGACAAACCTTAGTACTTTTAAAGTTAAGGTTAACCCAAAAATTCATTATTGTAATTATACTGAGAACTATTTCACTACTTCATGTATCCACTACAATCATCAACAATTTGTTCAAATAGAATTTATTTACTGTAATACTTCCTGTCTAAAAATTAATTCTATTAAAAACCACTTCTAATTTCTGTTCCTACATGGAAGCACTAATTCTACTGATCTAAGGAAATCTACTGAGAAGGCTTAACTTCAAATTATAGTTTACCTGCTCTGGCAACTATGGTTGCTTTTCTGTTGTTAAAGAGAAACCAGACAATTAAACATAGCTCCACAGGCCATTGGAATGGAAAACTCAGATAAGGCCTAAAATAAAATGGGCAAGGGAAAACTAAATAAAAACAGACAATTACTTGACAGAGATATTGACTTGGCCCACTGATGTATACTGAACTCACATGAGTCTCTGGTAAGCAGGTCCTAAGGAATAGGAGAGAAGCTAAGTTCGGTTGTCATGCAGTAGCACTGCAGCTTATTGGTTGGCCTCATCAGTATTTAGGTTTATAACAATACAAAAATATATAATCTATTCAGAATGTTAAAACAGAAAAATTGGGTGAGTCTTAGTAAAAAACCAACAACAAAAAGTACCTCCTGAGGGACCAGGAAAAACATAGACTGTTTACATTTTAGACAACATATGGAATGTCAGAGATTTAAGGTGTCAGTGATTCTGCACTGTAGATGTGCATTTTGCTTCTTTTGGAGATGGGGTGGGGATCATCTTTGAATGTCCACGTGCATAGTAGTTCATTTCTGGAAACATTAAATATTATGTAATAACCTTTCAGTTCATATTGTGTAGTTCCAGCTATAAAGAAGTAGAAAAAAATTTTCAGTGTTTATTCATGCTGTTGCCTGGACATAGATGATGTGATTGACTCTTTGGGTCAAATTGATGAGTCCTTCAAATAGAGACCATGCTGAGCATTAAGGAGTCAACCTTGCAGATATGACACTTTGACAGTGAGGCAAACTTCTAGGGGCCTAGTTATGTATGGATTGAGAAAGAACTCATTATGGATTTTCCCTTTTAAACATAAATGAATTTAAAACTGCAGAATTAAATTTTCAAATCCTTCCAATTAAAAATCCAACTGGAATTCTCGTGTTCTAACTCTTGCTATCTTTTAAAAAATATTTATTTATTTAATTCATTTCGATTCATTGTACACAAATGGGGTACAACTGTTGTTTCTCTTGTTGCCAGGTTGTATAGAGCAAGACCAACGCCATATTGTGTGAGGAGTGTATTATCTAAGTGATGTGTTACTTGACTGTAGTGTGATGTCATATGCAAATGAGCGAACCCTAAGCTGGTGTAGACGATAGGCTGATACGCAAATGAGCGAACCCTAAGCTGGTGTAGATGATATGCTGATACGCAAATAAGCGAACCCTAAGCTGGAGTGCTGTGATATGAGTGCGGGGGACTTTCCCCTTAAGTGTATAAAAACCCCGGATGGTTGAAGGAGGCAGAGCATTTGCCATCACTGTGCTGATGGCCACTCTGCTCTCCAACAACTCTGCGTCCGGAGGAACTGCGTGACCCGAGTGACAGCATCAATAAAAAGCCTTGGAGCACCAGCTCGCTGTGGTGAGTAGTTTGTGTCTTCCTGGGAGGGCCCCGCTAGCTGCGACATGGTCCCAGAGCGAACCAGGCAGGTCACGTCGGAGGAGTCGACCCGGCTGCTCGCGACACAGGTCTAGTCAGTTCTTCTGCACTCTGCATATTTCTTGTTTTAAGCCTCATATTGTTGACTTATTCTAAGTCTTTTCTTTCAAAAACCATAAAATCTTTCTAATTAGTTCTTTGACCTCATAAATTCCAACAAACAAGTGTTTCCTTTATTCTCACCACATTCACTTTTGAAAAACATTCTGTTTTAGTAGAGGGATGCAGCTCTATGAAAATGAAATCTCCATGCAAAGGCGTGATTGAATAATTTAAATTTATTTCTCCTTGAGGCAATGTTGTTCAAAATACAATGTTTTAAAATTTCCCAACTTGGGCATATATGGCCAAATGGTGCCAACAATAGTGCCAAGATTTCACAATGGGGAAAGATAATCTCACTAACAAATGATTTTTGGAAAAATTAGATATACACATGGAAAAAAAATGAAGTTAGACCCCTACTTCCCATAATATATAAAGATCAATCCAAAATGAATTAAAGGCCTGAATGTAAGACCTGAAATGATTAAACTTCCAGAATAATCCAGAGAAGATTTTTAGGATATTGGATTTGGCAATGATTTTGTTTTGAGCTTTATACCAATGCACGGGCAACAAAATTAAAAAAATAAATAAATAAACAGATGGGATTCTACCAAACTTAAAAGCTTCTGCACATCAAAGAAAAAAATCCAAAGACTGAAAAAGTAATCCATGAAATGGAGGAAAAAAACTGTAAGTCAACTGATAAGGTATTAATACCCAGAATACATAAGGAATTTCTATAATTAAACAGATTAAAAAATGATCCTACAAATAAACTACTTTGGAAACAGGGGAGAATTAAACAGACATTTCTCCAAAGATGATATATGAATAGTCAATAAGCACATGAAAAGATGTTCCGCATCACTAATATTAAAAGTAATGGAAATCAAGACCACGATGAGATATCACTTCACACTCATCAAAATGGTTATAACTAAATGAGCAGAAAACAATAAGCTTTTGGCAAGGATGCAGAGCATTTGGAACCTTATGTTGGGCAGAATATAAAACAGCATAGCCATTATAGAAAAGAATGTAGAAGTTACTAAAAAATTTAAAAATGGAATTACCATATGCTCTAGCAATGTTCTCAGGATATATATATAGAAGAATTCAAAGCAGGCTCACGTTGCAAACCCATTATGATCACAGTGCTATTCATAATAACCAAGAGGTAAAAGTGACCCAATGTTCATAGATATGAACTGATAAAGAAAATGCAGATAATGAAAATGTGCAAATGACAGGATATCATGCAGCCTTAAGGAAATCTTGTCACATGCCACAATGTGGGTGAAACTCCTCATTACTATTATCTGTTAGGATAGATATTTTTTAGTTCCACTGATACAAAATATCTAAAGTGGTCAAAATCATAGCAATAAAAGGTACAAAGGTTATGACTAATGACAAAGGAGAGGGAAGGGTATTAGTGTTTAATAGGTATAGTTTTGGTGCAAGATTAAAAAGTTTTGGAGACATGTTGCAAAACAAATTAAAAATAATTAATATTAATGAAGTTAGTACTTAGTGAACTAACTATACTTAAAAGGATTATGATAATAAATTTAGTTTGTAACCATAAAAATCACATCCCCCAAATTGGTAAAGTCAGGGTCCTTTTAGAGGAAAAAAGAACACCATGGTACCACTTAATTACCTATCATCTACAACTTGCTTCCTGCTTATTGTGTGCTTTTGAAAACTACTATGTACATTTTTCTTAGAAAGCAGCAAAAGACAAAAAATAATTTCCTTCTTTTGTATGGATCTGTTGGGAAAAGAAACTTGTTTAGAAATAGGGCTGATATCTTAATATCTTATAACATGGTGATATTTCCAAAATTCTGTATTTTGTTGACTTTATTTCTTCATTACTTTTTTGTGAGAGATAATTTGCTCTCTAATGACTCATCTTTGGGAAGAACAACCTGAGTTCCTGGCCAAGGTTTCTGATTACTGACAGCTGGACATGGAGGCATATGCTGGGGAAAAAGAAGGGAACTGTTAACAGATGCCTGGACAAAAAACACCTGTAGATTTTTGTTGTCATTTTCATTCCACAAATTCGCAAGTGTTACCCTTTCCAAGATAAGCAGTTTGGATCGATCTGTCTCAATCAACGTTTTGTGACTCCTTCATCCAAAATGATTGAAAATTTATTTCTACCAGATTTCTTTTGAATATAGATGGTTACATGGAGAAAAAAAAATCATGATTTGCTTAGCTCTTAATCATGTACATTATTTTCCTTTCAATAATGGCTCAAGACACCAGGGGCAAAAATAACCCACAGCCCCAGCTCCCACCACCATTGCCCCTATTTCAAACACAATTTAAGGCTGTCAGTGTTCATACTCTTGGTCTACGTGCCAACAAAAGCTCATCTAACATTCCCTGAATTAGACTATAATGCACTTCTTGCCTCTTTGAACCAGAATAACAAACCAGTCCCAAATCTGATGAGATTCCTCTGTGTTTTGAACTACTTTACTGGCAAAAAAAAGTGAAAAAGAGGAATATGTACCTTCTAAAAGAGCTATCAAGTAAAAATAAATTGTTTATTTCTGATTGCTCTGATTATGTAAGGATGTGTTCAGGGATTTAAATGCAGAATTCACTTCAAAGCATGTCATTGAGGGACACAATGGCTACCATGGAAGAACGGTCTTCAGGAATTAGCTACCTAAGGATTGTGCTTTGTGGCTTCAGAAACAATAAGAACAATGTGGATTTTAAACCTCTAATGTTTAATTTTTGTTCCCATAGTAATATGTGTGTATGGTTTGAAATGTACGTTTATAATTTGTTCATATTCTCTAATTTTTTTTTCTAGACTAAGAACTCCACTCATTATACTTGCCCCTAAGTGGCCATTCTATGCGTGTTTGCTGAATGAAGGAAGCCATTAATGTAATCGTCTGTCTCCATGTGGTGATTATACACTATAAATGAAAGAGGTCTGTCTTTGTTGGCAAAAGTAAAAGGGAACTTAGGAAATAACCCTCTCTGTAGCCAGTCCTTAGGGGAAAGGACTGAAGACAAAGAATGGGTGGTAACTGCTCTAAAGAGAGCTAAACAGGATATCCTGGGTGGGGCCTGTCTGAAAGAGGACAGACACATAGACCTGCTGGATAGCTTGGAATTTTGGCCCAAGTACATAACGTGTGACAGGCATTTGAAATTTCCCCGCAGATCAATATTGTGAAATGAATGCTAGCCTTAGGACTACTTGAGGGGGTAAGAGCTAGATGGTCAGTCCGAGTCTTGATTTCCAAATAGAAAATATTAGTCATGGCACCTGCCCTACAGAATCATCATTATTAAATATATAATGCTTATTGAATGCAAGAGGGTTTAATATGTATTGTAAAAGGAATACTTTGACTAATCAACTGTGATATTTTACTCATTACCACTTATTTCTTTTAAATAAAATAAACCATTCTTACTTTTTATTGATAATAAATATAAAATTCACCCAGTATCAGGGAAGCATTTCAAAACACACAGGTTGCTCCTTGGGTAGTAAGGGTATTTGTTATAAAGTAAACAGATTTAAGGAATAGTATTCAGGGTAGGAAACATATTTGTATTCACTGTGGGGTAGCTCCTTAGAATTCAAATCAAATATTGAATTGGCTTGTATTGCAATGATAACAATTTTGCAAGCCAAAATACTCTGATAACAATGAAGTATAAAACTTCATGTCTTCATTTGCTGATAAATCATTAGTTTAAAAATAGTTACACACTTGTAAACACTTATTAGTAACACATTTTTGGGCTATAAAAGAAAAAAAGAGTAGGAAAAACAGGAAAGGGAGAAAGAGAGGGAGAGGTGGTGTCTGAGTAATCTGCCATTATAAAATGGGCAGCAGTAGTCAACTGCACTAACCCTAACCTGAACCCTAACCCTGAGTTGGTAGGAAGGGTGCTGTGTTCTTCAATCTCACACAAGCTGACCCTTGACAAAGACACAAAAAATAAAAAAGGAAGCATAGGAGATAAGTTCTGAGTAATGACTGATGATTTTAAGACAATTCAGCAGATTTCTTATGAATACTGATGTCAGATTATTTTATGTATTTTATTTGTAACATCCCAGGAATTTTTGAGATGATCAAGGTTGCCCTAAGATTTGACATGGAAAATCTGATATTCATAAAATGCTGCTTTTATTACATCTTTCTCTTTAAAGCTAATCTGACTTGGTGACCTTAAAACTTTTTATTTTTGAGCACCTTCAATATGATAGAAATATTTAAAAAATAGTACAAAGAACTACCATCTACACTTCAACTGGATCTCCCACTAATACATTTTAGTATCCTTCCTTCTTTTTTCCTTTGTTTCTTCCTTTCTTCTTTCCTTCCCTCCTTACTTTCTTTCCTTCTCTTTCTGGTATCAAATCTGAAATCACATATGAAACTTAGTATTCTATTTGCGTTCCTTAATTCTGCAGTTTGTTGGTCTGTCTTTATTTCTTGATGTTGACACTTTTTTGAGGAGTGCAGGTTTGCTATTGCACAGGATGTCCTTTAATTAGTGTTTGATGTTTCTTCATGCTTATATTCAGATTATGAAATTCTTGGTAAACGATTAGAGAAATAATGTTCTGTTATCTCAATAAATCATGACAAGAGGAACATGATGTTGATTTGTCCATTGGCCATTTAGTTAGGGTGATAATCTGCCAGGTTTCTTCACTATAAAATTATAATTTTTTCCCTTTGCCGAGAATAGGCATAAAGTAGACAGATACACTGAGATTATGTGAACATCCTGTTTTCCATCACTTTCACATGTTCATTTTAACATCTGTTGATGATTATTATCTGAAACAAATATTAATTTTCTCCTTTCCCCAATTTGTATTCACTCACTCATTCATTTGCATGATTGTGGACTCCAGGGTTTGTATTTGATTCTAGAAGTTATGACCTTTATTTTCATTCTACATTCTGATTCTTAAACTGGCCCCTATTTGACCAAAGAGAGTCTCTTAAAGTCTTTGCAAGAAAAAAAAAAAAAAAAAAAAAGGAGCTTGATGGATTCCATCACTTCCTTTCTCTCATTTGCAGTCTTCTCTGTAGCGTCCTCTAATTTCTTGGCTGACTGAAAGTTCAACTTCTATTCAGTCCCTAAGGTTCATTTTAAGTGTTATTGTTAGGAGGACTTTAAATGCAGTTATTCCACCTTTTAAACATCTGTTTTAGCCTTAGAGAGTCTTTTATGCAAGAACTGAATTGTAACTATTTTTTTTTAATCCTAACCCCAGGTTAGCACAGTGGTATGCATATAGTAGGTGTTCAGTAAATGCTTGTGGAATTAAAAGTGACCATTTTGAAGCACTTTGGATTTCATAAAAAAAATTAAAAACACACATAACAAGATAATTACTAATTTTATTTTATGCACGGCCTAAATATGTATATAATTAAGCTTATTTGATATTTGATATTACAAATATCAGAAAAATATGACATGATTCCTGGTGTTATCTAGGCATAATCATTAAGGTAAACTAAATATCTGCAAAATAAAGTGAATGAAGGTGAGATATTTATTTTCATCCGATATAACTATCCATGATTACAGGTGCCATAGTTAGTTTCAAAGGTGAAAACCAAGAACCTTGTGAGAAATTCTACAGCAAATGGGATGAAAACACATATAGGAAGAGAGAGATTGTCACATTAGAAGTAGTAAAAGTTAAAAATATAAACAAAATTATATTAAACTACTTTCCATAATCAGATGTGATAAAACTTAAACGCTAATTCAAATTTTCACTTTCACAAAATTTTAAAAAATAACATTTAAAAAGTAACATTTCCTGAGAAATTCCAGTTAGTATTTCTTAAAAGACAAGTTTATGAACCCTCTCTGAGGGCCATATGTTATGTGTTTAGCATAGCTGCTGAGGGTACACAAAGGTACAAAAAGGGGGACCCAAAATATCCTGAGGCAACATTAATTCTAGAGGTCAATGTTAATAGCACCAGCAACTAGCCTCAGGGAATCTTGTTTACTAATGTTGAAGGGATGGATGACAGCTGTGAATTAACTTTTAACAATTAACCCACCTAATATTAAAAACGTGGATTAATTTTGGATTCTACTCAAGTTTAAGTAACTGAGTGATATTGGCTCCTGCAATGCATTGGAAGCCTTGCTTGAAGCTCAGAATCTATTGCTGTGTTAACCAGTGAAGGCTCACAAGGAGAAAATTATTCATGTGACTTGGCCTTCAGTTAGAGAAATTTTTCAAAAGTTTTCTTAGCCCTGCAATTCCTACAGTAGCTATTATGGATCTTCAGCTCAGAGGGTCATGGAATGCTATTCAATAGCGAAGGAAATATTGAAACAAGAAGAAGGTCAATTTAGAAGAAGCAGTGATCTGA
Source organism: Glaucomys volans (assembly GCA_020662805.1). Lineage (NCBI taxonomy): Eukaryota > Metazoa > Chordata > Mammalia > Rodentia > Sciuridae > Glaucomys > Glaucomys volans. The sequence continues at coordinate 1,626,571 of JAJEJO010049932.1, read as the reverse complement.
ATCTCCCCCAGGGTGCCCTCACATTAAGTTCAGATTTGTAATTGAAAATAAATCTTTCATGTCCGGGTGACAAGTCTGAGGTCCTGTCCTGGGTGCAGTTTTCACTAAGCATTATATTTTCCAGCTTGAAGTCACTGTCCTTTTCAGCTGATTTGACCTGTAATGCCACAGTTGGATGTTGGCTGCCAAGTGATTAGCTATTCAAGAAAAAAGTGAAACTAATCTCTGTATTAATATACATGAGGCGAAATGAGAAGGAATCTGAGACTTGAAGGCACAGAGACTGATGTTACAAGCTGTGCAGCGAGGCATACTCCCCCAGATCCAATAGCAGAATCAAACCCTGGAGAAGAAGGGTGACATTTGGCAGAGGTGGTGCAAGAGACAGCTGCTGTGGGTTGAAGTGACAGTTTGATTTTCTAGCACTTTAATGTAAAGAGTTGGTCTTTTTGCAGAATAAAAAGAGCATCCCGTTAATATGCCACTTAGCAAAAAAAAAAAAAAAAAAAAAAAAGAAAAGAAAAGAAAAAAAAAGTACTAGTGCAGAATTCATTTTTTTTCTCTTACACTGAGGATTGCAGGGGAGCTATGTTGAAGAGAAGAGAGGATTTATAATTTGAGAATGTGAGAAAGCACTTCCATGTCATTTTCTACCTAGTTAGAAACCTAGCCCATCTTCCTTCTATTAGAAAGATCCCTTCCTTCTCTTAGAGAATAAGATAATAATGAATATTAATTAATATAATGTATTTTAAAGAATATCTTAGTAACACATGTTTCATTAAGTCAACATTTGTTACGTACCTACTTTTTGCCAGTTAGTGATATACAAAATCTAAGATATGTCTGCTCTTCTCCAGGAAGTTTGGTTTTATTCCAGTTTTTCTTCAATGTATATTCCTTGGCCTTCCTGTAATGTCATTGTGGACAGAGTGTATGAAAAATATTTTTTGAACCTTATCTAATGGATCAGAGTTTCTAGACAAATCCCAGAATCCCTGGGCTGCAATTTGCATTGTTAATAAATTCCTAGGTGATTTTGATGTATGCTAAAACTTGAGAACACTGATGTCTTAAAGAATGTAAGGAATTCCTACAAAAATATTAGGGCTGGAAGAACTTGAGTACCTAGTGTGACATGTAACTTTACAGCTGGAGATAACAGAGGATCAGAGAAGAAATATAATATAGCCAATGTCACACAGCTGGTTAGGATCCCAGTTTTCTTTTAGCCCAGTTCTTAGAAAGGGAAAGAAATCGACTGTGGATTTTATTACTCATACAACTCACTACATTGTATATGTTCAGCCTCTTGTCAGCTTTACTTATTAATTGTTTCTGTGTAATGGTGTTTTCTTACAGGAACGGGTTAGCCAAAGTTTATTTGAAACTATCTGTTCTGTTAACCTTGCCTGCAGACCACTTTTTATCCCCCTTTAACTTTTCTGGAAAAACATATGTATTTTTCCCTGAGTAAAAGTCACAACTAGAAATTATTGTACAAGGCCTATTCTATACACCTTTATTGGTTTTTCTTACAGTTTAAAATGCTGATCTTATCTACAAATTATTCTAAAGGAAACGAAAAACTGGTTTTGAAAATGTGGGCCAATAAAATCCTTACTCTTGCCTTTAAGGTTCTATTTACCTTGAGAAAAATTCCTTTATAAACTAATTTTATTATTCTCTCTGCTAGGAAATTCTTTCCAGAGTTGAAATATCTATACAGCTTAAGCCAGTTTCCTTTCCTTCTACGCTCAGAGAAGATGGAACATGTCTGGCAGTTTCCTCTGGCAGGATATTTAAGGCAAATACTTTCTTACTCTTCGGGAAAACTAATCCAATTCTTTTTTGTCTGCATTGTAGGGAGCCAACTATGTTCTATCACTTATATGAATGTATAAATAAATAATGTAGATGGATATTTGTTGATCAGAGCCAAATACAATTGTTTAATTTGCAATTTGTTTGAATAAAGCTAATTATAACAAAGGCAATGTTACCAATTCTACAGAAAATAATGTCCTAAAACCTAAAAAGGTTTTCCATCTGTTGTCCTTCTCAAAGGAAATATCATGCAGCATCCTAATTTTTTAAAAAGTTTTTCTAAGAAAAAATGCCTACTGGTATATTGCAGTTGACAAACTGCCCAGGTGCCCTAGGGTAGCCCATGGTTGAGGAGACTGTCAGGGCATGAGGAACGTGTCCTACAGCAGATGCTTTTTAAAAAAATGCACAAAGTAACGTTAGGCATTAGTGCAGCTCACCAAGATGGTCAAGACAAACCCTGACCAAGTGCTCAGCTTTAGATGTGTGTGTAAACAGACATGTTTTTTTTCCCCCCCTGAATGTTGGAGGAATGCCATCCTACCATTTCTTACAAAGAAAAACTATTCATGATATATTATAAATTGCTAATCAGTTCAATATTGAATAAGTACTACTTGAGAAGTTTTCATTTCTTATTAACCATTTCTGTAAATATTTTCAGAGTTTATAAATTTGGCAGTTTTCTATATTTATACAGTTTCTTTTTGTTTGTTTGTTCTATATTGTATATTGCAGTAGATTGGTATTGCTGTGATTAAGGATGGATACTTCCAAAGGACATGATAAAAATTGGTCAGTACCAGGTACAGGAGCAAATTTGCCCATCAGAGTAAAACTTAATTCCCTGCTAGGCTGGCCAAGTATGGTGATACTTTACTCAAATAACAAAAACAAAAGTAAACACCCTTTTCTTATTAAAAACAGCATGTCATACCAGATTATTCCCAAAGAAACCTTACTCAGAGGAACAAGTAAGGTTCAAAGGGTAGAAAGGGTGATCAATATTTGATTACCTATATATCCTAGGTCATAGCCGCTCCTTCTCCTGAGCTGGGCCATAGTTCTTAAATTATTAATGATCAGAAGTAGAGAATGTTAACTTCTCAAACTTGGCTCCAAGGCCCAGCTCCAAGTCTGCTTCACTAATGTGACCTTCTCTCCCTTCTTTTATCCTTTGCTTCTTTGATTCAGGCAGATTTTTGTTTCTTTTTTTCCAGACCTCAGAGTCTATCTCTAGGCATCCAGTGATGCCAGTATCCTTCTACTTTGTTTCCTTTGCCATTTTAAAATGTCTCTGCATCAGATCCACACTCCTCAAATAATATGTTTTCTTTTGTAACTCTTTTTAGCCCCGAAAAAATCACTCCTGAATTCAAGTCAAATAAATAGGATTCAAACAAAAAACAAATTTAATGTACACTCAGTCATGTTACACAGAGCAGTCCCATAAAATTACATTGCCTAGTGACATTGTGGCTGTCAAGTTTATTGGGAGTAGACATCATGATGTTCAAATCACTTAATGACGCTTTCATCTGCACATTTCCCCATAGTTAAGCAACACGTAAGTGTATAGAACACAAAACACAGATGAATTACATAATTTTAGTAATGTCTATTCTATTATACAGCAACTAATAATAATGATGATTGGTTTTATGTGATATAAGAACTTATTGAGAACCTTATTCTAAGTATAATAAGGGCTGGGCTAAGTATTTTGCACAGCATGTTTCCTTGAACCTACATTATAACCTGATTACTAGATAAGAGTTTGAGGTCAGCTAGTGAATTAATGACAGCGTGAGACCAAAGGGCTTTGTCCTGAAAATTTTTTATATTTTAATAATGAACATGGATTTATATATGATCCTTTTAAAAACAAAATATTCCTCTGCTGTAACAACCTGAATGGTGACTTTTCTTATGCTTCTAAGCTCATCGCTTCTGAACACTTAACTTTTTCTCCCTTAACAAATCTTCCAGCCTCCAATCTTCTATTCCTTGATAATATAATATTCTCCTTTCCAGAGGTCACACACTGGAACAAATGCATGACCCATTTGTGACAATGAAACACAGCAGCCTCCTTCTTTCAATACAAAGGCACAATCAGAGAAGAGAAAAATAACTAAGTAAAAAAAGGGAGTGAGAGAAAACTCCCCTGGTTTTAAACATAACTCAATAGAAAATTTTTCTTCATCAAAAGTATTTCCAGGCTAACGACTTGTGGTTTCTTGAGTCTTCATTTAAGTAGAATAGGACTCACTTTTCATAAAGTAGGTAAGTGGATAAAGGACTCCTTCAATTTTACATTAATTTTAAAGGGAATATGAAGTAGTTTCAGTTGATATGAGCACTCATCTCAAAGAAAGCCAGCTGTCACTTAGAGCTCCCGGGGACAGAACTGGCTAGTCTTATTTCAAGAAAAGGCCATGATCCCTGGTCATGCATCTTAGAGACACTGACATTTGATCTTTGTCCTGAGGGCTCCTTTTCTTCATATCTTCTATTAAGCACTATAGAATTCTAAGGGAGTGGGAAGAGTCTTAATTGCATTCAGAACATATGCTACCATTCAGTTCAAAAGAAAATTCATTGGCAGCACGTGACAGATATCATACAAGGCACCATGTATCTAACCCAACTTGTGAATGAGAGCTATCATACAATGATGAAAATAAAGGAAAAATGCAGTTTTCAGCTTGTTGCTAAACAATAAATAAAGCAACAACATAATAAAAAAAGGTGAGGTATACCCTATGATGGGTATTTCTTTAGCATTTAGGAAATAGAACTTAGTGTAGGCATCATTTGATTTAGAGGCTAAGGTTGTACCATTGAGATGCAAATATGCAGCCATGAATCCAGTTGGTACATCATATTTATGACTCCTTATAGATATCATCTCAGACTTTTTATCATTATAAGTCTCCTGGACATGGAGAATCCACAGAGAAGCAGAGGCTGAGAAAGAGACAGTATGGAAATACTAGAAAAAACTCTAATATGAAGTTTGCATATTGGATTAGAGTGCCCAGTTTTGGTGCTAATCTCCCATAGTATCATTTACCATACACTTTTTAGGTTTCTTTATAATATGTCCCTATTAATGTTATTTATCATGTCTTAACAATGGTAAATGCTCAGTAAATGTTTGTGGAATTGGAGATAATACATACTTCTTGAGGGCAATCTTTGCAAACAATTATCCAAGTGCATGACTCTTCCTTTTTAGATATAAGCATTGGAGGAGATTAAAGGGAGAGAAAATCTTCATCTTTGCATCTTGTCAGCCTCTAGCACACAAGAAGCTACATATATAAATTTATAGAATAAACAAATTCATAGAATTCATAGAATGAAAGAACAGATCCTGGCTCAGTTATCCATCCACAGGTCCTCTTATGTGCTAATGATCTAGCTCCACTTGCAAACCTGAAGGCGGAGCCAGAAGTCTGCTGCCAAAGCTGATGTAATTGTGCAATGATCCACATCAAGCACTAACACAGCCAATATGAATGAGTTAGTCATGCCTAGTCTGCCTATTTCTTGAGTACAGACATAGGCTAAAGTCATGGCTTATAGAATACTATTTTTTCCAAGAACCTGTAATTAACATACATTAAACATCTGCAAATTTTTAGGCAGATCTGCAGATACTCTTAGTCCTTATTCCAATGAGGTCAGACATCTGGACAAAGCAGAGCAGTAGCCTGCTTTGTGGAGCCAGAAAATGTCTATTTTGCACAGCCAGGGTGGTTTCCAGCTGAGATGGCAGCTCCTGACTTCCTGAGATAGTTGTAATGGACTGTTGGTTTAGGCTGTCTATCTCATCTTTGAGCTGGGCTGCTTGATTAGTAAATGATGAATGCAAGGTCCTCTAGCTGACAGCTGCCAACTACTGAGGGGCTATAGATAATTGTAAGTAAAGTGAAAAGATGGGAGAGACTTCTTGGCTGCACTGATGATACCATTTAGATGAGAAGTCTGAATAAGAAGTAGACTTGTGAAAGAGCAGGAACAAGGAAGACTGTCACATCATCCTCCATACGGGTTTTGTGGGATAGAATCTTAGCCAAAAAAAAAAAAAAAAAAATAGAGATGGATTTTTCTTTCACAGACATCCTGATAGACCTTATACCAGATAAGGATGAAGAAGCCAAGTTAAAAGGAAGCTCACTGAGTGGTAAACCTGTTGAGTCAAGGACTATTTTTACAGTTTGCAGGGGTGTGTCACCAGGACGTGACACACAGCAGTCTTTAATATATGTACAGAGTCTTCAACTGAAAATGGACACAGTTCTGCTGAGGCTAGAGAACAATTTTTAATGTTGGCCTCCAAGTAATGTCAAAAAGGAGTGATGAAGACTCAAAACTTGTATAGCTATTACCAAGAGGCACGTGCAATCTTCCCTAATGTATGATTGATTCACTGTAAGAGAATCCTCAAGACGCATTGCCTTCATATTTGTAAATGCTCCAATTATGAAGTTCCTTGTGTTATTGGTTTTTAAGAATTATTCTGTGCTGCACAGAGACAGATTCACAGATACGGTCATGTGATCCTTGCCAAACACGCTGAAAACATGTTGGAGAAGACAGACTTTTTAGCAAGCGGTGCTGGTAAAACTGGTTAATCATATATAAAAGAATGAAAGTAGATCCTTATCTCTCACACTGCACAAAAATCAACAAAAATGAACCAATTACCTAGGAATTAGACCTGAATCTTTGTAAGTCCTAGAAAAATGTGTAGGGTCAACCCTCCAACATATAGGCACAGGCCATGACTTTCCCAAGAGGATCCCTAAAGCTCAGGAAAAATGAAGAATTAATAAATGGGGTGGTATCAAATTAAAAAGCTTCTGTACAACAAAGAAAACAATTAAGAATGCAAAGAAAGACACTGGGTATAATGGCACATGCCTGTAATCCCAGAGACTTGGGGTGGCTGAGGCAGGGGAATCAAGAGTTCAAAGCTAGCCTAAGCAACTTAGCAAGGCCCTAAGCACCTTAGTGAGACACTGTCTTAAAATAAAAAATAAAAAGGGCTGGAGATGTGGCTCCATGGTTTAGCACCTCTGGATTCAATTCTCAGTACCAAGATAAAAGAAGAATGCAAAGAGAGAACTTATAGAACGAGAGAAAATTTTTGTTAGCAACTCTTCACATGGAGTATTATACCCAGAATATTTATAGAAATAAAAAAAAACTGCCAAAAAAGTTAAACCAACTAATAAATAAGAAAAAAGAGCTAAAAAGACACTTCTCAAAGGAAGAAATACAAATGGCCAACAAAAATATGAAAAATGTTCCATGTCTTTAGCAATGAAGGAAATACAAATCAAAGCTACACTGATTTCATTTCAGTCCAGTTAAAATGGCAGTCCTACAGAATACAAACAATAATAAATGCTGGAGAGGATGTGGTGGAAAAGGAATACTTTAACATTGTTGGTGGGATTGTAAATTAGTACCACCACTATGGAAATCAATATGGAGGTTCCTCAAAAGACTAGGAGCGGAGCCACCATATGACCCAGCTATAGCACTCTTTGGTATTCCTCCTAAAGAATTAAAATCATCATTCTATAGTGAAATATGTATACCCATGTTTATAGCACCACAATTCACAGTAGCCAACTTATGGTAAGTATCTGTCAGTGGATGAATGGTTTATGAAAATGTGGTATATATGCAAAATGGAGTTTTACTCAACCATAAAATGAATGAAATCATGTCACTGGAGGAAAATGAATGGAACCTGAGAGCATTATGTTAAGTAAAAGAAGCCAAACTCAGAATGTCAATGATCATATGTTTTCCTTCACGTGTGGAAGCTAGAGAGGAAAAAGGAAAAGAAAAGTGGGTGGGGGAAATCTCACAAAAATTGAAGGGAGATCAGTAGAGTAAAGAGAAAGTACTGGGGGATGGAGGAAAGGAAAGTGGAAATACTGGGAAATGATACTGATCAAATCATATTGCAATATCATGTGCATGTACAAATACATACACAGAATCCCACTATTATGTGTAATTATAATATACCAATAAAATGAAGAAAAAAATATCCCACTCTGTATGTCCACTTCTCCCATAAAATAATGAAGTTAAGGATTTATTAGCAATAGCTCAATTTACTAGTCACCTTTCCTACCATGGACTAGATATCCTCCCTGGAGTTCCTGCTGATCCAGTCATCAGTGTGACCATTTGTGGTTCAAATGTCCTATACTATAATCCAATACACAAACTTTACAGTTCTTTATTATAAAATATGTCTTCACAATAATAAATTCTCAACAAATGTTTAATGAGTTGGTGACATTACATATTTATTAAGGGTAATATTTTAAAGTAATTATCCATGTGTGTGACTCTCTTCTCTATTAGACATTAAACATTTTAAGACATTGAGGGGCAAACCATTTTTCTCCATTATAAACCATTTAAATATGCATCTATTCATGAATTTGTTTCCTCTAGGATCCAGAAAATTATCCTATTAAAAATGGAACTAGGACAGCTATGTCATATATTACTTAAAATAAAATTAAAAAGAAGAAAAAATTGAAGTAGGTTTACCCAGTGAACTTTCACGAAAGCAATGAGCCTTGCCTATTTCTCCCACAAAATCTTGCATGTGTGTGTGGGGAGCCATCCTGATCTAGAATCAGGCAAGGTTGAGTCATGGGACACAGAGGTCTGGCGTCCAGGAACTAGCAGCCACGGAGGTCTGTCCTAGATTGCCAGGATGTATGTGGCGCTCTGTGGGAGTGGTTCAGAGAAAATTGGCTCTTGTGTGTTTATTGATTAGATAAGTTTGTGGCAGTTAACCCTTTTCTCATCCACAAGGGAAGTGGCTGAGAGACCCCCTCATGTGTGCATAAATCTAGATTTGCAAAGAAAAACAGCTGGATTTAAAGATTAAAATCATATAATGAACAATCAGTATGATGAAAGATTAGTGATTTCATTTTCATTAAACTTGACCTAGGCAAAGTGAGAGTATGGTGGGAATCTTGCCATTTCTATTTCTTTTAGATCTTTCTTCTCTGTTCTGGCTTCAGCAGTGTTACAGGGCTATTCAGGACCACCACAACTATTCTTGTTCCCAGAATATTTGTTTTGAGACTAGCTAAATAATCTGATAAAAGAATGTATGCTAAATTGCTATTGAATTAAAAAGATCATGCAATGCTTGTTTCTTGGGCTTGTCATACAATAGGCACTTGGTAAATATATGTCAAATTGAGCAGAAAATGTACACAATTCTGCCAAGACAGGAGGGGTCACCTTTGACAGTTTCCATGTAATGCCAGTTAGGTTTCATATTAAGTTCTTAGGTCCCATATTAGGCAATATTTTCACCTAATAGACATGGAGACAACATTTTTGATTGATCATAGGTCTTAAGAATGTGAAAAGTAATTAAGCAGAATATTTGAATCAAAACATGAATTACTCAATATGTTATAATATTGTACTTATAAAATTTACTTTTAGAAAATACCAAGTTATATATATAATCCTTGATATAAATATATTGATATTAAAATGTTTATTAGTAATATTGAGAATTGGGAGGGATTGGAGTTTTTGTAGAGGTAATTTTACCTACATCTGTTCAGTTTCTGTGTGATTATACACTTGGTTTATTATCTTCTTGACTTTTAATTGCAAGTAACAACTACCAAACCAAGAATATTTTCCCAAAAGATACTGATCAGGAGCAAACAGAACAAGATATTTTATTTATTTATTTATTTTTTAGAACAAGATATTTTAAACATTGCCTTTTAATATTTCAATAGTCATTGACAATATAATTTTTCAGCAATTTTTAAAATTGATAGGATGGAGTATATAATGTTGAGTTTACTCTTGTTGCCCTTACCCCACTCTAGATAGAAAACTCAAGTTATGCTTTATATATTAAAAAGCAGAAAGTTTTTAGAAGAATTAGTTTAAAGCATAATAGCGGTAGTTGCCTTTTGAATTAAAAATCACAGAGACTCTAAATGCCACTTTGAAAAAATGAATGCTATTAATCTCCACTTCCCAAATGGAATCTGGGGAGATTAAGCTACTGCTGGCTACACATCTGTTACAGAAAACAGCTGCATAGGATGAGTATAGATTAAAATAGAAATAGATTGTGTGGATGCTCCTTTGGACCCAGCACATCCTTATAAAACACCTAGCCACACAGAGTCTCCCTCTAATTTTCTAGCAACAATTTAAATAAATACAAGATGTCAGACAATAGTCCCAGTTCAGGGAAAAAAGGGCTTCAATTCTACCCAAGTTAATTGAGGCTAGAATCATTCCTGCAACATCTATGGCAATTTCACATTGGTGCACTTCAATTAAGGAATAATAAGAGTGCAAAGTAATTTATACTCATAGATTAGATGTCGTCTGTGAAAAATTACCGATTAACTCGAAGGCAGCCTCTGGAGTGCTCACTGAGCATTTTAATGGGGGTCTCTCTGTCACCTCTTGTCCTAATACCTGGTAAGAAACTAGCAATACTCTAAATTTGCCTTTTAAAAGACTCAATATACCTATTTTACACACTCAGTGACTCCTCCTTTTAAAAATTCTCCCAACCATGACTGTTTTGCAGTCGTAATCAATTTTAATCATCTGTTTTTATATTATTTACCTAGATTTTTTCTTATTTAAGTTATTTTTGTTGTACTTACCACTAAAGGGTATTTTCTTTGATAAAGTAACAATAGGCAGCATTTTTTGGATAATATTGTTACTTGAACATTCTGTATTTTATTTCTACCTCTGTGAGCATGCATAACTTTCAACAATGAGAAAATGTAATGTTTTTAGCAAAATGAGAGATTTTTAATTAATGTTTTTCCCAAACTAAAATTTAAAGCCTTAGTAGGTGACAAGCATCATGCAAAAATTTTGACCTTTTTGAACTCCCACAAATTAAGCAGGAGGATTATTACTTGATCATCTGTTCTCAGATCATTTGTTTTTTTTCTTCAGGTGTCTGGAAGACATGGCTAAGAAACATTGAATTAAAAAATAACTAAAATAGCTTAACTGAAGTTATTTTCTTTTTCCTTTTTCTAGTTATTAGCTGAAGAAAACAAATGAAACCATTAAAAGACCTACACTTATCGTTTTAGGAAAGGAAATGGTCTGCTTTCAGTTATGAGCTATTTATTCCCAGAGATGAAAGAGCATATTGAAACACAAGCAATTGAGTGTGCCTTTTCCCCTTTCCCTATAATGGTGGATGTGTCAGAGACCTAAAATGGTTGGAAGATCTGAGTTCTACTATGAGTTCTGCCATGTTGTAGTCCTGTGAAAATAAGATGCCAGGAAGAACTTCTAAAATGTTTTATCACTCTGTAACAAGTGTGACCTTTCTCTTAAAGATAAAGAATTGCATTGAGCCATGCATAACTGAACAGGGACAAGTCCTGAGATGGCATTGTTAGAAGATCTGCCTTGGAAGGTGTGCTTACACAGACCAGGAAGGCCACCATACTAGCGGGGTAATCTTATGGGACCACCTCAGCGTGTGCATATTTGGTTCATCCTTAGCTGAAACATCGTTATGTGGTGTATAACGATGTATTGTAATTGGTTGTACTATGACCAACCAAATACGACTTTCAGAAACTGTATTAGGAAAGTACAAAATGAAGTTAAGGTAGAAAAAGAATAACAGAGGGAGATTTTTAAAGAGCTTTCAAGAAAGAGAAAAAAAAAGGGTAGGATTCTAGTGAAATCTGTGTTTGGTAAAATCTTCTGAGCTTACAGTCATTAAGATATGGTTTGGTTTGGTTTGGTTTGGTTGAGAAGCCTTGCTTTGCAGTACCAGCTTATTTATATGCTGACGCTGTTTATCTGAACCTGTCATTGCTATAGTGACTAAGTCTCCAGCCTGCCCTCCCACGAGCCTGAAAAGCCATGTTAAGTCATTCTGTGAGCCCTGGATCTGGGAAGAAAGACTTGTTTGAAAGGAGTAATTTAAATATGATCTTCTTCCTTGAAGCAAAGAGTTATCAAAGCAACGTGAAAAGGCATACATTAGAAATGTCTGTAAGAACATATCGGGGCTCAGACCTGCTTATATTCCCTATTCAGCTTCACAAGGCTTGTGATTAAAAACAGTATCTGACAAAATAACTGCAGCATACCCTCTCTCATCTTTCCTGGAATAATGAAAAGGATGTGTCAAAAACAAGAACTTGAAGTGACAAAGGATATCAAGGCTGGGAGTTAAACTCCGACAACAATTTTGGAAGAGGACTTAGAAGTGATCATAAAGTAAATCATGCTGGATTTCATTTATTTAACATCTACAGATCATTTTGGGTATACTAAGCTGTCTGAGCAATTCACAAATATTGCCTCATCCGATCTTTACCCTATTAGGTTGGAATCATCATCTCCTACTTAAAAATGCACAGGTAGACAGTAGACCTTGATCTTGAACATGGAACCTCCATGTGCAAAACCATTATTCTATTGTCCTGAGGTGAAGGAGGTTAAGGACTATGTCCTAAAATGTCCCTGTTGGCCCATATCCATATCAGCAAGGATGTAGGAGGTTTACTGTCTGTCTCCCGGAAAGATGCAAGATCCTTAAGCACAAAGACCAACTTGTATTTTTTCTTTTATGTGTGCTACATATCAGGAAGGTGTTCAATTTTTTCTTTTTCTTTTTTTGTATTGGTAGATGAGTGCATGCTTGAATGGTGGCTAGAGAACTGTTACCAATATACCTGACTCAGAAGTCCTAGGTTAGCATCTGCTTGGGCATTCATTTCCCTACTGGGTGACAGCTACTTTAAAAATATTTTTTTAAGTCTATTATTGTTTACTGTAAAATAAATATAAATTTTAAACCTAAAAAAATGCAAAATAGATAAAAAATAAATTACTTATTTCAATTTAAACATAAAATGGTGATACAGATTATGAAATAAGAATTAAATGTTATGGAATTAAATTAAATAATAAAAGAATTAACTGAATAAAAGAATTAAATGATAAAATAATTAAATAATAAAAGAATATATATTATGAAATAGAGTGTCATGATCAATTTTCTATCAATTTAAGTGATTATAGTGAAACTTTATTCACCTCTGCTTTTCTAGGAGGCAAATAAATGAGAAAAATATCATGTAGTGTTCCAATCTATGTATAACTCTTGTCACTAAACTCTATCTCTGTTAGCAGGTGTTAGATGCAGATAGCATCTGTTATTTTAAGTGGTCATCAAATAAGTTAAGAGAGGCCATATCAGTGGTAAAGTAGAAGATGTGGCATGAAGAACACATCTGGAAATTGGTGAATAATTGGAGAAGAGAAGCAGCTGATGAAAATGATAGAGCCCTGTGTTTCCCCTGGCTCAGAATCTTCCCCCAACAAGAAATGGTCCACCAGGTTCTGGAATTAGGGTCAAAGGATGAAAAGACATGCAGATCCTCTTATGTACGCACTATGTTTAGGTCTTCACTTTTGTTTCAAGATAAAATGCAGGGATGTTGTATATTCTGAGCTTCTGAGTATTTCAGAATAAGGATGTTGCTGTGTATAATGTCCGTGATGATGTTTCCTCCTGGAGCTCTGTGCTGTTAGGTCGTATTCTGAAAAAAAGTTGCAGGGGAAGCTGTGGCCATTTTTGGTACAGTGTGCATTACTTATTCTTTGCAATTTGAGACCATTTTCAGGATTTGTTTAAATGTGGATATTTCTTTTCAGTTCTTGCTCGTTTTAAAGAGAACTTTTTGAATATGGATACTCAGGTCATTTTTTCAACTGAAGAAAATTCTTCCGTAATACTTTGTATTATCTTTCTACAATGTTCATGTCCTAGAAAACTTGGCTGTGCTAAAGTCAGATCTTCATATTTTTCATGTAATACCAATCATTTTCTCCCTCCTCATTTTGGCTCTGTTTTCTTCTTTTGGTTCCTATGTTTTGGGCAAGCTTTTAGAGTCTGATATCCACATAACAAGTCAGTCTGTACTGTATTGATTCTCCTCTTTGCTAGTATCAGTTATTATGGATTTAAAATCTGTAAATTCATTCTCTTGCTATCCTTCCTTACCATGCCAGTCTATAAAAAATATCAATCTGATGTCTTTTTATTTAAATCTATTTTCTGCAAGTTGATTTATACCTCTGTTTCAGAGGTAATATGTTGTACATTCTATGAACAGTGTCAATTTTTGAAATTTTACTCTGGTCCTTGTTATTTTCAGAAGTCTGCTTTTCTTTTAGTGAAATTATTATCTTTTTCCCTTGCTTGATAAGTTTTTTAAGCAAGAAATTATTATTTTTATTTTAATGCTTTGTTTTTTCTTTTTTTCATTGAGTAGTATCCAGACCTGGAGTTTTTCAAATTGTGAGATTGACTTATTCTGTTCTACTTGGTCAACTTGTCAACCAACCAAACCACTTTCTTAGACCTAATGCTATATTGCTGAATCACTCTCCCTAACTCTATGTTTAACATCCAAAATTTTACTCAATATCTATCCCTCTGATATGCTAAACCACCTAAGGAAGTAATAATTCTGTTTGTTTTGTTCAGGATTCTTCTAATTTATTTAAAGTTTTTAAAAATTTAAAATTTCAAATGAATCAAAGCAAAACTCAGCAACAATAATAAAAAGAATTCAATAAAATAGCTTAAAGATCATCAGGGGATCCAGGTGTTTAATACCTACTATTGCACCCACTCTTGAATAATCTCTAGATAAAAAGGTCCAGAGATATCAGAACAATACAAACATGCAAAATATACACATGCATGTTCATACCTTTGCTGTAGGTATGAAAAACGGCATCTTGGTTGTCAATGATCAAAGTTAATAAAGTAATGGATAAAAAATATGGTATATATACACAATGGAGTGTTACTCAGACATAAAGAAGAATGACTATGACATTTGCAGTTAAATGGATGGATCTGGAGACTGTTACGCTAAGTGAAGTAAGCCAGTCCCCCAAGCCAAAAGTCAAATATTTTCTCTGATATGTGGAAGCTAAGCCACAATAAGGGGGAGATAGGTAGGGGAAGAATAGAAGTACAGTAGATTAACAATGGGCAACGTAGGGAAGGAAGGGGGGACAAGCAATGGAAAGACAGTGGAATGAATCTGACATAAATTTCACATGTGCATATATGAAAACAGCATAGTGAATCCCACCACCATGTACATCCGTAATAATGGGGCTGTAACTAGAATAAGATATAATCTATGTTTATATATCAAAATGGACTCTGCTTTTATGTACAACTAAAAAGAACCAATAATGTTTTTTAATTAAAGAAAATAAAATTGTGACCAATGTTGAAAAACAAGGCATTCCACCAAACCTATTAAGTAGCAAGCAGAAGTCAGTGTAGATGACCTTTCACTTGAGTAAAAGTAAGTAAAATTAGAGAGAGAGAGAGAGAGAGAGAGAGAGAGAGAGAATATTTGTACAAAAGACAGTGAATACTTATCTCTCAAAATGATTTATTATAAGGATAGGCAATACTATTTTGAATCCTCTGTAGAATATAAAAACAAACAATATATGAATTTGAATGAGAAGTCATAAGATAACTTAATCCCTGAAGTGAAAATGGAATCGTGACTAAAAAGGAAAAAAACACTTCAGAAGTGCTCCCATAAAAAAATGGAAAATAGAATCTGTGAGGAAAAAGGAAAAAATTTAAGAAGTTCTCTCATAAGAAAGAAAAAGTGAACACGGAGAACAGGGGTGGAGCATGAGAATGCACCTGTCTAACTTCAGAGTCAGGGATTCTATTCTGGAAGAAGACAGGCTCAGGGCAGCTGTGGAGGAGAGGAGTAGTCAGAGCACGTCAGCAGGGCAAGCAGACATGTCCCTGGTTACACTTACCTGAATTAGAAAACAAAACCAGCAAATGGGCATGGAGGTAGAGAGCTCTCTATGTCAGTGGTCTATTAGGAAAAAATATAATATGTAGACACCCAATCTAACCAAATATGTTAAGCACAAGAATAAATACTATATCCTACTCTCAACTATACCGGTAAAAATATTGTCCCAGAGGAATAAAGCAACAAACTTCTTTGCAATATTTCATGTCTGGAGACATTAGCAAAGGTACTGCAGATTTTTCAGGGCAGGATATCAACTTATGATCTAAAAGTTTCATACTAATCAAATATTTATGCACACATGAAAATAAAAAATGATAATGTCAGAAATGCTTGGCTCAGACAATTATGTCCAGTTTGCAAATTTTATTGGAAGATGGATCCCAGAAGACTTAATGATAAATTAACACTAAGAATTTAAGGACAAGAAAATTATGTCATTAAAGAACTGATATGATACCAAATTATTAAACATAGTTGACAGTCTAAGTAATAATAGTTTTGGAAGGAAAGACAAATAAATAAAACCTAAAACACTGTATTGAAATACAAGGTATTTAAACCACAAACAAAAACTAATGTAAACTTTCTGGTGTAAACATTTATATTATATTAACAAAACCTTTAAATTGGGAAGACAGAGGAAAAAAGGTGAAGATAAAATTTGAAATCACTTATAATGAATTAAGAAAGCACAAAAAATCCCATTTTTGAACTTCACCAATGAATTAACTATAAAAAAGCAATCAATTCTAATTTCTTAAAAGCAATTCATTTTATGTTCTATGTGTTTTGTGTTTTGTTCGCTGATATATCTCAACTACCATTGAACCTTTACATAGTAGCTGTTCAGTAAATATTAGTGGATGAACGAATTAGTGAGTTTACATGAGTTAGAAGGACAATATATGTGTGCTCATACATGTGTGTGTGTTTACATTTATCAATTTGGAAGTAGTTGTATTACCTAGGAAACTAAAAGTAACCCATGGAATCTATTTAATAAAAGGAAATAAAGATAACTGCCAGTCAAGATAAAGAAAAAATGTTAAAATAAAGTAAGACCAAAGAAAACAGTGATGATAAAAAATGCAATTGGTATAAAATCTACTCTTTAAAAGATGAGGAATTTCTGACAGGTTAAGAAACAAAGTTCAATATCAAATAAAAACAAACTACTTGAAAGTAAATCATTGAAATATGTAAAAATCACTGGGCAAAGTTTAACTAGTACAGATGCTCCTCAACTTGCGGTATGGGTATGTCCTGATAAACCCATCAGGAACTGAAAATGTAGTAAATTGAATATGCATTGAATACATCTGCTGAACATCATAGTTCAGCAAAAGTGTACACTGAAGATTATTGCTTGTTTCCCCTTTTGATCACATGGCTGACTGCCTCTCACGTAGCATCATAAGAGAATGTTGAACTTATATTGTTAGCCTGGAAAAGATCAAAGTTCAAAATTTGAAGAACAGTTTCTAATGAATGTATATCACTTTCACCCCATTGCAGTGTTGAAAAATCATGAGTCAGATCATTGTAAATTGATTACTATCTGTAAAAACAAGCTAGTAGCAAATATTAAAGGTAGCATTAAATTTATGGCTGGTCTTGAATGGCTGGGCTCAAACCCTGCTTCTGCTTCATCCTCCCAAAGAGCTGGGCTATAGGTGGGCATCGCCATGTCCAGGAAAATATTAAGTCTATACAAGTAAAAGTCAAGAAAAAGCTTCCTAAACAAATTAAATGAGTTTTTTCCCTAAAGAATGACATCTGTATGGATCAGAGCTACTTTCTACAATGAAAATAGCTGTCGTTAATTTTTTCATGACAAAGAGAATAATATTGAAATATACAGGGCAAATCTCTTAGAAATATGACATTTTTAAAAAATAATGAATAAAAGCCAGAAACGTCTGCAGGAACTCAACCATTTTAGAGGACTTTAATATAACTCTGTTAGCACTTGACACACTATGTAGGAAAACATAGATTGGCATACAGAAATTGGATTATATGATTTTGATTATATCCTGTTTAAATTATAGATTAAATTAAAATGCCTGTATTGAACTACATATATCCATGGAGAACATAAGTCCTTTCCAAGTTTCTAAGTCATTTTTATTAAAATTGATTATATGACAGGCCTTAAACCTTTACAGATTCCAAAAAGTATATTTGTAACATTCATCTAATCATTAATTTATTAATATTTATTGAGGATTCCCTAGGAGTCCACACTCTTCCAAGTGTTGGGGATATAGAGTGAATGAAAGAGACCAACCACCTATTTTCTTGGAATTTAAATTTTGGGTGAGGAAGAAATAGGATCAGATAAGAAAGCTGCTAAATATATTGCGTGTCAGATGGTAGAACATTCTGTAGAGGTAAGTAAAATAGGGTTAGGGTACTTGCTGCTGGGATTTGGCCAGAGTTTCTCTTGTGGGGATATTTACAAATCTTCTGGGAAGTTAGGCTATTCTTAGTTCTGCTCTTTAAAAAGATACTTTTCTATTTTGAATTAAGCCTTGTACAATTTTACATAAGCTATCTATCTATAACACAGAAGGTAAGTCAACTACTCACTTTTAGTAGGAAAGCAGCAACTATAAATCCTATTTGTAACCATACAGAATGTAAGTAGATAAAAATAATGTCAAGCCTATTAAGGAGGATTTTCCAGTTTTCATTAGAACACATTTTACATTTTCTGGTTCTCAGGAGTGTGAATTTATGATGCTCCTGACCAGGATATGGGAGCCACTGGGTTATACATATTAAACAAGATTTGTTAAAACACTAAGCTAGAGCCACGTTATCTCCCACAGACGTGAAGTACTGGGTGTGAACAATTCACTGTGTGAGGAAGTATATGCTCTGCTGTTTCCTTTTCCTCTTACCAGTTTCACCGAAATTAATTGTTGTCATCCCTACCACTCAAGAGGTAACCAAAAGCAAAGTGCAGGGACAGAGAGATGGAGAGAGTGGGAATTACACACTGGCACACACCAAGGAAGGATAGGAGGTAGACAGTTCTTACTTAACTCCCATGTCATTGGGTAAAATGTAGCTGTAGATATTTCTAAATGAATTGTGGGATATATTAAGCCTCAATCTGTGTAGCTATGAAATCTGAGCCTTAGCCTGTCTGTTGTGAGGCTGAGAGAAAGGAGGTCAAGTCTCTACACGTTGAATTTGGGTTGTATTAACACTACACCACACTGGTCCTCAGTAGAATGGGGAGAGCAATGAGATCTTTGTTTATAAAGCCTAGAAATATGGGAAATGAACACATGCATAAAAAGGAAAAAATGTAAAGGGAAATTACTAACAAAATCAATATATAAGGTAACACTGGCAAAGAATTTTCATTTACTACATATTTTTTTATTTGTTCCAATTAGTTATACATGACAGAAGAATGAATTCATGTACTTTGATATATCATACATAAATGGGGTGTAATTTCTCATTTTTCTGATTGTACATGTTGTAGAATCACATGGATCATACAGTCATATATGTACATAAGGTAATAATGTCTGATTCATTCTTCTATCCTTCCTACCCCGCCAATCCTCCCTCCCTTCATTCCCCTCTGTCTAGTCTGAAGTAACACTATTCTTCCCTAGTCATCTTCCATTTACTGTAAATTATCATGTGCATATCAGAGAAAACATTTGGCTTTTGGTTCTTTGGGATTGACTTATTTTGCTAAGCACAATGTTCTCCAGCTCCATCCATTTACCTGCAAATGCCATAATTTCACTCTTCTTTAAGGTTGAGTAATAGTTCATTTGTGTGTGTGTGTATATATATATATATATATATATATATATATATATATATATTACAGTTTCTGTATTCATTCATCTGTTGAAGGACACCTAGGTAGGTTCCATAGTTTAGCTATTGTGAATTGAGCTGCTATAAACATTGATGTACCTGTGTTAAGGTAGAATCTGATTTTAAGACCTTTGGGTATATGATTTTAAGAACTTTGGGTATAAACCAAGGAGTGGGATAGCTGGGTCAAATGGTTCCAAGTTTTTTGAGGAATTTCCATGCTGCTTTCCATAGTGGTTGGACCACTTTGCAGTCCCACCAGCAATGTATGAGTGTACTTTTTCCCCCACATCTTCGCCAACATTTATTGTTGCTTGTATTCTTGATTGTCATTCTGACTGAAGTGAGAGGAAATCTTAGAGTAGTTTTGATTTGAATTTCTCTAATTGCTAGAGATGTTGAACATTTTTTCTTGTATTTGTCGATTGATGTATTTTTTCTTCCTTGAAGTGTCTGTCTACATGTAACAAAATGAAATTAAACCTCTCTCTCTCACCCTGCGCAAAATTCAACTCAAAGTAGATCAAAGACTAAGGCACTAGAACAGAGAGTGCGTGTCTACTAGAAGAAAAAGTAGCCCCAAATCTTCACGTTGGCCTAGGATTGAACTTCCTTGATGAGACCTCAAGAAGTAAAATCAAGAATCAATAAATGGGATAGATTCAAACTAAAAAGCTTCTTTTCAGCAAAGGATACAATCAGTAATGTGAAGAGAGAAACTACAGATTGGGAGAAAATCTTTGTCACATGCACCACGGATAAAGCAGTAATCTAGGATATATAAAGAACTCAAAACACTTAAACCCAAATAAACAAATAACCCAATCAATAAATGGGCTAAGGAACTATATTATATATTTTTAAGTTAAGTTTAGAAAATTTTATGATTTTGTTTTACATTAATTTGATTCTAAAAGCATAACGGAGTGGTTTAGTGTAGAATGACTAAGTTTCTTATTCTTCTATTCATAGGGAGCTTAAAATAGGTTACTTAAAGGAACTATAGAAAATTAAAGTTTGAATGCCTACATAAAGAATAAAAGAAAAAAGAAAGTCACTATGTCAAAGGCACAAAAAATAAGAAAAATTAGCATGTAATAAGTGTTGAATTTCCATTATTACCAAAGAATTAAATGGTTTGGAAGGTAATATTTGATGACTACTCATCAGAGATTTCATCCACTGAGGTGAACTAAATGCTATCTTCAGTGAACTACTCCTTCCAAAATTCTCATATTTATAAATCATTCCTTTGGCTCAAGAAGATGCTCATTTAAATATTCAAACATCACTATCCTGTAAGGTGAAGGAATATGCAACTTCATGTTTATTTTTTTAATTTTTTAAATTTTTTCATTTATTTATTGGCCTTTTGTGCTGCTTCTTCTGAAGTTTCTGTTTTGTTCTTTTGCCCATTTTTTTTCTTTTTTTTCAGTTTTTTTTTTTTTAAATTTTGGTTCATTGTACACAAATGGAGTACAAGTATCATTTTTCTGGTTGTACACAAAGTAGAATCATACAATTTGCTTATTCATACATATACACAGGGTAATGATGTTTGTCTCATTCTATTATCTTTCCTTCCTCACCCCCTTCCCACCCCTCATTTTCCTCTATACAATCCATCCTTCCTCCATTCTTCCCCTACCTCCCCTCACCCCTGTTACATGTCATCAACCACTTATCAGAGAAATCATTTGGCCTTTGGATTTTTGGGATTGGCATATTTCACTTAACGTGTTATTCTCCAACTCCATCCATTTATCTGCAAATGTCATAATTTTATTATTCTTTGTGGGAGAAGCTCCTGGCACTTGGCTAGCAGCAGTGAATGCCTTGAATGTGTAAGGAAGACCTACATTCATGGAAGCCTGACAGGAATACCCGTAAGGAAGGAGCTTTCCACTGTAGCAGGCCATTGGAGCTGACCACTTCCTCATAATTAGCATAACTGTTGCCAGGGTAACCATAGGGGGTGCAGATTGGACCCCGAGTAAAAACACAATTAGACATTAGTGGAAACATGATTGGACGCAGTACAATCTTTACTTTGCATACCTGGATGTTACGTGATTGGGCACAGTTTCAAACCCTAGTTTGGATGAAGGTAAACAAGTAATAAATTGCAATTGTCTACCTAAGGGCAAAACATTCCTTAAATGAACGAATCAGCAGAGAGCTCACAACTTGCCTGTCCTTTCACCGGTTCCAGGTGCCTGCGTCCTGGCATTGTGCCCTTACCCCCACGACTGAGTGAAGCCGAGGTGAACATACTTCAATTCTTTATGGCTGAATAATATTCTATTGTGTATATATACCACAGTTTCTTTATCTATTCATCTACTGAAGGGCATCTAGGTTGGTTCCACAATCTAGGTATAGTGAATTGTGCTGCTATAAACATTGATGTGAATGCATCACTGTAGTATGCTGATTTTAAGTCCTTTGGGTATAGGGCAAGGCATGGGATAGCTGGATCAAATGGTGATTCCATTCCAAGTTTTCTAAGGAATCTCCATACTGCTTTCCGGAGTGGCTGCACCAATTTGCAACCCTACCATCCCACCAGCAATGTATGAGTGTACCCTTTTTCCCACATCCTTGCCAACACCTATTGTTGCTTGTATTCTTGATAATAGACATTCTAATTATGGTGAGATGTTATCTTAGGGTAGTTTTGATTTGCATTTGTCTTATTACTAGAGATGTTGAACATTTTTTCGTATATCTGTTGATTGCTTGAGGATCCTCTTCTGTGATGTGTCTGTTCATTTCCTTAGACCATTTATTGATTGGATTACTTGTATTTGTGGTGTAAAAAGTTTTTTGAGTTCTTTATAAATTATGGAGATTAGTGCTCTATCTGAAGTGTGTGTGGCAAAGATTTTTTCCCACTCTGTAGGTTCTCTCTTCACGTTGTTGATTATTTCCTTTGCTGAGAAATAGTGTTTTAGTTTGAATCTATCCCAATTATTGATTCACGCTTTTAGTTCTTGTGCTTTGGGAGTCATGTTAAGGAAGTCTGGTCCTAAGCCAGCATGATGTAGATTTGGACCTACTGTTTCTTCTATTAGGTTCAGGGTCTCTGGTCTAATGCCTAGGTCCTTGATCCATTTTGAGTAGAGCTTTGTGCAGGGTGAGAGATAGGGGTTTACTTTCATTTAGTTGCATATGGATTTCCAGTTTTCCCAGCACCATTTGTTGAAGAGACTATCTTTTCTCCATTGTATGCTTTTGGCACCTTTGTCTGGTATGAGGAAACTTTATTTACGTGGATTTGTCTTTGTGTCCTCTATTCTGTACCATTGATTTACCTATTTTGGTGCCAATACTGTGCCATTTTTGTTACTATTGCTCTTTAGTATAGTTTAAGTTCTGGTATTGTGATACAACCTGCTTTATTCCTCCTGCTAAAGATTGTGTTAGCTATTCTGGGTCTCTTATTCTTCCAAATGAATTTCACAATTGTTTTCTCTATCTCTATGAGGAATGTCATTGGGATTTTAATTGGAATCGCATTGAATTTGTAAAGCGCTTTTGGTAGTACGGTCATTTTGACATTATTAATTCTGCCTATCCAAGAACATGGGAGATCTTTCCATCTTCTAAGGTTTTCTTTAATTTCTTTCTTTAGTGTTCTGTAGTTATCATTTTAGAGGTCTTTCACCTCTTTTGTTAAATTGACTCCCAGGTATTTTATTTTTTTTTGAGGCTATTGTGAATGGGGTAGTTTTCCTAATTTCCCTTTCAGGGGATTCATCTCTTGTGAATAAGAATACTTTAGATTTATGAGCGTTGATTTTATATCCTGCTACATTACTGAATTCATTTATGAGTTCTAGAAGTTTTCTGGTGGAATATTTCAGCTCCTCTAAATATAGAATCATATCATCTGCAAATAGGGATAGTTTAAGTTCTTTTTTCCCTATTCGTATCCCTTTTATTTCTTTAGTCTATCTAATTGCTCTGGCTAGAATTTCAAGGACAATGTTGAATAGAAGCAGTGAAAGAGGGCATTCCTCCCTTGTTCCAGTTTTTAGAGGGAACACTTTCAGTTTTTCTCCATTTAGAATGATGGTGGCCTTGGGCTTAGCATAGATAGCCTATACAATGTTGAGATATGTTCCTACTATCCCTATTTTTTCTAGTGTTTTGAAGATGAAGCGGTGCTGTATTTTATCGAATGCTTTTTCTGCATCTATTGAAATAATCATGTGATTCTTAACTTTAAGCCTATTGATATGGTGAATTACATTTAGAGATTTCTGGATATTGAACCAACCTTGCATCCCTGGGATGAAACCCACTTGATCATGGTGCACTATCTTTTTAATATGTTTCTGTATGTGATTTGCTAAAATTTTCTTAAGGATTTTTGCATCTATGCTCATTAGGGATATTGGTCTGAAATTTTCTTTCCTCGATGTGTCTTTGTCTCGTTTTGGTATCAGGGTGATATTAGCTTCATAGAATGAGTTTGGAAGGGTTCCCTCTTCTTCTATTTCATGAAATACTTTGAGGAGTAGTGGAATGAGTTTTTCTTTGAAGGTCTTATAGAACTCAGCTGAGAATCCATCTGGCTCTGGACTTTTCTTGGTAGGTAGGCTCTTGATGACTTCTTTTATTTTTTTGCTTGAAATTGGTCTATTTAAATTGTGTCTGTCCTCCAGATTCAGTTTGGGTGAATCATATGTCTGTAGAAACCTGTCGATGTCTTCGAGATTTTCTATTTTGTTGTAGTATAGATTTTCAAAATAGTTTCTAATTATATTTTGTATTTCAATAGTGTACATCATGATAGTTCCTTTTTCATCTCAAATTTTAGTAATTTGAGTTTTTTTCTCTTCTTCTCTTTGTTAGTGTGGCTAAGGGTTTATCAGTGCGTGGATAACAGAAGATATCAGGGGGGAAATTAAAAAATTCATAGAGATAAACAACAACAATGGTACAACATATCAAAATCTCTGGAACACTATGAAAGCAGTACTAAGAGGAAAATTCATTGCATGGATCACATTCAATAAAAGAATGAAAAGTCAAAAAATAAAATGACCTCACAGTACAGCTCAAAGCCCTAGACAAAGAAGAACAGATTAACACTAAATGTAGTAGAAGACAGGAAATAGTTAAAATCAGAGCTGAAATCAATGAAATTGAAGCAAAAGAAACTATTTAAAAAATTGACAAAACAAAAAGTTGGTTCTTTGAAAAAATAAGCAACTTCATGTTTATACACAGGATAGAATCAAATCCTGCAATTAACCATCAAGAAGGTAGTGTTGCAGGATGGAGTTGCTGTGAGAAAGGAGGCAACAGTGACAGCCTGTCAGCATGGGTTAGGCCGACTTGACTTGGGAGCAGCATCCTGGACTAGGGTTCAGGGCTGACAGCAAGGTATGAGAACCCTAGAGTTCAGGAATCATGATCCTGGAGACACCTGAATTTGAAGGCAGCTGCTACACAGAGAAGAGGGAAACACCAGTTCACCAACTTTATCACTCCACCAATGCCAGTCCTGCTACCAGCCTGCAATCTTGAATCCTGCCACAATGCCTTGGAAAACTAGAGGGGAGGCCAGGGTATTTAAATGCCCCTTTACTTCCATCATCAGCACTTCTTGACTGACCTGAGATAGTCATCTGTATTTTAGCATCATATGATCCTAATAGTCTCCATTCCCACTTGGACACCCCTGCCCAGCAACCTGACCAATTGGAAAGACATTGATAAATATCAACCCAAAACTGAATCAAACCTACTTAAGTATACATTTTGAACACCTAGTCTTATGCATTCTCGTGTACAGGAGCAGTTAGGATCCAGTCTTCACAGGTCAGTAATGAACAGAACTGTATTGTTTCCTCCAGGTGAAAGGTATAAAGATAGAGGGTATGGAAAATTGAAAGATGGAGGGAACAGAGACCCTGTGCCTACTAGAAGAAAAAGTAGGCCCAAATCTTCACATTGGCCTAGGATAGGAGAAGGGCTAAAGAAGGCTTCTTGGAGGAAATAATACAGCTGAATTTTACAGGCTAAGAAAAAGAAAAAGAAAAAGTAATAAAACCAAAAGCCAGGATTTCTCTTGAAGGTATATTTGTAGGATACCAGGGATTTTATTTCTACCAAACCAGGTTTGTTTTGTTAAAGGAACATTATTATCAATGATGTCTAAGTAGTAGGTGTAAACCAAGACTATCCAGGTAACCTGGTTAAACTAGTTTCACAAAAATGGTGGAAGATTGACAGGTCGTTTGTAAATGAGAGAGACATCTCACAAAACCCAAGATTCAGGTGACTAGCTCTTAAAAACTGCCTTCTGAATACAAACTCAACCTATTTTTTTAAAGTAGAGGGAACATGTGCATAATTTCCCAGTTATGACTAGCATGTTTAGAAGCTTTGGGATCTTACTGTGACAATGAACTTTTTATTGAGATGATTTCTCACTAACATTGCACTTCTCTATAGCCTCTGGTTTGCTCTCTCTTTGGCCATCTTCAACTGTCTCCAGTTCCTCTCAGAAAGAGATAAGGGGCAGAGAGACTTTCCATTCACCTAGCTGGGATGTGGTGGAGAAGGCAGGGAGTTTGACAAAGCTCTCCTTAAACTTTCAGCACTAAATACCTCAATACTGAGTTTGAGGTGCTTTTGGGTGTTGTGGTCACACAGCAAGTTGACACTCAAGCAGGATGAGAGAATATCAGAAGGCATTCTAGAACAAGGGATACAATTTCCCTTTTTAAATTGTTGGGAAACTTCCAGCCATGTAGATGAGAGATAAAATGAATTTCTATAAACCAATCACATGCTAATATTTAAGAACAGTTTGCTCTTTCATAATTTCTTGGTGTAATCATATTTCCATAGTTTAAAAAACATTTATATGACTATAATAGCAATACATGCTATTTTTGAAGAATTAGTAAATGGAAAACTAGAAAAATGAAAATAGTCATCACCCATAATTTCTTTATCCAGTTATCCACTATTGAATGATAAATGATTCTTTTACACTTATTATATATATTATGTACTACTTTCATTTGAGTTTTTCACTTAAAATTTCATCATAAACAATTCCCTATGTTATTGAAGTCATTTTGTAATACAATATAAAAGGATAATGCTTACAAATTTACTACATTAATTATTTCTGCTTTAAATATTAGACCGATGCATGTTCACTAAAATAATGCAGTAAACACTTGAACATAAATCGGTTTCTCTAATATTCTGACTTTTCTAGATTTTTAGAAGCAAAACACTGGGAAATATATGTATTCAAGTTAGAGATAAGTCATTAAATTTAAGAAAGTTAAATCACTTTTCACACCAATAGTGAATATTGAATCATTTTTATTATCTTAGCACTGGGCATTATATTTTTTGTAATCATCTTTGATCATTTCATGGGGGAAAGAGGCATTTCCTATTGTCTTAATTTGTATTGCTTCAATTTCTTAGGTCATGAACTTTTTCATGTTGTGTATGAATATACTTAAGCTTTCCTGACTGAAATCTTTCCAGGAAAGCATTTATCTCAATTCTCATTCATCCTGTAAAGTTGAATGTGTGCTTTTCCACTTGGGTACTTCCTCTCCAAGTGAAAGGCCTCACAGGCAACCTACCAAGATACTGTGCACACAGGTTTGCACTGGTGGGAGAGCCTTGGTTGTACCTGAGTACCTTGCCACGTACTGACACTTGAGGCTGCACTTGTAGGAAATTTTCCTACAAAATTCTCTTAAGACCATAGTGATTTGAAAAAAATATTTTTCATGAGAAGAAATATAAGGATCTCTATGACCATTTAATCTATGAATTTGGAATGAGCATTTTTTGTGTGTATCAGATTAATGTTACACAGGAATTTCAGGTTCATGGCTGGAAGATGTAGTTCAGTGGTGGAGTGCTTGCCTAGCAGGTGCAAAGCTCTGGGTTTGATCTTTAGCCACACACACACACAGGATTTCAGGCTCAAGTGTATTCTGCTCAGACAGAAGTGGATAGACCCCATTCACAGTCAATAAGCAACAACAACAATAACAGGCTTATGTAAAACAGGCCTAAGAAATGGCAATTCCCTTCCTTACCAAAAGAAATCTTTTCAAAAGCAGCATCGCATAATCAACGATTACAATATGAAGGAAATTTACTGTACACTCTTGCTTTCTTCTTATTGAAAACCTCTTTGATTTAATTCTACAAAATTCCAATCACATTTTAAAGAGATTTAAAGAGTCTCTTTAAAGAAAAATCCTACACATACATTTATCTGCCACTTTTTCTTTTCTTTGTGTTTACTATTTATTAGCAGGAGAACTTTGCCTGTGACAAAGATAAGCTAAAACAAAAGTATATAATGCTTCAAACCAAGCCAACTAAAACAAACATATCACGTCACTTTCATTAATTGGAGAGTGGCATAATTTGATATGGGCACTAGTCATGATGCTTGTAAAGTCAAAGTTTAAGAAGGGAAGGCAATGTGGGGAATGTGTATTACAAGCCAGGTTTGATATATAAATTTCAGCCCTGTTTTTAGATGAGGAAAACAAGATCCACAAATTATAGAAAACTTGCCCCCAAATCACTCAACTCCTAAATGACACACTGATAATCAACATTTACTTTATCTACATCAGTCTGTCACTTTCTGCATACCAGATTCTATTTTAAGTCCTTGAGAATTAGTGACTTAATTTTCTGAATAAGTCAATGACTACCACTATTTTACAGTAGAGAAATTAAAACTCAGAAAGGTAAAAGTTTGCCTGAGGTCATGCAGTTAGCAAGCAACAGAACTGGGAATCTGGGAATCAAATTCAGGAGGCCAGTTTCTGTACCTTGAACCACCATTTTACCTCTTCACATTTTAAAAATAGCTGGAATTGCTTATCTAATCTTCGTTGTGACTGTGATACCCGAGGCTAATTTCTACAAGGTAGCACTCTTCAGGAACTTATCAATGTCTACTTTATAATCAAAACAATAAAACAGTTTACTTACCTGGTGAATTTTTGTATTATTTCTTGGTTTCTAAAGAAAGCTGGGAGACTAGACACCATGTTATTACCACATCACTAGATTTGTATAAAAACACTCATTTGGGGCAGGCCATACTGTTAGAAGACTTGTGTATTTCATGTAGTTCGAAATGAAAATTTTTTTCATCTGATGTGGATAAACGGTAAATGGAATTTTATTTTCAGATGCTTATAAACACTGAACAAAAATGGCAACTTTTTAGTTCTCTAGTGCCAAATAGCATCTATGTCATGTTATTTTCTAAAAGATATCTTATGCCCCCTTCCCCTTGTATGTGCAGTGGAGGAAATACATAGATGTTTGTAGTTTCGGCTCCTTATCCCTACCACGTGGTAGACACCCTGCAAGCACACACCTCTGGGGATGGAGGGAGATGATTCATGCTAACATAGCTGTGATTGAACTTGTAATTGAGCCAAATCTCTGTTACATGTAGCTGTATGCATTTGATTTGCAAAATTGTTTTTCAGATATGCTGATGATGTATCATTTTAATTTCTTTCATGAGCACTCACTGGAAAAAAGTAACAAATGACAAGGTTGTTTATTTGTCACAGTAGTGCTCCTCCAAAATCAAATGAACAAAAGGTAATCTTAATTTCATGAGTCAATTATCTTAATAAATACCTACAAAATTAACTGGAGAATTCCCTTTGGAAGAACTAATTAAGAAATGATTTTAATGTCAGGAAGTAGAGAAAGAAAAGCATAGGAATTCTGAACTAATAACAAAATTCTTCAACACTATCAAATACACAAATTTTCCTAAGTAAATGGACAATATATAATGTGTGTGTATGATAAATGTCAGATCTGTGTAATTTGTGCTCATGTGATGGCCCACTATAGAGAAAATTCATCAAATTATTCATTTTATTCACTTGGTATAATATGTATTTAATATGTATAATAATACATTTAATATGTATATTAAATACATATTATGTACATAATATATATAATATATAATATATATATATTTTATATACATTCTCTCTTTTTTGGGAGGGTGCTGGGCATTGAACCCAGGGCCTTGTGCATGTGAGGCAAGCACTCTACCAACTGAGCTATATCCCCAGCCCATCATTGGGTATGCTGTATAAGTAAAACAACTATTAGACAATGCCTCATTAACTTTTTCTTCATCTTTTTTACTTGAAATGCACTTTCACTTGAATTAATTTAGTAATGCTATTTAATAAATATTTTTGAAAGACTGTCCAAAGTCTAGGTTCCAATACTTGGCCCATTTGCCACCAGATATTTAGCAATCTTTAGGATTATTTTTTAGTTTTTTGGTCACAATTTTCTCCTCTGTGAAATAGAGGGATTAAACTAGATGAATTCTGAGGCTCAATTTTTTTGTCACAAAAATTACACCCATCTAAAAATATGACTTTGTTGATAAATTATAAAATAATTGGAATTAAAATTAAAACAACTATATTAAGTGGCATGGTTATTGTGTGCCATAGAAATCATTAAGATTAAGGAAGTGAAGAGAGCTTTGTTTGAATTCCTGTCAGAATTTTTACGAGTTTGTGACCTCTGAAACATCTGTGTCTCAGATTCCTCATTGGTGAAATGAAGATGGTAGCAAAACCCTTAAATATTTTTTTCCCTCACTATGCAGCAAGGGTGGTTATTCCCTTGTGTGGTTGTTATTTCGGTCTTAACAATTTCACAGGAACTTGGATTAATGTAATGAATGTGTAAATTGCTGTAAGTGTTCAATGAGCTAATTGTACTGGTAAAATGATAGGGCTTTGTGCTTTTGATTTAGTCTGTGTGGATCTGGCAGACAAGTAAAATGATTGCTCTTTCCCATTGTAAAGTCCCTGCAGTTAATCCTTATGTGACTCTTTGTGAATCACCTGTAATAAACCTTACTAAGGCTTAGAATTATATTTAATATCACAATCACTGGAAGTCAAGAATCCCATGTCTACTTGCTTTCTTTTATTGTTTATGAGTAATAAATAACCAGCTCTTTAAATACATCTTCACTGAAACACATGTACTCATCTGCAGCTGAGGCTAATGAAAGAAGTCATCACCTCCAGATCTGAATAATTCCCCAAACTGCCAATTTGGATAGTATGGCCAATCCAGGCAGCCCAAGAAACAGGGGAAATATCCACAAAGCAACATTTCAGCAAGACATTATTTTTGTGTTTAGTGTTGTTTTAAATTTTAGTGGATGGTATATAGCTCTTTTTAATTAAGTAACAGACATATAGCACCTGGTTCTTATGTCATCTGGTACTTAAAAAAATAGAGGAAGTAACATTAAATTCAATGCATCATCAGTCTTGTAAGAGCTGAGCTCAACAAAAACTAGACTAAAAGCATCTTATATATTTTCTTTAATAGCACCCCAATGTTACAACAATATGGAAAGTCATATATTGGCTAGAACTTAAAAAGAGAGAGAGAAAATAAAAAAACCCAGACAACTTTGGAAAAAATCCTTTTCATTTCTTCATACCAAACTAAACCAGGTTTCCACTATGTAAGACAAAGATGGTCAGGGAACATTAAGAGAAACAACGGAGTAGTTAGTGTTCTACTCATCCTCCTAAGAATCTGTATGTTCTTTTAGAAATCATGTATTTTCTTGGAACCCACAATTCCTTTCTGGCTATGCTCATAAACAGTTTTCATGCTTTTTCCATAAATAAGACATTTCCAGGGTTCTGTCTCTTAATCATCTCCTTAAGCAGATTTTTGAAGATTCAATGACTCTTGGAATCCATTGGTAAGTTTCAATGTAGGCCTATATGAAAAACATCACATTCAGGACAAAAGAGAAAGCTATGGAAATATACAATCATGTCCATATAACCTCTAATAAAATCAGATCCTTCTGCTCTTTTACTATATCTTGTATTGGAATTTTTGCTCTAGAAATCTTTTCCTTGGCTTATTTTATAAACCTTTTTACTGTAGAGTTTAATTGTAATGATGCAAAATGAAAACAAAATTCCCCAAATACTCAAAGAATGGAAGATGCTTCATGGTTTTAATTATAAACCTCGATTTCCCAACATTTCTGACTTACAATGTAAAAGTACAGTAGTAACTCAAGAGTAAAAGGCGTATCACACGACTTTGGATATCCATATTACAGGTAGGCTGGAACAAAGGCTGACTGTTGTATTTTCTCTTCTTTTTGTTTAACATAGAAAGCAAGGGTGTTTAGGGCTGAGATTCTTTTCATAAGATTCTTAGAAGGGTTTAGTGGAATCAGAAATCCTTTAATATTTCAGGCATGTTTTTGTCTGCCCAAAGTGGACATATTTTTCATTAGCATCTCAAATAAGATTAAAGACTCCTTTCTTGGAATTTTTTGAGAACTTTGTACTTTGACTGCTCAGGCCTCACAGGTATCCCTTCCCAAGACAACTATGTAGTTGTTGAGATGCTTAAGATTGCTGTCTTTTTCTCTTTTAGGGGAGGAAAGAAGAGTGGGAGACAAGGGAAGAGCCCATGTTGAATCCAAGATAAAAGAATGGATAAAGGTAAACACCAGAGGTTTGGATTTTCTTTTTGACTCAACCCTTGATAAGCTTCAGAATTTGGACCCCTCCTAGCCTCAGATTTCCTATTTCTTAACTGAGTTTGTTGTACTGCATCAGTATTGATTCTTTGAAGTCCTGGGGGAATCTGGAAAATTATTTCTGTGGCCCTTATACTACAAAAACTCTCATTGAGCTTCAGGTATCTCCTAATGCGATAGGTCTATGTAGTGAGTGGCAGATGAATGTACAGATTCACTTCTTTAAGTGAACTTTGAGTTTTGTTAGGTGGTTCTTTCGGGTTTGCATCATTTCTTGAGATGATAAAATTGCTCAGACCTCCAATGAGAACATTTTCCACATGGTATGGTAAATATTACTTTACAATTATGCTTCCTTTAAAAAATTGTAACTCAGGAGAAGCATTATTTCTTGGCCATCTCTAGAGCCTGAGAAGTAATTCTGATGTGGAATTAGAAATATAAGTTAACACGGGTGATGAAAAATAACAGATGTATCATATAGAAAGAGGATTAATATTCATGAGACAAATAAGAGGCACAAAGAACTGTCCAGGCTGTTGTGTAACACTGGCCCATGCTGTGGGGTGGAAATATAACCTAATAACTTGAAAGTTATTAGGACTTTGTAGCCATCTTGGTGGGAAATGCGGGAGACTGGAGTCCAAAGTAGCTTCCAAATTTTTGTGTTGGAGTCTCACCAACCAGGAGAGAAAACACAGAAGAAAGAGCAACTCGGCAGGTAATAATGATTTGTTAAATTTTGGTTATGTTCCTGAGAGCACCAAGTCACACAGCCCTTTTGTGCCTCTGGGCATACTTGGTAATATGAGATTCAAAAGTGCATTAATTTCTATGGTAAGCAGTCAGACAAGTTTGAGAAAACATTTCTTAAAGACATCCACATAAGATATTCAAGTGCAGTTGTCAACAGAGTGCTTGTTCTGGATCTAGGTTGCTCATTTAGAAAGTCAGAAAAACACATCTGGCTGCAAACACTGATTTAAGAGTTGCCAGTGGGCAGGAGTTAGCTGGAAGCAGGTGAGTGGGAGAGATTAGCTAAAGGAAAAGTGAGGAGGAAAGAAACCCGAGAGAGTTCTGATATCATGGGACAAACAGGGGAAAAGAAGATAGGAAAAGAGACTGAACAGTGTCCTGAAAGGTAACCAAGAAAACCAAGATTGTCAGGAACTTATTTGTATGTGATTCTGTGCTTGGTTTAATGCCAAGAAAATTATACTGATTTGAGCTTTCCCTGCGGCATTCATCATCAAGGACCAAAACGCCATTGACCAGATTAACAATAAACATAAAAAGTAGAATTGGCACACAAATTTGGCACACAGGGAGGACAGGCAAGATGGAGCACATATTTAGGCAAAGACGCTAAAGGCACCAGAAGTGGCAGGTGTTGCAAGAGATAAGAACAACGCAAATTGTCAGCTCTCCTGTGATCACTGTGGGAACCCTGTTAGGAGAAGGTAAAATATCCTCAGTGATTTACAGAAGAGATGTTTACAATCCCTGAAGGAGTTGAGATCGGCTATTGCACTCTGGTGCCCCCAAACATGTTAAGATTCGAGAGAAAGAAGAGGAAGCACAAGAACTGATTTTGAAAATGTGAAAAAAAAAAAAAAAAGATCAGTAGCACACTTTTAGAAGTACAATTTCCAAATAGTAAAAATATACAGAAAAGAGCTGTAGTCTCAGATAAACACTTTTGCTGAAGTTATTTCAAAAACCCCATGCTGTAAAATAGATACCAACAGCAACTGGGATGGTCTAATCAACACCTGGAAAGAGGGCAAAAGAGACCAACCAGTGACTCGCAGATGGGAGATGAGATTTACATGTATCTTACGAACCAGAAAAATGGAAGAGAATTACAAACTCAGAGAAAGGAAGATGTTTCTTAACCAGTTATTTGACCAGATATATTAATTGAGTTGAATCTAATGAGTTCATGTGCCAATGCAAAATAAACCCAAACCTAACCTCAGAATCTCTTGATCTAAAAAACTGAGAGAGAACTATGTGGACTGTGAACTAATGAGTTATTTGATTATCAAACAAGATATGACATGTGTTCATTATATGAAAGAATTTGTTCATAAATTTGGGATGGGAATAAAACTACCAACTATCAAAACTTTAATTTCCATCTTCCAAGTCTCTTTATAAAGGAATGAATTCTTAACTCTGTAAAACTATTGTTGGTTGAAGTATTTTGCAAAATAAACTATAAGAAATAATTATAAAGTCTGCTTTTATTTTAACTATGCAAGAAGTATCAAGTGAAATAAGCACTTGCTGCATAAGTTAATATGCTATAAAATCAAGCAGAGTGTACATGTATATAATACACATATGCAATCACCCACAAATGGAAAGCCCTGTGATTTAACTATGTGAATACTCATGTCATATTTTGAGATTAAATTATGAGAGTTGGGGTGTATAATTTAATTCTCCCATGGGAGGGGTGAAATATGGCCCCTCCCCCAAATTCACGTTCACAAGGAATCTCAGAGTGCAGACTTGTTTGGAAATAGGATCTTGACAGATATAGTTAGGTTACGATAAGGGCATGCTGGATTAAAGTGTGGGTCCTAAGTTCAATGGCAGGTTGTTAAAATGAGCAAAACTCAGACACAAACACAGAGGGAAAATCCTCCTCTGACAATGGAGGCAGAGATGGGAATGAGGAACACCAAATGTCACTGGAAGAGCTGCTGGAAGATAAAATAAGGCAAGACAGGATTCTCTCCCTAGAAACTTCTGAGGGTCCAGGGCCTTGTCCAATGCTCCATTTAGTATTTTAACTGTGAGAATTCTGAAAGAATACGTTTCTTTCATTTTAAGCCACGCAGTTTGTGGCAATTTATTTACAGCAGATCTAGGAAACAAATACACCCACCTTGCTAAGGGAAAAAAAGTTTATGTATGTCTAGGTAAGTACCGCTTGTCCAGCTTTAAGGCATATTCATGACACCAAGGAGTTGTGTGTCCCAAGGTCATTGGTAAGTCCGTACTTTCGTTGTAACTGGAACCCAAGACCAATGCTGTTTGGAGTCTTTGCTGTAGTCACTGTCTCCTGCTGTCCGGGGCTTTATGAGGATAATTCTATAGGAAAATGACTCCTGTAAATTCTGCCTCCCGTCAGTGGGAGCTGGCAAAGTGCTCGTGCTGATGGCTTTCTTGATTAGAATGCAGGGCAAACAGCCCTACACTCTCGCTTATAAAACAAGCCAAAGTGTCGCCTGCTTCCCCACCTCATCATTTCTAGAATGGTACTTATCTTTCAAGCCACAAAACAGTGCTGGATGCCAAGGCCATAAAAAGTATTATATGGTTCTGCCTGCCATCTTTTCAAGGTGGGCTGGCAAAGCAGAGGACCACAGACAGAAAAATGGAGTAATAAAGTTTAAATAGTAGGTAATAATATTAATCTGCTGTGCTGCAGTGCCGATTAAGAGATTGAACCAACTCCCTGCAGTTCTAATTGGATTTTCCTGTGTTTTCTACAACCCTTAGGGCTCTATCCTGATAAATCCTATTTTTGCTTGCCATTTATTCTCCATGAATGACTCTATGTAATGGACTTATCTGTAAAAATGCACAAATACTTGTGTTGTCATAGAATTCTCTTTGTGGTTCTCTTTGTAGATTGCTGGCACATTAGTTTCTAAAAGGCAAGTAATTAATACACTGAATCACTGGGCTAATTGCTGTCTAAATATTTCATATATATAATAAGATATTTCCCATAACTCAGGTACTGGGAAAACACAACCATTTCTAAAGTGATGTCCTATAAATTTATATTAGAATTAGGAAAATGTAAAATGAAAGCAAAAGAAAGCTTTATATATTCACATGTTATGTGTACTTCTCAAATCTTCAAAGTCATTTTCGCATGGTCAATTCACTATTTTTGAAATAATATTATCTCTGTCAAGTTGTCTTTGAAAATACTTTCATCAGGTTATTTCTTACAGAAGGGTCTAATCACTGTTTGGTTATGATTCCAATAACAACATTGTTATTTCCAGTTTTAAAACATGAATTAAATACTCGTAGCTCTAGATAAAAGTGCATAAAATAGGGTCCCAGTACCTGTACCTCTCTGTTAGAACCTAAATTTTTATTCATCTGAGATGTTCAATTGGTCTGATTTTATCATGAAGCTAGTAGAACTTCTATTTTCCTTTGCTCTGAGTTTAGTTTTGATTTAGTCTAGTACATCCCCTCAAACTACAGAAACTAGGTTTTCTCACCAGAGTCATCTTTCACAACCCCAAACTCAGTCAGGTGCTCAAATTTTCTGCTTCAGATTCTCAGGGTGAGGTCTCTGTTCTCCAGTTTGTGATGTTTTGCTCTTCAGCCTTTGGGGGCACAGTAGTTTTGATTGCCAATGGATTTTACATCACCTCCCTGCTTGGTCTCTTCCTGCTACAGTATCTATTACATTTTCTTCATTCTTCTGCTTTCCCAAATTCTTGTAGCTATGTGTGGCACCTGGTGTCAGCTCTTCTGTACTACTGTTAACATTTGAGAAAACAGAACATTTGGGAAAACAGAACTATGGTCAGACATCCTGCTTATTTTCTGATGATCTATCTTGCATCTATTCCCTGTTTCACTTGAACCAAACATTCTCTGACTTTCCTGGTCTTTGCTTCCAGCTCTAAATAGTAATTTCTCACCATCTAACCAATGAATATTTATTGAGCATCTGTTTTGTGCCAAAGATACAAGAGCTAATACATACTATCCCTGTTTTTAAGAAACTGATGGTCTATCCAAGGACTGTTTATTTCTTGTACTCCTAGTACGTAACACGCAGTTTACACTGAACTCTTACAGAGATTGTTCTCTGACAGACTTGGTAATCATCTGGGGTGTATGCTAAAATATCAGAATTCTGGGCCCCTTTCCAGATTTATTAAATCAGTATGTTCAGGAATGGGGTCTAAGATCTGGCCTCAATGAGAATGCCTATAGCTGTGTGGACAGATGCTCTAAGTACTAGGCCTTGACAGACACTCCTGTGAGAGTTATTTTGTGGAGCAGATTATATTTAATCCCTATTTACAGATCAAGGTAAGAAAGGCTGGAAAGATATGTAACTTCCCCATCTGAAGAGTAGAAGAGACATGATTCAAACTTACTCAAAGTGGTTTGAAAATCCTTGCCATTTCTATTCTTTATATTTTTTTCTTTCTTTTCAGAGAACTACATACCCTCTTACCTGTGTCTTTCACAATCCCCTGACTCCTGTTCCATGGTGGACTCTCAATCTGTACAGAAGTAAAGACTAGCTTGTGGTCTTGACAGCAGTAGCCAATATTTTAGAAAATAGAGAACCATTTTTTTGGATATCTTGAGAAGTTGCCTGAAATATATTCAGATATTCTGTATCTTTTTTAAAGAAGGAAGACTGATAATGAACAAATATGGTAGAGAATGATCTAGGTCAGAATGAATCAACAGTTGAACATAAACCAGGGTTGCTCTGTCAGAACTGGAGAATCATTCCATTCCCGATAAATGGCAATAGCAGCCCAGAGGCAATCCTCCCACTTCAGGGAACTCATGAAATGATCTCAAACAATAGAAAATGGGCTACTGTCAGCTGGATCACTGAGCAGAGTGGGAAACTTGGGGAATGTCAAGAACCAAGAAAGTAAAATCAAAATGAAGCTCACAAGGGGAAAAAAACTTGAGAAATGTAGGGTACTTATCAGAGATAAGGCTCAATAAGCAAGACCTCAATTTAACTATTCTGATGCATTTTTCTGAAAAAGTGGTCTCATCAGGAAGGGATGCTTTGACCCTCACCCAAGATTTTCCCAAAGATGAGGATGTTTCATCATAAAGGAGTTTGCAGCATGAAACTTGCAATACCATTATGAGATGAGGTACTCAAGAACACGAGTTATTTATTGAAAAAGCAGCTCTCTGAATAAGAGGGAAAACAAAGTACTTGTGGTGGGAAACAGTTTGATTAGACCAAGAAAAACATATGACTGAGTGAAATAAGGCAGCATTGTGTTCAAACACACAATCTTCTTCCTAATCCTTAACCTCCCTCAAGTAAAGATGTTGCTGCAATACTACACACACACACAAAAAAACTTGCACTGGGACCATTTTTAATCTCTGCCTTAAATCCTGCCTATTACAATTTTACCTTATTACTCTTGGGAAGGTAAGTGGTAATCAATGGATGACATTAGTCATAGTTTTCTTAGTAAGCTAAAATCCCTGGTGGCAGATTCTATTACTTTGAATATTCTCATTTTAACCTTGCTTGATTATTTAAAGGGGACTTAAGTAGTATGGATTCCACTTGTCTAAAGCATTAATTTTTCCAATGAAAAACCTGGTATAAGCCATAAAAGAGCTGTGAGAAGGCCAAAGACAATTTTCCAAGAAAATTATTCATTGACTTAATTTACTTTAAATTGCAAAACTCTTCTTCAAAAGTTCATTTATTTTCTGGCCCAGGCAAACTTAGGAAGTAGGCGAAGTTTGTCTTCCTCACCACCCCAACCCCACCTCACTGGTTTTGCTGGCATACTCTTTGGGTGTGCTTCCCAATGCCTGGTGTAGGTATGAGGACTTCTGGTTGGGCAGCGGTTGCCTCTCAATTCACCTCCCTGGAGCCTGCCATTCTGCCTTCACACTAAGCTCCCTCACTTGTCTTTCTTGCTCTCTCATCCTGATCACTTCACAAAACCTTAGTTCCTTTGTGTATCACTTTTCAGGGTTTTCTTTCTGCTAATAAAGTTTAGCTAATCTGATAAAGTAGTTCATATGTTAATAAAAACTTGCTAAGATTTGAATTTTAGCCCCCCAAAAATGCAGCCAATTCTAATCCCCATGTTGTGGATTGAATGTACCCCTTCATATGTTGTAATCCTTAGATTACAATGCAATGGAGTGGTGCTAGGGGTGGGACTGAGGGAGGGAATGGTCTTGAGGGTGGAGCTCTCATGAATGGGATCAGAGGCCTTATCAGAGGAATCAGAGCTCTCTATCTGTCTTGTGAGGATGAAATGAGAGAAGTCAGCAGTCTGCAATGCAGAAGAGGGCCCTTAGTGCAACCTCACCCTGCTGGTACCCTGATGTCAAACTTCCAGCCCCAAACTGAGAAACAGATGTCTGTGAGGCACACAGTCTATGGGGTGTTGTCAGAGCAGACTGAACTAAGACAGCCCACAACCTTGGAATATGCTTTTATTTGCAAATAGGATCCTTGAAGATGCAAATTTGTTAACATTAGATCAGATTGGATTAGTCTGGATCCTAAATTCAACATGACTTGGTCTTTATAAAAATAGGAGAAGAGACACAGATACATAGGAGGAGAAACATCATGTGACATTAGGAGCAGAAGCTGGTGTTATGCCACTACAAACTGAGGAACACCTGAGGCAACCAGAAGCTGTAAAAGACAACAAAAAATCATTATCTAGAGACTTTGGAAGGAATACAACCTGACAACACCTTGGACTTGTAATCTCCAGAAGTATGAGAGTAAAAAGTTTTGTAGTTTGAAGCAATGACATTTAGGGTACTTTGCTGTGGCAACCCAAGGAAACTAATACAGAGACTAGCTTGTTAAAGTATTATTTCTGAATATCTTGCATATGTCCACTTTAATAAAGCTTTCAGCATATGACTACATAGCAGAAGCAATACTACTAATGACATGACTCAGGTACCTGACAGGTCAATGAGAAAGGTATTTTGAGATGGAAAGGGATATGTGACATCCATCAAGTACATGACAGATCGTGATTTTAGGGTTCTCTGAGCTGACCCAGGATTACATACAGCCTGACATCAAACTGTCCTTCTTCAATCTTCAATTTCTACATAATGCAGGTATGGAAAGGGACATGGCGGAGAATGCAGTGGTTGGCTGACAGTCTTGAGTACTATATGCTCTGGTAGACACTTGCACTCTTTTAGTTTGGCTTCTCATACAATCTTCATCACACCAGGAAGAGATCCTTCTATCTATCTATCATAAGCCCAGTGATATTGGAAGATGGAAGAATTGATTTTTTTTTTTTTGCTCTTGAATGCTTAGCTCTCAGCATAGTTTACAAAATATAGTATGTGTTTAAAATTTATTTCAAATAATGACTAGACAAAGGATTAGTTTATAGAGTCTGAAAGGGCTTATCTTTGTGACAGGGCATTACTATATGTTATTTCATGGGCAATGTGCTGAGGACTCCCTATGCTCCTCTGTGGACCTCTCTCTCTGGTTCTATGAAGACTTATTTTATCTTAGGTGAAAATCCATTTTCTGATGACATTAGACACAGAGGGAGATGCTAAGTCATCACTGGGAGAAGTCCACATTCTTCCCTCAGCCCAGCAAAATAAGAAGATACCTAAATCTGGAAAGAACATGATTCAACAGGAATTATTGAAGGACAGAGTAATGCAGTTGAAAGTAGATTGGAAATCCAGTGAAATTGGATCTCTAATTTCTATTGCCAAAACCTTCCCCATCGGAGTTTTTGTGAATCTCCTATGAACCACGTTCCCTCCTCTGATTATTAAGGAGATTTGATATTTAAGAGGGAGCAGGCATAAAGCCATTTGCCTCTGTGGGTGAGGAGGTTTAGAAGAGTGAAAGGAATGAGGGAGGAAGTTTGTCATGCTGGGAGGCTATGTGCCATTTTAAAAGTGCCATTTTATTTGGAGCCTGTGATAAGTGTACAAACCGTTTCCTTCTAGTGTCCTCGAGTCTGTTTGTTGGCAACACGGTGCCCTTCTGTTAGATTCCCATGGTCTTCTGCGACCTACATTTGCTGTGATGTTTTACCAATGCCTTCATTTGAATTAGCTGCTTTTTTTATATGTCTCCAAATGCTATTATGAATCACTGAAGCTCAAGACCATCCATCACAGTTACAAGGCACATAAAAGATGACAATCATCACTCAAATATCTTCACTCTGCCTGAAACAAAATTTTCTCAGTACAAAATAAATACTTTCCCTCCTACTGGATTAGCTAAGATTTATACTCCTAATATGCAAATAGTCTCCAAAGTTTCAGATGAAGGGAACACTCAGTATCTCAACTCACTAACAAGCAGGATATACAATTTTCAGTAGCTATTTCTGTTTGAGGATTATCAAAGGGCTTCTACAAAAGTTACATTTTTTGTAAGGAAGACAGCTAGTGGTACCATGTGTACTTAAATATTTCTCCAAAAATTTCTCAATGTCTTGGGCACAAAAGAGGTCTATCTAATATTTAAATTAAATACAACTGGTGTCTTAGGATAAGATGAAAATGTTATAAAAATAGGAAAATATCAATCATAGCATATTATACAATCATCGAATTTTTGAACTGGAAGAAACTCTGGAGATATTTATTATTAAATCTTAGTTTGCACTTGGAATGTCCTCCAAAGACACATGTGTTGAAGGCTTGGTTCCAGCCTTGGTACCAGCTAGTGGTATTATTGGGAGATTCTGGAAGCTTTATGAGGTGGGGACTTGTTGAATGAAGTAGGTCACTGGGTACATGTCTCTGAAGGGGATATTTTGACCCCTTCCTGCCTCTCTCTCTTTCCATCCTGGTTGGTCACCATGAGGTAAGCAGTCCGTTCCACCACAACCTCCCTGACATGATGTTTTGACTTACCACAAGCCCAGCACAA
This sequence comes from Glaucomys volans, assembly GCA_020662805.1. NCBI lineage: Eukaryota > Metazoa > Chordata > Mammalia > Rodentia > Sciuridae > Glaucomys > Glaucomys volans. The sequence goes on along the minus strand of JAJEJO010049932.1, from coordinate 1,584,696 downwards.
ATGGGATGGTGACCATAAACAAAAACCTGTGAAATCATGAACCAAAATAAACATTTTCTTCTTTAAGTTGATTTTCTCAGGTATTCTGTCACATCTTGACTCTGATTTGAGCTTTCTTTTAATTTCATGAATTCTGACTGCTAAATAATTAAACAAGTATGGCAGAAATTGTTCATTGCCAAAGAATATCCATTTTATCCAGATTTCTTTCTGAGTAGCAATAATGCATCCAACCAAAAAAGATCACATTTCTTGAAGTAAGGGTGAGACAATAAAATATAAATGTGTGAGGTGAGATTTCTAAAACACACATTGGCCAATAAGAATACCTTGAAGAATGAGCCCAGGCTAGGATTATAGAATCCTGGGTCCCCAATGACCATATATTCACCCTACTGACCATTCATGAATTTTTTTTACTTGAGAAACTAAAATCACCAAAGACACTTTTATTTTGGGTTTTCTGTAATATGTATAGCTAATGCTAATCCTAACTGTATACAGGCTATAGTTATTCTTTAACAAACAAACAAAACAAAACAAAAACTCAGAGGGTTTGTATATGCCATCTTGGAAAACCAGAAAAGGCACCAAAGGGACTTGTATATAAGGGACATTGTTAAGGGTACAGGCATTGTTTTAGAAGGACCACCTAAAGGAATGCTTATAAATATGTGAAGCGCTCATTAACACTTTTAATAGGGAACACTATTATTCCATGGGCAATGAAAGCTAAGAAATCACTAGTAATTATTTCTATAAATTTGTTTCATAACAATTTACTAAGCATGTCAGCAAAAACTAATTACTGCATAATTCAGAAACTCAACACATGGCAATGATAATGATTCTGAAGACACAATGAAAATAGTGTAGATTTTTAATTTCCAAGAATACCATGGTCATCATTTAATTTCTTTTTGTTCTAATTAGTTATACCTGACGGTAGAATGCATTTTGACACATCATATATAAATGGAGTATTATTTCTTTTTCTTCTAGTTGTACATGCTGTAGAATCACACCTGTCATGTAGTCATATATATACCTAGGGTAATATCGTCTGATTCATTCTACTATCCTTCCTACCTGACACTCCCTCCCTCCCTTCATTCCCTCTGTCTAGTCCAAATAACTCTATTCTTCCCTAGCCATCTCCTACTTATTGTGAATTATCATCTGCATATCAGAGAAAACATTTGGCCTTTGGTTCTTTGGGATTGGCTTGAAGCATGAAGCTCTCCAGCTCCATCCATTTACCTGCAAATGCCATAATTTCATTCTTCTTTAAAGCTGACTAATATTCCATTGTGTATATATACCACAGTTTCTTTATCCATTCATCTGTTGAAGGACATCTAGGTAGGTTCCTGAGTTTAGCTATTGTGAATTGAGCTGCTATAAACATTGATGTAGCTGCATCACTGTAGTATCCTAATTTTAAGTCCTTTGAGTATAAACCAAGGAGTGGGATAGCTGGTTCAAATAGTGGTTCCATTCCAAGTGTTCTGCGAAATCTCCACGCTGCTTTCCTAGTGGTTGCACCAATTTGCAGTCCAACCAGCAATATGTGAGTGTACCTCCCCCTACCACATCCTCACCAACGTTTATTGCTGCTTGAATTCTTGATAATTGCCATTCTATTGGGAATGAGATGACATCTTAGAGCAGTTTTGATATGCATAGTTATTTGTATTTTTGGTTTTAAGTTTCTTGAGTTCTTTATATATCCTGGAGATTAATGGTCTGAGGTGTGGGTGGTACAGATTTTCTCCCATTCTGTAGGCTCTCTCTTCACATTATTGTTTCCTTTGCTCAGAAGAAGCTTTCTTGTTTGAATTCATTCCATTTATTGATTCTTGATATTTCTGATAATCTGGATTCTCATTTGTATTGGTAGAAACAAATTATGAATATTCTAAAAGTTACAAAACCATAGCTAACAAATTTAGGAGACACAAACAAAAATAAAATTTAGAGTCAAAATCCTTTGAGTTAATATTGTTTTGAATGATTTATTGATAAAGTAATAAAAAAAACTTTCCACATATGTTATCTTGTTAATTCCTGGGAGGAAAAAAAAAGCACTTAAGAAAACTGATTGAAAATCAGATACGTAATCCTAGCGACTCGGGAGGCTGAGGCAGGAGGATCGAGAGTTCAAAGCCAGCCTCAGCAACTTAGCAAGGCCTTAAGCAACTCAGTGAGACCCTGTCTCTAAATAAAATACAAAATAGGGCTGGGGATGTGGCTCAGTAGTTGAGTGCCCCTGAGTTCAATCCCTGGTTCCAAAAAAAGAAAATTAGATATGATAGAACCAGTACTTTTTCCCTAATCTTAAATCTGAGGGAGACAAACTATGAATCATCTTCTACACATGTTGATAGTTTTAAAAATATGTTATAAATTTAAATCATTCATAATTTTAATCCAGTAACCCTACCTTTAGCATTTATTCTGAAATGTTAAGGAAAAAAATATCTAAAATTTAGAAATAAATATAGATCTTTTCAATGTCATTGTTCTGAAGAGTTCTTCCATAGATTCAGAAAGTGTCTAAGGTGGGTTGGGGTATAGCTCAGTGGTAAAGGGCTTGTCTAGCATGCACCAGGCCCTGGGCTTAATCCCCGGCATTGAAAAAAAAAAGTGTGTATAAGACAATGCACAATGGGGACTATGAAATTAAGATCTTAACGCTATATTTCAGTCTGGTACAAAACAGTAGCCCCAAAGGTTATACTTTTATGTTCATATAGGAAATTAAACAGTTTTGTCTCTTAATGCTAACAAAATTATTTATTTACTAATTGGCAATAACCAGTCTTTCAATTGCAGTTCCTTTACTAATAAATTGAATAAAATATTCGATATGTGTGTATTTTAAACTTATATGAAGTTCTATATTTATTCAGAAAATTATCTTTAAACAAAAGGCTGACTGGATATGAGTCAATGTTTCATCAGAATTTATTAATACCAAAAATTTCCCACAACTCAAATGGTACCATCTACTCCAACTTGTAAACCCTATTTATTCTGGGAGAGGGAGATGTATACAAAATTATTTTTGTATTCTTGTGGTAGTCAGAATAAAGACCCCCAATGAAGTCCATGTCTAAACCTCCAGAATTTGAGAATGTTTCTTTACATAATACGGGGAATTAAGATTGAAGATATAATTGATTGCTCATTAGCTGACTTTCAAATAAGGACATTATCTTGGTTTATCCAAATGAGTCCAATATAACCACAAGGGTCCCTGAATATCAAAGAGGAAGGCAGAGAATGTCAGAGTGATGAGACATTGTACGATGTGAAAAGAACCTGATGGTGTTGATGCCTTTGGAGATGGAGGAAGGAGACATAAGGCAAGGATATGAGCAGCTAGAAGATAAAGAAGGCAAACAAATGGATGTCCCTCTATAGCTTCCAGCAGGGAATCTAGCTCTGGTGACTTCTTATTTTAGGCCAGTGAGACCTGTGCTAGTGTTCTGGCATATACAACAGTACCAAAAAAAAAAAAAAAAAAAAAAAAAAAAAGAATAGCTTTCTATTGTTTTAAACTAGAACAATTGTGGTAACTTGCTATAGCAGCTATAGAAAACTAACAAAATTCTCTATATTTAAAAAATGCCACATGTTATAAGGCTCGTAGAAGAACATAGTTTAGATCCCTGAGCACTGAGGATGAGGGTGGGCGGGGAGAGGGAAAGCACTAGAAAGACATTGCATCTGTCTCTGCTCTGCCAATTATTAACAGAGAGACTGCAAACCTTGTTTTCTTTGGGCCTCAAGCCTTTGCAGTTTCTAAATTCTGTGACATTTAAAGGTCTTAGCGGTGTTCTTCTATACGTTGACCTGAAGCATGTATAATGCATAAGCATTAAAGATTACAATAAGAAATAAACAGTAATAGTGCAGTCATGGAAAATGTGCAGTGAGCACCTGCCCATTACCAGCTACATCCATTAATGCTAAGTACAATAGTCTTTGAAGGGCATGTCAATTCATTCCACAAATATTTGTTGTATACCTATTGTGAGCTGGGCACAAGTCCATGTTCTAGAGATAAAACAGGAAATCATATAAACAAGAGCTTTGATCCCATGTCTTTTGCAGTGGGGAGAGAGAAATATACAGGAAATCAATAAGAAAACAATCTGATGAATTCAGACAGTGATACATGATATGATACATTTTAAAATTAGGGGATGTGATGGATGCAAACTGAGGGTAGTGTACAGAGATGTGGTTGGAGGATATAGCTGTTGTGAATTTTGTGGAAATGGTATTTGAGCTCAAATGTAAATGTTGATGGGAAACCTACCATGTAATGATCTCGACAGAGAATATTCCAGGAAAATGCAACAGAAAGTCTTTAAGACAGGAGTAATCTTGTTATGTCTAAGAGGAAAAAAGAATACAAGGGTGCCTAAGACATGGTGATGAGGAAGAGGGTAGTATGAGATGAAGGAAGGCTCACAGATGGACACCAGGGTAGGCAGTGGCTAAGTATCAGTGTGGCAAACATTGTCCTTTCTCCAGAGTGACAATATATGCCTGATCAAATAAACACATTGCTCATCTGACTTAACCAGTTTATTAGGTGTTTATGTGCAGGAATTTCCTTGCCAGTGTGTGGTAGAGAAACTGGCTGGAAAACATGCAAGAATAATTATTTTTATGCTAAAATGTATTGAAAAATGACAAACTCCAAGATGTTCTTCCAAACACTGATCTGAAGCATGTATTATGAACAGCGCTAAAGATTACAATAAGAAACATAGTGATGGTGCAGTCAGAAGGAAAGATGGGGGGAGGATTTAGCAAGTCATCAAAACAAAAGTAGCTGTTCCTCATTGCTACCTGCTTGTATCACTAGTATGACCATGTTATTCCCTGCTGATCAATAGATATTGGAGACTCTCACAAACAGAAAAAGAAAGATGAACATTCACTACTTTTGGGTCTGCTGATGATTTCCTTTGGGCCTTTGCTGATTGAATCGAGGATCTAAACACTGCTTAATTTCAGGGCTCTCTTGGTTGATAAATTATCATTCTCCTTTCTCCCTGTAATGGTACTATCTTGCACTGTCTTTGAAGGCAACATGTGGATAGACTGTCAGATATATAAATGCAAGCTACTTAAGGCCAGCTATGTGCCAGCAATATTTGAGATGGTTTGGGGAACTTTCATTGAAAACCTGCACGATACCTGATCCTAGACTTAGCTCTCTAAGGTAATGCTAATCAGATTTAAATTGGGTGTTTGAAATGAAGGTCTTGTTAGTGACTGTAATGGTGAATCATCTACCTACAAATACGTTTGTGTGACCAACTGTTTCATCCTCTTTTGTCCAAATAATCTCCTATTAAGCTGTAGTAGCAAATCAGATAATGTCCATCTTGGCTCTTGGTCTCACACATTTTGTACAACCTTTGCTAAAAGAAATAAAATTTGACCTGATTCAGTTCAACCATACTTCCCTTCCTCCCACAGAATATTCTCTATCTAAAATGAGAATGCAACATCAAACTGCTTCTTTCCTTTGGGTGACCATGCAGGAAGTATAGAATTGGAAATGAATAACATTTTCATGATCTAGAAATAATGGGGAGCAGATGCCATTTTTATATCATTCATTCATGTCACCAAAAAGGCATTCATAAGAAGTCTCAGTTAAAACAAATGGATTTGTCTTTTGCTGAAGCTTTGTTTTACAACGTGTCAAGGGCTTTGAAAAATATAGACTGTATTCAAAGAAAGCAAAGCAAATACATGCAGTGTTTGCATTATTTACTAATTAAAATTTGGCAAGCAGTTCTAGTTTGCATATATTTGAATTAAGAGAAATTCATTTGTATATCTCTAATAAGAATGTTAATTTAACTTTTTACTGAAGGCCTAGAATGTGCAAATTTCTATGCTTGGTACCGTGAGGGGTTCAAAGAGGAATTAGAAATCAGAGTTTGGTGGGCAGCATCATATACAAGCAAAGAATTATTAATAACTATGTAAAGATACAAGCAACTGTCTTTGGGGACAATTATCTCTGACTGTCTTATTTGAGGAATATGATAAGAAAAGTATTCTGGAGTAATAAATATCCCCAGAGTAAAAGTTTTTCATAGCCTCTGATATCCATCTGTAGGAGCCATCCATATGTATACATTTGGACTGTCTTAAATCTATTCAGCTCACACACTTGTTTTGGCAAGATGATACGAATCAATTTCTTTGTAAAAAAAAATTCGTTTTATTTCTAATTGAGTTAAGAACAGCTTTGCATTCTGTGTGTATCCTAGCACTGATGTATTCAACAGACAGATATGGTCTGAGTGTCTACGATATGCCTAATCCTTTGTCTGTGGCTTAAGAACCTGCAAGAGTCTCATCCTGCATGAGAACTGGCTGTTGCTGGAAGAAACATAACAGGGTACAATGACCAAGTGTTCTGTTGGTACTTCTCAGCATGTTTTGTTCCCAAACCTTGCCTTCTTCCTTGTGGATGAGCTAAACCAAACAATGGGAAGTTCTCATATATCCCAGCTCTCTGTATACAAAGTGTCAACACTAACATACTAGGATTGAGCACCTAGATATTTAATACTGCTCTCTCCATTCTTCTTGGAATTCAGTTAGTTTTTCAAAGGTACAAAACCTCAAAATATAAGCACCACTCAGTTGCAAAAATCTCAACACTCTGAAAGAAAAGCAGAGAGAGAACGTTTAATATCCTTTCATTTCTCCCACAGAGGCTCAACTGGTACTCTTTGGGGTTGGGTAGGGTGTTTTGCCTGTCATGAGTCTTTGCCCACCATGTGTATGTTTCTGTTGTAACTTTGAGATGAGCAGAATTTGGAGAAAGGTGAGATAAGACAAGTATGCAGGACACGAGGGTTCAACTTTCTAACCAGAAACAGGCTATCTTGGACAATCTAGGAGACTTATGCTGATGGAGACTTGACTTTTTTGCCAGCCCCTTTCTGTGGCATTGCTGGGTACACAAAGGCGCACCCCTGCCTCAGAGAGTTTATCAGTTTCACAATGACAGGACCATATGGTGTGGCCTGGGTTCTGATGCTCTTTACCCTGTTCTGCACAGTTCTTTTCACAGCCAGTTTTGAAGGGAAGCACAGCAAGCTGTTCTCAGCAGAGCACTTGTCAATCATTCTTTTACCAGGAGCTGAAAGGAAGGCCTGCTGGGACCAAAGAGGTCACATCCATTGAACACTGACAGATTTCCAAGTCTGAGACAAAGGGCAGTGAGGGGCTGAGTGTGGACCACAGATAGTCCTCCTTGTCTGGGGTTGGGGTCCTCAGTGGGCAGCTGTCACAGAAGTCTTGAGCAAGTGAAGGATTGAAGGGGAAACCCGTGAGGCAAGGATTTTCTTTCTGGAATGATGGGGGGCATTGGAGCTAAAATAATTCACAGTTTTGCCTGTGTCACCTCCTTGACCCTGTGGCTGGAAGCTGACATGAACCCCAAACCCAGCACTTGATTTTTCTCCTGTTATTGCAAACCCAAAGGAGACCAAATGAAGAACACATCTTCTCCTCAGGGCTTTGGAAGCCCCTGTCCAGGAGATCCTCTGTAGTTGTTCTGAGAATGCATAATGTAGCTTTATTTGAAATCTGATCACATGTACTTATTTTTGGTTTGAAACAAATACCATAATATCTGGAAAGTTTTGCTTAATTCATTTTGATTTTAACAATTGAGGTAATTTTCTCAGCTGCTTGCTTTGTGTTTGGGTTCCAGACTGACCAAATTAACCATTAAATTTTCATATCAGATGTATCTATATTGATTAGGATATTTAATAAAAATAATAATGGCCACTGCTCTGGGTACCAGATGCCAGGCACCAAACTGCATGAAGCACTTGACATGTAGCTATTTCAGAAATCCTCTCAAGGATCCTCTAAGATTGACCTTAGAAGTTTCTGGGATACATTCTTACAAACAGAATCTTTTCTTTGTACTACATTTGGAAACATGAAAATTAAAACAGCACAAATTTTCTAAACAGAACTTAAGTGCCACTGCATTTCCTTTCTAAAAACTTCATTATTTTTCTCAACATTTTTTATATAGATGCAAAAATAATCACAGAAATTAGGAAGCAGGACAGAGTTAGAGGTAGTTTAGCCCACTCTTTTGTTGCCATGAAGCTTATGAGTTTATAAAATATTTATCAATGCAATTTAAAAATACTAAAGAACCACACACATATAGACACTGTAACTATGATAATATATAAAAGTCCTGAAGTATTGAAAACTTTAAAAACAACTGCCATAATAAGCACAAAAATATTCTTTTCAGTATGTACATATATTTTGACTTTTAAATGTTAACTGAAATTAAAATTTTCTTTTTGTATTAAATTTGAGAATTGTACAGATTTATTATGAAAGAAGTGCTGAAGTAATAGTGAGTAATGGAATTCTAAACATCTCCATTTTCTTTTTGAAAATTATGATGTTTTAATATTTAGCTTTAACCTCAGGCTAATTGTATTCTGGAAAGGGAATATGACAGAATCAATGTTAAGTCTTCAAGTGCTTTGTTTTGAATATCTTAGCTTTCTTAAGCGGGAAATTTTGGTGTATTCCTAAGGGTAGAATTACCACAATTATATTTTCATGTCACTTGAGATATTTGTTAAGCACATAATTTTTAGAATTTTTTTCAATCAGGTTGAAATTAATAAATGTGCCACAATAGTTTGTAACTATTTTCTGTTAAGTACAATCACATAATTTCTGGATGAAGAGACTTCATAGCCCCATGACCATGTGACTGGTTTTCTATTTCTGCCACCTCATTGCTGGCTATCACATTTAAATCCTTCTTTAATAAACCCCTGCAGACTAGGATATGATTTCTGAAAATGAGTAATACAGAAGGATTTACAGGTGGCATCTCAAAAAAAAGTTTGAAGTTTAGTTAATAAGCATTTTAATGTTTTACCTACCTAGAAATTCAAAAGCTGGAGAGTTGTGCTAGGTGATACAATAAGCTGTCTTAGAGAGAATCCACATTGACAACAAAACTTTTCATCTGTGAAGCTTTTCTAGGGTGTTAGTCATGGAAATGCCGCAATCTTCTATAATTTACCATGCATAGATACAAATCCTGTTAATCAGATTATAGTTTTGCTTCTTCATGAGCTTATGCCGTCTCAAGACCTTCACCCCATACTTCATTATTTTTTAAAAATCCTATGTTTAGTGAAGCAAATACCAACAGAATCTGGCACACTCCACTGAGAGCACATAGGACTTCAGTAGCTATCCATGGATGAGTCTATTTAATGCTCTAATCCAATGACTGATCACCTGGCACATTCAATAAAGATTTCTTTACATCAGTGGAAACACAGTTAATCTATGCTTTTGCTTAATTAAATCTTAAGTTAAATTTTTTACTATTCAAAGAAAATTTCTTTCTCTGGAAACAAAGTCTAGAGTGCTGCAGAATATTAAAATATATTCTAATTCATTGTCCATAAAGAACAACAAAACTACTCTGGCATTAGAGGTTATCATATTATGACTTGAAGAAATGATAGGCTAATTTTTACAAAAATTATAAAAACAAGACAAAATACCTGACTTTTCTAAAGGAAAAATTGGAGACTTGGAGAAATAACCCATATTTCCTTAATAATCACCATAGAAACATGATTCAATTTTACTTATGTACATACAAATTCGTTGTCTCTTACGTTCAATACAAAAATGCAAACGTTATATTTTTTGGTAAGAATTCCTTTCTAAAAATGTTAATATTAATGCTTTCAGAAATCTCTCTGCAATCATTATAATTTTAAAATAATGAATCAAATAGAAGTTCTACATTATATGAATCAAATTATAATATCTAGCCAGGAAATCTGTTTTGTCTGGGTTGCTATGGAATTTTATTTTATTTTTGCTCATAGAGAACGATTGGATTAAGTCTCTAATAATAAGATAGTCACAGCTATCTCATTCAAATCTGGAAATTCTATAGAAATATGCCTTATGAAAAGTCTGCCTCTTTAAAAAAGATCCTACTTCATGAGCTACAATTCCACAATTTCTATTGAATACTCATGTAAAGTGGAATTCTGTTTTGGAGCTGCTGGAGGAGCAGGGATGGGAAGGTGTTCTTTGGTTTTTCATCTATTTTCTTCAGGTGCTCTCTGGTTTTTCATCTATTTGCTTCATGTATTTGTGTAACTGTGTGTATCAGATCTATATCTCCTACTGCAGCTAAAACAGCGTGGTTGATGATGGAGTAGCAATGCCCTGGGCAAAAGAAGAAAGTACTAAGACAGAATACATGGACAACATATTTTCTATGACTTTGCCTTCTCCTAAAATGCTTCTGCCTGGAGCTGTCCAAGAGCAAACGTACCACCAGTCAATCTGGAAGGGTGAATACCTGTATTTCAAAGAAGCAATGAATATACTTTCCCCAGTCTCTGCTACCCCAAGGTGGACCTTACAAAAAGAATTTTAAACATCTTTCAATAAAGGAATTCCTTAGCAATTGGAATAGTAACCTTTGCCAGACTGTACAGGCACAGCAAATTACTCCTCTTGTGTTGGTCACTGAAGCATCATGGAATTTCTGCTAGTGTCAGGGATGTGAAATGGTGGGTAGACCAGGCCAAGAACTCTCATAATCGCAGAAGAGATCTTAAGTGTGTGCTTCAGTAAGCAGGAACATCACACCGACATATCTGTTCTGGTCAGGCACCTTTCAGTGACATGTTCAACTCTCTTAAGAAAAAAAAAATGTAAAGGATGTTTTTTCTCTCTTATATAAAAGAATCCAGAACTTCTAACAGAAATATAAAGGCATTTACTTAACCAAAATTTTTCACCACTCACCGAGGGCTAGCATTCTGCCCTCCATTTGCTTGGCACAGCTCTCTGACTTTTGCTGGGAAGAGACAGTTAACCTTTATTATTCCTGTTGCTGATATATATTCTTGAATAACAGATTTGGTATGAGTCATACATAGGTTCTCATTCATTTCTTTTCCACAGTAATACCAGAATTCTTTACTTGTGTTTCTGTTGCCATGGAAAAGTGAGCATTCTGAAAAGCAGGCATGATTGGGAGTTGACAAAAAAAAAAACAAAAAACAAAAAAAAACTAATAGCAGGGGAGGGAGAGAACCCAGGTTGAACACATGCACACACCACAGCTACTACTGCAGAAAAATAGCAACTTAACAAGAGAAAGAAACAGAATTCTGTTCAATCTTTGACCTTTTGCATAAAGTACTCTGAATTTCAAGCCTACTTTTCTGGTCTTTTTATTTTTATTTTTAAAGTAGGAAAACACCCTCATGCTTAGGAATAAAGTAGACGCACTATTTTTACCATCTGGTGTGTGGCTAGAAGATACAAAGGCCACTGAGTACCAAACGGCAGATAATTGGATCCTACCTACACTGGGAAAGGGCTAAATCATTAGCAGACTTTTCATTTGGAAATAGACATGAGTATTCCAAAGAGGCAGAGAACAAGAATGACACACCAACCCTCCTGTGGTTAGCTTAGTCAAGAAACAGGAATTACATTTGGATCTAGGTCATTTTATCCTAAATACCTCAAGTACCATCAGTGCTCTGTACAAAAGATGTATTTCAAGGACAGAAATAAGAGGTAGAGAGGCACACAGACAGAGAGAGGAGACATATGTGTCAAGGTGATATGATAGAAGAAAGAAGCAGATTGAGATTTCAAGAGCAGAAAGGAAAAAAGATGGGAAAGAAAATGGAAACAGAAGGAAGCAGAAGAAATGAGAGTCATCAAAGTTTAAGAGGCAGATAGAGAAAATGAATGCAAAGAAATCTGAGCAAAAAAGAAACTACAAGGGGAAAAATCTGCCTTTCAATTAGCTGGTTAGACCTTATCCATTGCAATCCATGGATCACCAGGTTGTAATTTTCAACACCTATCCATGGGGTGAGAAAGCAGTAAGCGACCTGTCATTTCTGAGGGGATGTGATTTGGAGCAGTTAAGAGAAGAGCTGGTAGGTGGGAGATCTGGAATCAATCCCAGCAGTGCTTCTCAGTAAATGAGGCTTTAGATGAGGCCCAGAACAAACCAGGCCTGATTTCTACCCCAGGATCTGCACACTTGCAGATCCTGAGGACATTACTTCTCTAGGTTAAGAGAAAAATGTTAGCTGTACTTTCTACTTGATATGATTGGACTATTTGTGCCTGATGGCTAAAGAGAACACATGGTGAAGGTAGGATTAAGTGGTCTGTTTAGGGTCAAGGAAGGTGAAGTTGCTCAATTCAATGGCTGACAGGGAGGTTGAAGTGAGACTTTAGTTTCAGGTAAAAGCCTTTATAAAAAGAAAGACGTTTTAATATTATTGCATCATGAACTTAATAGTTGAACTTAACCATTCTCTGCTTAACATACAACATCTTCTCTGAAGTCCACTGTGAAGCATTCACACTTTATATTCTGGGTACCAGCTGTTGATGGTCAGGCTACATCTGGTAATCTGTGAAGACCTTTAACACAGAATTCCAAAGCATCTATACAGAACCTGTGCACAATAAGAATGCAGTTTATAATTGGTGTAAAATAAGAAAAACAATGAAGGAAGTCTGTTCTTAGGTCAGGATGTGGCAACTTTAACTTTAGCTCTGCACTGGTTTTTTAACTAATTGAGATCTTTGTATTCGGGTCTCGAAAGTTGAGTAGCCAGTATCTGAATCATTATTAATAACTATTAACTACTTATTACCTACTCTGTGCTAGGAATATAAAAGTAGTTACTTTTCCTCCTTGCATTAGCTCTGTAAGTTTCTGTCATCACTCTATTTTATTGATAAGGAAATGGGATTAAGTAATTTGTCTCAAGTAACAAGGACAGAGGCCTAGGGTTCAAATTCAATTCATTCATCAGTATAACACATAAGATCCTTGTTGGTCAGATCAGGAGCTGTGAAAATCTTTCCTGAAAAACCCAGTCTTCAGGGAGAATTCTGCAGGTAGAGATCCAGTAAAGGCTACTGTCAAGAAAAAATGCTAGACTGGCTTTACTATAACTATGGGCAAATATTTAAGCTCCTATCTTGTTTATTTCTTTCTTTGCAAATGCTTCTCTATGAAAGTATCACTTATTTTATATCTATTGGTTATATTTTCGTATAAGGTTCAATGAGATGTTGGAAAGATTTCTAAAACTGTGCTTGGCACATTAGAGGCATCTAATGGATGCCATTTGAATTTGAATTTCTGTGGAAGTAAAACCATCAAATTTGTGGCACCATGATGATAATTTGGAGAGAGTTGCTTTCCACGAACTTCTCAGAACATGTGTTTGACACCTCCTCTACCTTGAACCTAACTGCAAGGCACACTTTATCTAATCTTTGTCTTAATTTACTGATAAAGGTATTTGCCCAATACCTTTAACATCTGGAAATGGACTTCCAAAACTTTTAAGCTGTTGAACAGCCCTTCTACCCTGCTTACGCTTGGCTCCTTCTTTAAGTTAGTCCACATCTTCTAGAACTTGAAAACAGTGCTTTAAAAAAGAGAACCTTGGGCTCCAATCTCACCTCTACAGTTACTAGCTCTTTGACTTTGGGGAAGTTCACCTCTCTGAGCTTTAATTTCCAATTTTATAAAATGCAGTGTCACATAAAGCACTCTACTGAGTGTCTAATTCACAGTATAAGCTCAAACCTTATTTTATTTTTCTTTTCTCTGTTATAATTCTTACTAACCTAAATGGATAACAATGTGGAATGATTACATTATATATGATCATCTCTTTAATGGAATCATGTTTTTAAAGACTAATCATGTACAGAAATAATGATCAACTAAGTAACAAATGTACAGTACACATAGAAGTTATCCCAAATTTTACTGTATGGTGCCTGTTATATGGATGTATGTATAATTATTTGTAGAAAGAGGAAAAAAAAGAAAAAAGAAAAATTTCAAAATGGCAATACCAGGTAATTTGGGGATAATAAGCGACTTTTTTGTACTTTTAAAATTCTCTACAGTAAACATGGGATATTTTTTATAAGCAGAAAAATTTAAAACAGATTTATCCACAGACTTCTTTACTCCACCTACACACACACAAACACACACACACAACACACACACACACACAGAGGATGCTGAGAATTGTTTGGGACGTTGCAACCATGGATATTTGTGGGGTTTTGACGTCCTATAATCTATTTTTAGTTCCTAGCAATGATCTCAATTGCATTTAGGAAATCTATATTGTCCTTACTCAGCACAGACTGGCAGAATTGTATTCTAGTCACCTCTCTCTCCTAGTCAAGACATGGTGGTTGTTATCCAAATCAGGCTAATTGAGTTCTGCATTTTTAGAATTTGCATCTTGAATGCAGCTACAAAAAGACTGAAAATATTTGAAATCTATTCATCTTAGTATGACTGCTGTACATTCTGACCTGATATAAACTGTACATAGAGTTCTGCTTTCCTCCTTTGCCAGACGGCTTGGTTCCTGTTAGTTTCCAAGTTTGGTTCTTTACTCTGTCTGTGATTCTGTGACTTTCCACTTCAGTCCCAGTGCATTTCCTTTTGTTTAAGGAAGTCTGTCTTCTCGTGCCTTCTCAATAGTTTCAGCCCCTAGAAATTTCTCTAATTCCCCTCTAAGTTCAAGTCCAAATTCAGAGAGACTCTGATTTGAGGAATAGATAGTCTTACCAACAGATTCGTCTCCTAACATCCGCAGGTTCTTTTATTGGTTTATTATTCTGTTTACTCCATATTGTCTCTATGAATATTAACATAATATAGCCTTAATTATTCACATGTCTACTTATCAAAGCATTTTAAGTTAACCAAGGCAATGATAAAATCAATGTTAAGAATGATGTCTCTGAAATATGAAAGATATTTTTAAAAGATTACATCTTCCAAAAAAGAAAGATTATAAGGTTGCCTGTATGTTCTATTTTGAGCATCACTTTCCAAAAATTATTACATCTGATGGAAAGGGAATGAATCTGAAAGTCAAGAATTTTGTATGTGGGTCCAGCTGTATTTATGAATAAAAGGCATGACCTTGAGCTATTTACTGAAACTTTCTATACCCAATTTCCTTTATTTTTAAAGTGAACAGGTTATAATTCTTTTCACCAAAATTTTTTTGGGGTTTAAAAGATAATGTTATAACTACATCTATGTACTTCTTTTTAAAGAAACATAACCTTCTCTCTCTCTCTCTCTCTGTCTCTCTCTCTCTCTCTCTGTCTCTCTCTCTCTCTCTCTGTCTCTCTCTCTTACTGGTTTTTGTGTATTTAAAATGCATTTATCAAAATTTAATTCTTCTTCCACAAATAGCCTTGTGATTTTGTACATCTGGGTTTGCTTTACCTTATACTAATCTAAATATCCTAAATGGAAATATTGAAGAGTGTGCATGTAGAATACATAAGCATAAAACAATCACAACCCAGTGAATAAAAACTCCATTTAGGTGGCACACACTTGTAATAGCAGTGACTCTGGAGGCTGAGGCAGGTGGATCTCAAGTTCAAAGCCAGTCTCAGCAAAATTGTTAAGCAACACAGTGAGACCCAGTCTCTAAATAAAATACAAAATAGGGTTGGTGATGTGCCTCAGTGGTCGAGTGCCCCTGAGTTCAATCCCTGGTGTCCCCCCAAAAAGAAAAAAAATCCCTCCATTTAACCATCACCTGGCATGGAGTTGCAATGATTATATAGATGAAGATAAACAATAGGCAAAATAAAATGTATTCTAGCATCTGGGATGACTACTGACTTTTAAATTAATTTCAATGTAAATTAATATAACAAATGAAGAATGTAATGATGTTTCAAAATGATACTGGAGAAGAATTTTCAATGCATGATTTCTGAATCAAAGTTTTATAGTAATGGTCTTATGGACATAGCTCAGTGCTGTTACACTTGGGAATGAAAAAATGGATGATCTTTTGGGTTTTCTCTTTATAAAAGGTTATTCATTTCGTCTTCCCACATAGTCATCTATACTATTTTTCCCATGGTAGGATGGAATAATCTTAGCCATAACAGCAATTTTGTTGTCCTTAGGAAAACATGAAGAGGCACAGGAGTGAAAGTGGAGTGGCTAAAAACTTCTTGGTCATGGAGTTGGGAAAACTCTTTATTCCCTTATTTTTGCTACTGCCTTAAACCTCATAGTTCAAAAATCTACTTTTTTGAAGTAGATCTCTTATTCTCTTACTTGATTGCAAATAATCCTGGAAGGAGCATCATCTGTACACAAGTGGTCTTTTTCCCAACTGTGGCATGGAGGATGTTAAGTCAAAGAATTTTAAGGAGGAAAGTATGTAAGAAAATGACTCTAAGAAATCTGAAAAGCAGAGAGGACTTGGAAAAGGAAAAAGGAAAAAGAAGCAACCAAAGACAGAATTATTCTATCTAATTGTACAGTAATGACTAATTCTTGGACAAAGCCTGAATTGCACCCAACTCCTATTATATGACATCATATTTCTTCCTTTGTACTGAGTGTTGTGTGTCATCTTAAAAATGTTTTCTACAATATGTACAATCAGAAAAATGGAAATTCTACTCCATTTGTATATTATCTATCAAAAAATAAGATGCATTCTGTCATGTACAACTAATTAGAAAATAAAAAATAAAAATGTTTTATATTAATATACTTAATATGCTAAATGAAATGATATATGTGAAATAAATATATTTATATATAGTATATATAGATAATATAATAACAATTTAATAATATAAATACATTATTTGTTATATATTTACTATTTAAAATATGCTTATCCAAAAATAAATATATACTCACTATGTATAAAATGTCATGTAAATATATATGACATATTATTTGTTCCTTTATACTGACTGTTACATGTCACCTTAGAAATGTTTATATATTAATTTGGATAAGGCTGTGTCAGCACATAAAATGACAGAGTGCTTAATAGATGTCTCCTTTTGTCACCCCGTCATCAACTTAATTTCTCCCTAATCTGTACCCCATTACTTATTCTATTTCTCAATTTGCCTTCTACCACAGATAAAAGTCATTGATGGCATAGGAATCAGAGATTATGTATGGATACCTATTTTATAACTACCTGGTAAATAAAAAAGATAAGATTTATTATTTATTTCTACAGGGCTTTCAAAATTACCCTGGTATCAAAATAACATACATCACACAGTTGGTGGTGAATAGGAAATGTTCAAAAAGGTTTTTCAAATGTAAGAAACAATAACTATGTGCATAGTGTGTGTATTTCACCAAATAGATTGAATTCAACACTCTTATCTCTTAAGCATCAGGCATTTTCCTGAGTACTGTGAATATAAAGACAAAAAGAGAAAAAAACGTCACACCGAACCTCTAGTAGCTTAGTGAGAGGTGTCAACAATTAGTTACACAGCAACGAGATAACTGCTGTAATAGTGATATGTTTAAAGTAAAACCTCTTGTATTTGTTCTTGGTGGAAGAATTGTTTATGGACTAAGGGACATAGTGCACATTTGCAGCAGAATCTCAACAATATCGAAGAGAAGTGGAATTGCATGTCACGGGGGGGAATAGTGAAGAATTCTCTGTGCACAGAGTGGAAGGTCCCTGGGGAGGAAAAGAGTGTGAGAAAATGAATGAAAGAAGGAAGGTCATAGCACAAGCTCACCATTGGCAAATGTTATCAATGAAGTTCTTCCTGGGAAGAGCACTGGTGGCATATGCCACCACATGAGCATCCCTGTGAGCTTTTAGGCCAGGGGAGAAGACAAGACAAAATTACACCATGAAACAACAGTGAATCATGGTGGGATTTACATGTCTATGTTATTTGTGTATTTTTCTGGGCACTTTGTTTAGTGCTAAGCCCAGAGCAGACACTGAATAAATGTGTATTGAACACATATATACAGAAATACCTTTGTTCTGTTAACTTGTTAGGAACAAAAATACGTGAGTTATTACAACTGGATATTATCATTGACTTCTATAAAAATCTAATCTCTTAAATTTCATCTTACATGGGATATCAAAACTACTGGTTTAAAAGGTAATGTTCATTCCAAGAAATTTATTAGTCATTAAACAAGTTAAATTCATGATTACTTGATTGAATTCACTTTTCAAATCTAAATCTAGAGTAAATCCATTTTGTGTTTAACATTTGTTCAAGATAAAATTTCTCTCATGCTTTTCAAAAATCCTAGTATGGCATATCTCTCATGCTTTTTTTTTAAAAAAATTAATGGTTTTTCATTTTACATTATCAGAAATAAAATATATCTGCTCTGAGTATACTGCAACTTATATTGAAATTTCAAAGAGTTTGGCCTAATCAATTAATTAAAGTGTCATTATTATCAGTTTTGAATTAGTCACAGTAATTGTTTTCATACACTTCTATTAAATAGCCTACACCAGAAGTTTTATAGAACTTATTTACAGGATTGAATAATTTCATAGTAGGTGTAATGCTGAAACACTCATATTATTTTATTTGAAATTAAATGAAACAAGTGAAAAACAACAAGGAACCCAAATTGGAAAGTATATGTTCAAGCCTCAAAGTCTAGGATACAGTGTCTAGTGTTCTCAATGATTCCATTTCTTGATGCCTTGTTTCAATGGTAATTTTTCAGAGCAGACAACACCTGTCAGAACTTTCTTCATAGCTTGAACAAGGTGGCCTGTTCAAACAAGTTTAAGAACACGATCAAACGACATGTGATTTGTAGTTTCATTTTTGGCAAGACACATACTTTTCACAGAATGACAGGTCATGGAGTTGCAAGCCAGCCTCACTCTTTGATCTCTGTCAAGAGCAAAACTAGGGAGCAAAAATAGCTTTGCTCATTTGTCATTTGCTTATTAGCTGTATAATGTGACTAACAGCTTAAAAGGAAACATAGTTGTACCACTCTACTACGTACTAATAAACAACTAGCCTTCTGTACTTTGATTACTTCTTTCACATGCATAACAGAACACTGGTTGTGACATTAACTGCCACTTCCTAACAGCAGGTGCAATTTTGGTAGCACAAGAAATATGTTAGAGAAATCACTATACTGGTCTCTTAATTTGCATGAGAAAATCTCTTTATAATATCTTGTGAAGAGCAGAAAGTGGATTTCTAAGGAAGACTGGAACCATGAGTGGGTCCAACAAGCTTGGGAGTTAGATTTCTTTTACAATGCCTGCCATTCATACCATTTGCAAAGGCTTCGGCTAACTGGAACAAATGTAAGCTATGTAGGGTGTGGAAAGTAAGAGTTGCATACACTTTACTGCATACAGATTGCTCTCAATTGCAGAGCAGAGAACAGAATATAATCTCACATATTAGAAATCACTGCCTCTGATCAAACTTTTCATATTTACCCTTGAAAAGATACTTTTTTTTTTAGAAATCAGCTGTTTTTGCTACATGAAGTAAAGAGTTGAATATGAAATTTCTTGTTTAATCTGTGTAGAGATGAATCTGTTTGGAAACAAAAGTAGGATTCTAGAAATACGTAGTTAATATTGTTAAAGGAATGGGAACTTAAGATGGTCACTTTTTAGTTAATATCGTACACGTTTGTATGTAGCCATAAATAAGCTTACTCTTAAATGCATATACATGTATAAAAGAATATATTATTCCAATAAAGTGTTTTTTTCATTTAAATTTAATTTTTCATAAGACAGGGTCTCCTCAAGTTGTCCAGGGTGGCCTTGATTTAATCTTCCTGCCACATCCTCCTGAGTAACTGGAATTACAGACATGTGCTACCATGCCTAGTTAAATGTCTGATATTCTCATGATTTAAAAATTTTGACCAATTTATATGAAAAAAAGAAAACTATCATGAAAATATAAATCAAAAACAGAATGAGATTGTACCTCAGTCGACCAAGAATAGCTATTGACAGAAAGACAAAAGATAGAAAGTACCAGCAAGGGTGTAGAGAAAACACAACCATTGCATGTTGTCGTTGGGCTTATAAATTAGTATGGTCATTATAGAAAAGAGTATGGAGTTTACAAAAAATAAAAAGTAAAATAGAACTACATATAATGCAGCAATCCCCCTCCTGGATATAGATCAGAAGGAAATGAAATTGGTATGCTGAAGAGACTCCTGCGGTGCCATGTTTATGGCCATGTTATTCACAGTTAGCTAAAAAATGGAAACAACTGAAGTGCCCATCAACTAATGAATGGATAAAGAAACATGGTACATCTACACAATGCAATACCAGTCAGCTGCCAGAAAGGACGAAATCTGGTCATTTTCATCTGCATGGATGGAACTGAAGGTCATTATGTTAAGTGAAATTAGCTAGACACAGAAAAGCAAATACATCTCTAGACTGTACAAAAGACATTACAGAAAGTAGAATGGTGGGTAACAGGCAGGGGACAGTAGAAAGGTACCAGAGTGGGAAGGTTGATCAATGGATAATCAGTTGCAGTTAGTAGGAGTATGAAGATCTGGTGTGCTACTGTACAGTAGGGCGACTATAAAGAACAGTGTACTGTACATTCAAAAAGCTAAGAGATGCTGTACGTTTTTTAATCATAAAGAAATTAAAAACATTTAAGGAAACAGATATATTTACATTTAAGGAAATAGATTTATTTACCCAGATTTTAACATGACATAATATATACATGCATCAAATATTGCACGATATGCCAAAATATGTACAATTTGTATGTGTCAAAAAATAAAAATTTTTCAAAAATTTTTAATTTCAAGCTAATTCTGTAGATACATTTCAAAGAACAAATGTAAGTCTTGGAATAGCTTTAAAAGTTGCCTGTTTTCATTTTCTTTTCTTAAGCTAAAATGAACTATTGGTCACCTTTTATAATACTGGGAGTTTCACAATGGGATAGTTAGCAGATGGACATGCTTTGCTTTTCAAATCATCCAAGACATGGCATGTGCATCATGCACTTGATATGTCCTTTTTAAAAAAGTATGGAATGAATATGGCATTTGAAATCACAGGTCTAAAACTCTTATTCACTTTGATGCTTAAATACAACTTAATAATGTAGGAAATGTGCTAAGTTATGTAATAATTCACTTTTATAAATGGAGTTGTAGCACAGTGCTCAAGTATTGTACCTTTTCTGCCCTTAAGTCCCAAGCGGCATCATGTTCTCATTTATTGAATACCCCTGATATTCAAGCCACCTAGCTGTAAATTGGCTTCCCTCCCAGTCTAATAACTTGGAGACGTTTTGTAAAACAATTGTAATATTAAAATTCAGACAAGTGACCCAAAAATGGCCCTAGAGGGCAGGCCTGCAATTTCCTGATTTGCACTTTCCTTATTCCCTCATTTGTTAAGTTTCGCAACATCAATTTTTATACTGTTGCTGTTTTATCCTGGCCAAATGGTGGTTGAATTTTAATGAACTGTCTTCCTTTGACAAATGAGTTATTGTTTGATATATTACATTAGGGATATAGAGAATAAACTACTTATGGATACTAGATATTTGGATAAAATACATTTACATAATACTAGACTTTTAGTGTAATGAGTTTTATTAGTTGTAAAAAATATCATACACAGCAGATTTTGGAACATGTTGAAGAATGATAGACACATCTATAATTCAAATCCCAGTACCTTAAATGAAATGGAAAGTATTTTTACATTATATAGCTTACAAACTTCTTTCACCCTTTTAATAGTGCTAGGGAAATTTTCCGTTTCATGAAATAGATTTGAGAGATGGGCTAACCTTCTCTGATTATTAACAGTTACTCAAATAAGGCGGTAGTTGATTTCATTATCAGTGAATTGAAATTGGTGTTGATGAGGAATTTAAGATATTGAAAACACTAGAGCTTTGCTCCCCTTTCCTCATAATTCTTCCATCTGCTAGGAAAAGGCAGTATGATTTTCTCTCATGTCAGGTTGGAGGGCTTGGGTTGAGAGCACTCTTTGCTCTTTGTCTTCCATTCAGACTTGATTTCAAAATAATTTACCTAGACATTGTTATAGGAAAGGAAAATATTTAAAGCAAACTCCCACATATTCAGATGCTAAATGGTCCAAATGTTCCAATATCCACACTGTAAGAATATTATTATATGCTAATTATGTGCATGATGATGAAGTACTTCAAGATTCTGAAGTGCCTCTTGAATCATTGTGCAAAGAGGAAATTATATTTGGTACGACTTTCATGTTAAGTGTACGTATGTTATTTTATTCTAGCTACAGTAGAAACTTAACATACTCCAAATATAATAACTTAACATACTCCAAATATAATTTTCTCCTAACAAGAATATCTAATTACCATTGGAGTAAGGTAGTGATTAAGAATCTTGCTGGCTCTTTGAAGTGAACTCCAGTCCAAAGTCTATCAGGCAGTCTTCTGACTTTGTGTTAATGGGCAAGCAACCAAGATTATGTAAGCCTCAGTTTTTCCATCTAGATATTAGGATAATGAAACCTACAATTTTCTATTGTTGTTTTGAGAATCAATGCTTAAATTGCAGAAGATTCAATTTCTGAAATAAAGAATGAGTTCATAAATCATATTCATTGTTAATTTGGACTGGGGTGGGTGGTTAGCAGGGTGGTCAAGAGCACAGACCCCAGGGTCAGACAGACTTGTTTCCAATTCCAGTCTTGTCATTTTTCTGCTGTGATATTCTTTCTAAGATTTGTAAGTCTGAGTGTCTTTCAGTGTAGCAGGGAGCAGACAATAGTCCACATTTCACAGAATTGCTCTAAGGATTAAATAAGTTGATATGTATACAGTACTTACAGCAGTCGCTATGTTCTAATTGATATTTTCATCATCATTGTTTGTTATTGATTTCACTATTTTTAGCTATTATTTTGTCTCTTCATCTCTCTAAGTATTCTGAGTAAAAATACATTTATTTTAAACAAACTCAAATGTACCATATTATATAACCATACAAAATACAAAACTAAAGACTGAAAAAATATCCAAAGTAATTTTAGAAAAATATAAAGTGTTTTCCAAATATATAATGATTTTATCATGAATATTATTTTTCTACTAAGGTCATTCAGCAGAAGTTACTTTTGTCATCTTCAAACTTTTATTTCTTTGATGAATATTAATATTCGGAACTAACATTATGGAAATCAAATAGCTAACTTGAAATTATTATATGTCTCAATTTTACTGTTAGATAACCACCAAAAAATAGCCACAAAATATGCTGATTGATTAATTCAATAAATACATAATTAGCACAGTGTTCTCCCTCCTGTCCATAGTTTTGCTTTCCTCAGTTTTAGTTACCTTGGTCTAAAAATACTAAATGGAAAAATTCCAGACTTAAGAAAGTCTTAAGCTTTAAATTGTGCCATTCTGAGCAGTCTGATGAAATTTCAGGTCATTCTGCTTCATTCCAACCAGGTAATGAATCATTCTTTTCCCTAATGGATCCACACCATATGTGCTACAACCCTTTACTTAGTGATCCTCTTAGTGATCAAGTTGACGTTTGTGGTACCACAATATTTGTATACAAGTAACCCTTAATTTACTTAGTGATGTCTGGAATCTGGGATATACCAATGGAACTCATAAAGTGCTTCCTTTCCCTTCTCTTTCAACGAAAGGATAAAGTTATTGACTTAACAAGGAAAGACAAAAATTTTACACTGAGATTGCTAAGATATATGGCAAGAACAAATCCTCTGAGAGATTGTGAAGAAAGAAAAAGAAATTCATACTAGTTTTGCTGTTGCACTTCAAACTGAAAATGTTGTGGCCATGGTACATGGCAAGTGCTTAGATAAGATGGAAAAGAAATTAAATTTGTGAATAAAAGTTATGAATAGAAAACATGTTCCTACTGATGGCAACATGTTGCATCAGAAAGCTGAGTCTGTAAGAAAACTTAGGTAAGGAATCCCCTAAGACCAGTGACGCTAAACCATTCACTGCAAGGAATGGTTATACAGACTCAGGAATAGGTTTAGAGTGAAAGATATAAAACTTACTATAAAGGCTGCATCTGCTTATAGCAAAACTGTTGCCTATTTCCAGCAGAGTTGTAGAGTAGATTAAAGAGAAAGGATCCCATCAAAGCAAGTCTTTAACTGCAATGAAATCAGTATGTATGCAGGTGTATAGGGATGTACATATTTTGGGGAAAAGAGCATCTATATAAGGTTTCAGTGCTATGTGTAGTTTCAGGTATCCCATACAGGTGCTGGAACATAGTCCCTACAGGTAACGGGGTGGGAGGGTACTGCTGTATTACTATATGCTAAAAGTTGTATTTAGTGGGAAGGAGACAGAGTTAACTGAAACCTACCCTGGTGTCCAAGAGTCCACCATCCCAGAAAACAATGTTACCATAAACAATGAAAAAAACTGTGGTGTAGGTTATAGAAAGGGAGTGACTGTCTCAGAACCTATCAAGTGAAGCTAGGACTAAGAATAGCTAATGCCATCCCTAACTTCAAAGATTCCACCCTAAACTCTCCAGGTCTTTTCAAAACTGTTGGATCTGGTTGATCCTCTACAATTATTGTTAAATTTCCTAAGCAGCTCTAGGCTTAAAATCCCCAGTCTTGATTTGTGTTAGAAAATGTGTCTGTAGGATGGGATTTAAAGATGCTCTTCTTACTGGCTGGCATTTTGGTTCCCATATAAGAATAAAATAGTCAACCATTATCCCTGCTGCAGGAGAATATCATGAAGAAACTAACTTGATTTGGGAGACTGAGGATTGGTGCTTCCATAGGTAGCCCTGAGAACTTTCCCTGTAGTCTTCTCTTTCATCCTTCGCCATGACCTGTCTGTCAGTATTTTCCTCTACCAGATAAATTTTTCTTATGAAGATAGAAGCCATTTATATCCTTTGTTTTGTGTTGTTTAAAAAATACTGTTCATCCTTTAGAGACTTATAAATCTACATCATCCCTTCCGAAGGTACCTAGCATTATTGCTATATACAGTTTAGGCACTCAATATTTACCTGTCACACTTACTAAGAAAATAAATATTTTTCAGTCTTCTTTTGAATTATTGTAGTTAATGTCCTTGTACTCATACCTGGCACTATTTAAATATTTAAATCCTACCAATCTTTCATTATCAGATAGAATCCAGGTCATCCATAGAGCCAAAGCACTCTCTCTGAACTCTGAAAGCAGTTTGCTTCATACCAAGCACTGGCTAGGGTTTTATAGTGTGCCAGGGATAGAACAATGTTAATGTTTGAACATGCTTGGTCTCTCTTTCTCCACCAGGAGGTTTTGCTTTTTTTCAGATTATAGTTCAATAATCCAACTACAAATTAATATTCCCTCCTGCAAATGAAAAATGTAAAGCTGAGAGAGGTTAATATATCTTGTTTAATGTCAATAACTCCTAATATGGGAACCAAGAAACAAATTCAAGACTGCTCTAAACCATTATGCAATACATAGCAATTGGAGTTTTGTAACTATTTTCTCTCTCTCTCTCTCTCTCTCTCTCTCTCTCTCTCTCTGTGTTTGTGTGTGTGTGTGTGTGTGTGTGTGCATGTGTGTGTGTGCATGCTGTCTTCCAGGACTGTGTAGTTAATGCTCAATAAATACCTTTGGAATTATTAGGTATAATTATACCTCAAGAATTGAATCAAATAAACTTGTTTTTCTTGTTGTATCCTGAGCTACCTGGGGGAAGGAAAAAAAGATGAATATTGTAGCCAAACTTGGCATTTCTCAAAGGAAAGGTAAAACAATCCCTTCTGATTTAATAGGGTAAAAAGAACAAAAACAAAAACAAAAAAAACTATGCTCTCAAAAGCAACATTGGCTGACAAACAGAAACCAGACTCTGTAACCTCTCAGAAATGATTAATTGGATATACTAGTCAACATGGTAGGTCTGAAGCAGGAGCATTAGGCAAAGCTCCTGCAATTTGTTCTGATTAGTCTATGGTGACATTTTTATACTTGTATACTGTTAACCACCTACCATGAGAAAGCAAAGAAAATTCCATTCCACTATTTAAAGGTGATGGAAATATTAAAAGAAAACAGTGAAAGAGCCAAAGAAGTTGAAACCAAATTTAAAAACTAAAAGCAACGTGACCCTATAGAATGGTAGGAAGGGGTAAAGAACACAAGACTATTGCAATTTTATTTAAGGAAAAAACTATTTCAAATTATGCAGACTTCTCAAATACAAGGCAAAAACACAAGAGTAAAATGCTACAGAATGCTTTATTGTTCATAGTCCGAGGGCCTTTGTAATAGCTTTCTTTTCTGAACATCACCTGTGTTAGTTTCATTAAAATAGATTATTTCTGGTTTTATTATTAAACTCATTTATCCAATAAACTTTTTTGAGTGCCTATTCCATCCTAGGCTTATCCTGAGAGGGACTACATATCCAGTGGAAATAAATTTTCCTGTTCTCAGGGAGGTTACAGTCTAGCATTGTGAAGACTTAAATATCATTAAAACCCTATAAAATACTAAATATATAAATAGAGAACATTAGCATTTCCATGATATATTTGGACTAATTTCTACTCTAGGCCACCAGTGAAGATATGTAAAAAAAAGTACATTCATGTCACACTATTTTCTGGTCTCAGGTTTCAATGTTTAAGTGTCATTAAAATTTGTTATTTTCATGTGTCTGATCTTTATAATTCATTACTTGTCAATTACCCAATGTGAAAAAAAAAACGTAGACTGAAGAACAAAAGCTGAAAAAAGAAAAAAAATATTGTAAAGAACAAAAACTGAAAAACAAATACCCAATTTGACCCACTTAGATTTGGCCACTTATTAATTCAACAAAACCTTATTCAATTCACATTATGCTTGATTCTGTTAAGATATACAGATGGCATTACACAATTCTCACTCTCAAAGAAGGTGATCACCTAGAACAGCACTGTTTAATATGATAACCACTAGTAATTAAATATTTAATTTAAACATATTATAATCAAATACAAGGAGAAAAGGATTTAATATAACATTAGCCATTATTTAAGGTGTTAACTAGAAAGATGTAGCCAGAAGCTCTTGTGTTGGATAATACAGATACAATATTTCCATTATCAAAGAAAGTTCTATCAGACAGTGCCAGCTTAGAATATATGTAGGACAAGTGGTAGTGATGTTGGTGAGCTGAAGATTATATGTAACTATGATATATGATTATGGCACAAAAGGTAATTATTCATAGATGTAGAGTGCAATGGAAGTTGGCTTTTCAGAAGCAGTAGCATTTGTCTCTGAAGAATGAAATCAAGTGAGTTCAAGGAGGCTTAGAATAGCATGACATACTCAGAGAACCACACAGCAGGGGCTCTGAACACACTTGTGTACATTGTGCTCATCACAATTCTAAAGGGTCCCCTTAAAGGTCTGTCTCCACCAAAAGCTCATGAGTTAAACCATCAGGAATGTTCGGAGGTGAAATTTTTAGATTATGAGAGAAGTAACCTATTCCATTCGAATTAATCCATTTGATTGTTAGTAATTTGAATGGATTACTGGGTGGCAACTTGGCTGGTGGGTATGGATGGAGGAAGTAGGTTACAGAGAACATGCCCTTGGGGTTTATATTTTGTACCTTGATTCTCTCTCTCACTCTGCCTCCTGGCTGCCATGAGCTGAGCAGATTTTCTCTGCCATGCCCCCCTGCCATGATGTTCTGCCTCACCTCAGGCCTAAAGCAATGGAGCCAGCCCACCATGGAGTGAGACCTCTGAAAGCATGAGCCCCAAATAAACTTCTCCTCCTCTAACTTGTTATTTTTAGGTATTTTAGTCACAGTGATGAAAAGCTGATTAACACAGCTCCTGTTCCTCCCTTTGGTGCATTATGGGGCCCTGGTCTTGTGCCATTCACATTCCTGTCCCTGGATTTACAGTCATGCTTTTCCTTGAATCTGAAGAGATTTACAACTCCTCATATCTGTTCACACTGGACTTCACTCCATATCTAGTTCCTTTGGATGTCTTTTTGATCTTTCTCTTTCCAATCTGTAAGACTGCACAAAAATTGTGGAATCCTCTCCTCAATCCTTACGGAAATTGCGTTTGGATGTACATGACAGAGCTTACATGCTGGCTTCCACAGTTCCTCTCTGATCTCCACATTAGTGTTGTCTCTTCAGTGCTCAAGAAGGTACGCAGAGTTCATGCCCTGCTTCTTTAATTTTCCTCAGAGTAGTGCTGAGCATCTAGTCAGATGTTCTGGAAAATCTAGCTGATTGATCCATATTGCACTTATTACAGCCCATTTTCATTCAATGTCAACACACTTTCAACCTACAGCCTTGAAGACATTCTAAAGTAGTGAAAAGAAAAAGAAAAGAACATATAGAAAAGTATTGCTATTCTGAGGTGAAATTAAATTACATATAATTGTTATAGATTTGAAGTAATCCTGAAGTTAATCCTCATGTATTGTGATAGTATTCTTTACATCATGTGCGATTGTGTATTGATGTTTCTATTTCTATGTACATCAACGTTTGACTTAGTAGTTTTGTTTGAAATGAGATACACTGATTTTTAATTATTTCTAAGTTACTTTTATATTAATGCTGTGCGATTTCTGAGTAATAATAATTCTAAAAATCTAATTTATTCAGTGCAGATGACAAGTAGTCATCTGTTTGTCATTTTGCCAAATGTTTTTGTACTTTTCTATTTTCCTATCAAGCAATGATATAGAGAAGATTCTAAAGACCTCCTTCTCTTCCACCAATATCTTCATGTATGTGGCTTTCTCATAAGTTATGAGGCTGCTCTATTTATATTCAGTATCATCTTTTATTTGTTCCCTGACATTCAGGTTGATCTTCATTTTAACTGAAAACTAATAATTCACAAATGTTGTCTATAAGCACAATCATGCCATCTGTAAATAAGAGGAACATCAACTGCTCTCACCAGGAGACCTTCCCTCATTTCAGTTCAATCCAATATCTGAGACAACTTCCAGTACCAAGGTCCACAATGAAGGGGCACATTTTTCTGGTGCTCTCTGGGAATGAGCTAAAATTTGGTTGAATTTTTTAGTGCAGTTTAAATGATGAATGCATGTATGCCAGGAGAGCAGAGACTTAACATTTAAGTAGTAAATACTCAGCTTCCCTCACTGCAATGTTTCTTGGTATTTTCCTTCTGTATCTTCTCCTTTCCTCCCCTTTCTTCCTTAGCATTTACATCTGCAGTGCCTTGAAATTTCATCATAATATGCATTGGTTTGTTTATTATTGCTGTCATAAATTAGTTTTGAGCCAGGAAGGATGTTTGTAATAGCTAGTTAGGATTTATTTATTCATTCTTTAATCTGCAGCTATTGAAGCATCTTCGATATTTTGAGCATAGTCTTATGGGTAGAAGATGCAAACAAGGATGAGATTCTGATCCTTCCAAAATAGAGGCTCATGTAGGAGTGGTGGAATCTGTGAAAAATATAGAAGTATTGAATAATTTTTGTGGATCATTTGAGTTTCTGCTGAAGGATGACACTTTGCCCAATAGATAATGGGCACAGGGCATCCCTGGCAAAGACCACAGCCTGTGAAAAACAAAGGGAGGCAAGAGTGTAGTGATGTCAGGCTGATGCAGTTTATTCGTGGTGGAGCTGGTGGAATGTGTGACTGGAGAGTTGGGCAGGGCAGGTTTGGGAAGGGCCTTCAATGGCAAATAATGAAAAGAATTATAATAACTTTAAGCCAAGGAATGGCAAAGTCAGAATTGGATTTTGAAAAGAATTTTCCTAAGGTATTTTAAAGGATAAACAGAGAGGGTTTGGTAGAGAGAGCAACAGTGTGAGATTGTGCCAGGAAGAATCAGGAAGGTTTTTTAGAAGAGGTGGGAAGTGAGGCATGTTTTAAAAGTTGACTTGGAAGTAGGCCTGGGTTTGGATGGCCTCATTGCACATCAATCTCTCGACCTCAAGATTTTCCTCAGATTGCCTGCTTCCTCCATGAAGCCTGCCTGCCCTTCGAGTCTCCTCTGGTGGGACAATATAAGACACCAACTTAGTAGGTTTTAATATCTTTCTACTCAAATAGAGCTCCATAGACCAGCAACACCTACAACCCCAGGGAACTTGTCAAAAATATTTTAAAAAATGGTATTTTACTAAGATCCCCAGTTGATTTGTATACATAATGCACTTTTAGCAGCCCTGTTTCACAAGTCTCCATGCCCACATTATAATGTCCTGAAGGTAAAGTGAAAATTCCCACACTCTGTTTCTCCTGACTCCCCCAGAGCACAAAATAGAGTTAAGACCATATTGTAGGTAGGCAGGCAGCAGGTACTTGCTAGCTGATTTATTTTCAAAATAAAGAGTGTTACATTAAGAAATTCAACCATTTCAATTTAATAGACATTTATTGCTACTGGGAGACTGGTTAAGAGGTTATTGCAATATTGTCTTGGTGAAAAATGAAGTTCTGCATTAAGGCAATGATTGTGGAGATGAAAAAGAAGTAGAATTCGAATCAAAAAATTTGCAAGAAAAGATTGGTAGGCTCTGCTAATTGAGGATTTGAAAAGGGAAGGATTTGAGAGGCAAGTATAGGTACCTGGCTAAGGGACATACATATAGTCACCTGCTGACTTTATTGGCCGATGAAAGATTGGCTGACATTCCAACTTTATTCAGAGACTTACCTCTTTACATCTTTCTTCTCTCCCAGCCAATAAATATTAATTAATCAGGACCATCTATAGGGCAGACTCTATTCCAGGTGTTCTAATATTACAGTCTTTGTCCTCAGAAGAGTATAAAGTAGGACACAGAAATAAGCTGACAACTGAAGTAGTTTGAAGTACCTATATAATAAAAATGGCAGAAGCGAATTGTGGTCCTTGATGAGGAGTCCTGGGTCTAGATGGAGGGGTTGGCATGAGCCAATACTTCTCAAATGAGAGACCCCAATGCACCCTTGAAGCTTAGTAAGCCAGGTGCGTGCAGGTATGTGTTGTGGATAAAAATGCAGGGTGGAGATAGACTTCTGAGCACAAAGGGCACAGCATACAGAAGGCCTGGGAGTGTGACCATACATGATTTATTTTGTGAATTTCTGCTCTATATGGCAGCAGTACTCAGGGCCAGGAGAAAGTTTGCTATATTGGAAAAATACAAGTAAATAGTAGCACAAAATACCATTGATCTGGTTATTGCAGATCAAAGTACACAAGAATTTCTTGAAATTCATGTCTCCCACATGGAAAACATGACAATCTAATTTTATCCTTATTTTCTGTCTACAGTGATATAAATCAAATTTAAGTATAATTTTTCTCCACACTCCAATTATTTGTTAGAATTCCGCTGGTTTTCAAATACCTCTCTTTTTTTCCCCCAAAGAAGCCAATCACTCTTCCTTCTCCCTTTTCTATAGTTCCACAGTTTTTATACCTCCTTATTCATGGATTTTCCTTTCCTTTTATAAAGCTTGATTCTGCAACTTGATTGCAATCTCCAGGAAGTTAAGAATTTTATCTTTATAAGCATCTCAATTGACCATGCTTGGCACAGATTAGGCACAATAGATTTATGGTCTCCAACAAATTAACTTGATTTTTAAATTTTTGAACCAAGTTGATAACTGATAGTGAGACTTACTCTAAAATTTTTAAAAAGAATGAACTCAAAAGTAAGTTATTTTCCTAGACTTACTTCATATGTATGAATCATTAGTAACTGAGAACTAGCTTTAAGGAGGAATAGACTAACACCTCTTGCCCCTCATTAAAGTCATTTGTACCCTGTAAAATACTTCTGGACTCCACATCTGCTTTTGGTATAATTATGTGACATTTCTCTGCAAACAGCTCAAAAATAAAATTGCACTTGTTTATTTGCTTTGTTAGCTAAATGCAATCATTCAGCTAGATCAGCCTCACTAAATTGGACAATACATTGTAGCCTACAGGAAAGAGAAAGAAAGTGATGAAGTTACAGACCTTCCCTAAATTAATGGCAGTTTCTTTTTGAGAGGGAACCATTGCCAGCAATATCAGTGTCCTTGATGTTTTACTCTCCTCTCTGTAGTGTATGCTAAAAGGCACTCTGGCTTTTGCATTGTGTCTAAATTTTTTTTTTTCATCTGCAACTCTTCTATGGCTCTTCTGCCTCCATACTAAATTGAAAGAAAGGGCCATGTTCTTTTCATATAGAAATGGCAGCAGAGAGCATAAATAGTGCTTGACAACTCTTATTTTATTAAAGAAAAATAGATGGTCTCCCTGAGTCAGTTTGGGATTATATTGCTATAATTCTGTCAATGTTTTAGAAACAATGTCCATTATAATCTAGAGCACCATCAATAATTAACTACAAATCACTGTGAGTGCTCAAGGGAAAGAGGGCACAGGTTAAAATAATGTATGAGAGTAGATTTGTGAACGTTGCCTCTTAGAGACAGATTTCAAATTAAAACTCTATTCTAAAATTATTATGGAACTTGTGAAAAAGGTGAGATGGTGGTTGGGTAGGAGTCTGGGATAATCATCTCCAGAACTGTTCAAATTCTTCTGAGCTAAAAATACCTCTTGGTTTAACGCAGTGTGTGCTCCTCTGGTTTGGCAAGACTGACAGCTCGTTGACCTCCTTACTCATCAGGGTAATCTTTATATATTAGAGCAGCCCCTAAAAATCTATCAAACATTTTAAGGTCAAAATATATGGACTTCCTACTAAACTTTTTTCTTGTCAGTATCACACAAACAACATTTCAGAGAGTTGCAGTTTCAATCAGGAGACTCAGTCTATAATATATTTGACCTCAGTTATGTATACATCAGAAACTGCCTGAATACTGATGTTTTTCATTGCTCTATTATAATAATACAATATGTTTTCTCTCCCACTGCACCCAAGCACTCCCACTTTGTCAAGCTCATCAGTTTTATCTATTCAGTTTTATCTATCCATGGGTTTGTTTTTTGTTTTTTTTGTTTTGTTTTGTTTTGTTTTTGTAATTCTCATGTTTCTAAATACTTCTGCAGATATATAAGGACCATAGAGGATTTTTCCTACATAATCAAGAACTCAATTTAATCTTATCTTTAAACTTGCTAGTTTAAAACAGTATGCTATCGTGATGCAAATAATTCATTTTAAAATAAATATGGCTAACAAGACCAAAAAAATGAATAAAATGAAATAAATCTGGCATTTCTTATTACATCATAATCCTGGCCTGGCAATTGTTGAATATTTAAGGAAAATAATGACAAGTTTTGGTTTATCACTATGATTATCATAATCCCTTTTGGAAATAATAACTTACTGACTTAAAAATATAATCTGAAAAAAAAATGAAATGGAAGTTAAAATGAGTTGGAATTATGTATTCTTTATAGTCTTTCCAGAGCTACCACAGAATGATTTCATAACCTTGGAAAAGTCACTGAACCTCTTTATGCTTCCGATCTCATCCCTTTAAAGTAAAGATAATAACTTCACCTTATTATCTACTTCAGTGATGAAGGTGTGAAGACTAATAACCATAAAAAGCACATCAGGCTTTCTGGAAGTGCATTTATGAAATAGCATGCTATGAGTTTGTAAATATAAAGACAAAGGTTTTATAATGTGTCTTGAAAAAATAAAATACACAGGGCAAGTAAATCATACTTCAATATTCATTTTTCTAAGGTCCTTCTGTGTCCCTGGTATCCCTGAATTATCAGTCCAAATGAAAGACCTGAGGATGTTTGTACTTAGCATTCAGCCATGGCTCCCCCTTGCTATGCAGTGAAATACTCATCTTCTACTTGAAGCACTGGATTTACTGCTCCTAATGGGAGATTTGCATTTGTTCTGAGATTACAAATAACAATGATGCCAAAGCAATTACTCTTAACCTCAATTTGTAGCTCTTGCTTGCAGCAGCGCACTTTCATCTGTTCCATTTATTTTCATTCTCATTTTGGCCTGGAGGTATTTCTAAATCAATCAATCACAGTAGATGTTGGAACAGGTCTATTGAATAACACCTAGGCTGACTACACACACTGTGCAGAGGATAGAGAAAATTATAACCATAATTCAAGCAGAAAAAGAAAGCATACAGCTGGGGTCAGTTATCTGAATAAATCAAGGGGAAAAGCTTTTGCCCTGGATTAGCTAGAGTTTGCTCTCCTTTCCACTTGATTTTGCATGTATGGAGATAACATTTTATATTGCAGACTTAAAGCAAATAATGCACTTTCTTCTTCATAAATTAATTGTGAACATACCCTATAATCTGTGTGAAGGCCTGCTCTGAACAACTGTAATTAAAGGGAATCACTAGTTATAATATTCGTTAATCTTCATTCTGAATTTCCTATTGCACTTTATCTTGTTTTGAGTTCCTGTTTTACAGATGAAGAAAAATACTGAAAAAAAAGAAAAGATTAAAGACTTGCTCAAATTCATACAGATAGACAGCAGCAGAGCTAAGAGTTCACCTCAGGCTTGTCCCTGGAAACAGTGACCACACCACTGTTTCAACATCCCACAATGGGCTAAATACCTCCACCAGCAGGATTGCTGTCTGGGTTACACCCACAATATGGTTGAAGACTAACCCCAATATGAAGAATAAATGAAAAGTTGATTAGTTATGACTACGCTCTTTCTTACATTGTCAAGTTTCTTACAGTCCTTAAGGGGAGTAGAACATAGTGAAAGATGAAGGGTAAATGATTCAATTTTGACCAAGTCCATGTATAACTGAGGATAAAAATCTTGTATTTTTCTTCATATGGAGGACCTGTTAATAAAGGAGGAATCCCTAAGTTGGCATCCAAATTAATATTTCTCTTGTCTATGAAATTGAAAAGAACATCACCGAATACCTTTCATTAATATTCTTCCTTGCAGAGGATACTGGCTTGTATTTAGCTATTTCTTTATGCTCATTACATTTGATATATGTTTAACATGATACCAATAACAGATTATAAGCAAAAAATGAAGAACATATCATCAATCAATATGATCATTGCTTCTAATCAGAATACTAAAGTATAAATAAAATGTTTGTATTCTACTTCATTATGTTTCAAAGTGGCTTCTTAAAATTGATAAAATGTATACTCAATAGAGGAAATTGGGGGAAATAATAATGTAGAGAAAAGGGGAAATCACTTAAAATGTCCTCAGTTGGAGAAAATATTGGGTTGGTGTGTTTCCTTCCAAAGATTTTCACAAGTATTTTAATAAGAAAGTGCTTATTGTTGCAGCATAATGTCTGTATAGTCAAAGACCATAGAAGGGTTTCCAACTTATGGGGGGCAGTGTGCAGAGAGTTAAGTAGTGTTAGTATGTTTTTTCTAAAACATCAATTCTGTTTTAAAAAAAGCAATCTTATATAAGATTAAACGTTTATCTGTCAGATTGGAGAAGTCTCCTCCTTGGAGTCTAACCAGATAGCTCTTTGATGTGTTCCATAGAACTTATCATTGCACCATTCTGAGTGTGCCTGAATTAACCCTGAAAGTTATAGAAGTTGGGGTCTCCCCCTTTTTCTCCTTTCAGTTGAGAAAATTCCCACCTATTCTGAAGAACTTCCTTTTCTATCCCTATGTAATGCATGCTAGTTATGCCTAAAAATCAAGCTAGATAACACCAACATTGTGTCTGTGTGGTTGCCTACATATTCTTTTAAAGATAGGTGCTTTTAATTTTTAGGTCCAAATCAGAGGGTTTTACTGGCCTCTGTTCTGTTCCCTTTTGGCAGCAGTCTATACCACAAAGTTATCATTCATGGTTCTTTCAGTGGTTCTCACTGAAACAAACAGAACAATTTTCTATCCTTCTGAAAAAGTGCAGAGTACTAAGCAATAGTGGCTCCCCCTTCCCAAAGGAAGCTGTCTGCCCAGTAGAGGAAGGGAGCATCACATCTGATGGCCTGAAGGGAAGCTGTTCACTGTAAATGCAAAGTTTTGTTGTTCCAATGTACATCAGTGTTGGGAAACTTCCTAAAGTGCCACAGTGATTTATTTTATTTATATCTATGTTTTTTTTTATATCTATGTATGACTAGAGTTAACCAAAGAATGTAAAGATTTAAACAATATTTGAAAATCTTTATGATAAAAATCATGTTGGTACAGGTGAAAGAACTGAGATTCTCATCTGAATATATTTAAATATATGTAAGGAAGTCCCCAAATAGGTACCCTTAAGGTATGGGATTAAGAGTAATTTAAACTAAAACAATAAAATTGTTGGATCCAATTTCCCAGTGTTACTTATGAATCACATAGTAAAGTACAGTGTCCAACAAATTTGATTTCAGGGCCAGAAACTTGACCTGAAAATTGAACTCACAAATGTGTATTAAATACCAAAGTCCTCCTAATAATGTGTGTCTTGAACTGCTTGTGCATGTGTACAGGGATTTAATGTGGAAAGATGTGCTTAATATGATGACTGGGAAGGTCAAATCTATATATAGGTGTTAAAAAAGAAATATCTCAAGGAAATGCAATAGAAATCAAGCCAGTGGTGAGCCGGATAGAGTTATTAAGAAGGTATTGTGATAACTTTAGTTGGAAACACAGCATCAGTATATCTCTTGACTATATATGAGTGATATATGTATATGAATATACACTATACGTATATATATGTATATACACATATATGTACACTATATATATATACACTATATGTACATACACTATATGTATATACACATATATGTATATGTATATCACTATATATAGTATATCACTATATATAGTGATCACTATATATCACTATATATAGTGATATACATATACTATACATATATCACGAGAGGCATATTCATCTATGTGTATGTGTGTGTGTATACATACACATACTTTGGGCAAGTTAAGTCTCTTAACTTACTCTGAGCATCATTTTCTTCATTCTGAAAGAAATTTGCAGTATCTCATATACTTCAAGAATATTTTAAAATAATTAACTGTTGTTCTATTTTATAAATGTTAAAACTCTGCATGTGTGAGCTGGAAAGGGCTAATAGATATCATAGGGTTATAGGAGTAAAATTTTAATGCTAATTTTTGAAACAATACCCCTGCCACTAAAGTAGGAGGTGGATATTTTAAAAGTCAAGAGAATTTCATAAGAGAATTGGCAATGATGGAGAAAATCTTGGGAAAACTCTTGACATCCAAAGAGCTAAAGTTTTGAGTTTAAATCTTATCTAAGGATTACATTTGAATTTGGAGCTTAGCAAGTAAATAGGGAGGTGATTACTGTATTAACCAGAGTGATCAATACACTGACAGAGAAATACAAATCTGGAAGAGGAATTAAAAGGGTTGATTTCCCGTGACCCAAACTGGTAACACTAACATGAGGAACTGTTGAGCTTTTTAAGGCTGCAAAACTTGGAGTGAGAGGTAGGAAACTGGTGACAAAGAAAGGGTTCTGGGACTATTAAAGACTGTCATTGACGTAACTAAGTATTTCCCAGTTTGAGTGCAATGAAATATCTGAAGGTTAGAAATCCCAAAGATATGATTTGTAGGGCTGGTGTTGTGCATGCTCAGTAAAAATGCTTGTGAACTAATT
Organism: Glaucomys volans; assembly: GCA_020662805.1. Taxonomy (NCBI): domain Eukaryota; kingdom Metazoa; phylum Chordata; class Mammalia; order Rodentia; family Sciuridae; genus Glaucomys; species Glaucomys volans. Next base: position 1,547,101 of record JAJEJO010049932.1, on the reverse strand, counting down.
TTACCTAGTTTTATTAGTAGCCTAAGAAAGAAATTAAAGATCTTAATATTTATCTTCTGACATTAAAGACCTCTTTAAGACACTACATTAGTTTTTAGAAAAGGGTGGAAACTAGTTTACAAGCTCATATTCTAGATCAGGTTTCTCTTCGGCAGTATCATAAAATGTGCCACTATTTTATATTTAACAAGCAAATCTACCATTTAAAGGAGGCATAATAACAGACTTTGCCCTAAAATTCACTTTGTTCATGATGCCATTTAAGATAAAGAAGAGCACTGTAGCCAAATTCAAACCTCATATTTTCCATATAGCTTTCTAATGATAACCTATTAAATTCTTGATTTTTAAGTTATTTTGAATAGAGTTGGATTAAATATTTAGTGTGCAAAAATATCTGACATTTCTTTCAAAAATATGATATTGTTATATATTTGAGACTCATTTTAAAGAAAGAAAAAGGTGAACTTAGAAATTTAATTACTTATTTGTCCATATATTCTTTCAATAAACTTGTTAAAATTTTACTAAACATAAAATAGAATCCTTGATTGAATGTAATATTTCCCAGATAAGAATGCAAAATTTTATTTCACATTTTACATGTATAAATATATAAATGTGTACATTCAGGTTCAGTGATAATTCTGTTATCCAACAAGGATACATCATGTAGCATGTGGCTAGTTAAGTGCTTGGATTGAAAAAGCAATAGCATGCATTATTTAAGAACTAAAATGTACATATTATGAAACCTATTCTGATACCACTTGAATCTTTTCTTTGATTCAGATGATTTAGGAAGTTGCAGAATATTGTGATCACTGTTATGCACATCAGCTAATATCACACTGCTAAAATGAAAGGAAATTTCTATCTTGTAAGCCAAGAACATTTTTGTGGCTGCTCTCACATGAAGGTAATTCGAGACTTCTGAAAGATATAGTGAGTTTTCTTACTCATCTATACGCTTTCAAACCATTTTTCCTTTCATTAGAACTAAAACAATTTATGAAAAAGGCCTGTTTCAAGCACTTTTTTTTTCCTGTCAGCCCATGGGCTGATGATGTAATACAATAATCCATCATGGAGCCAGGGAGCTCTGCTGATGGATTACAGCCGTGGATCATCCATGTGCTACTGTGCTCTGTAATGTACCATTACTGGCACAAGAAAACAAAGCAGCTTTGAAAGAACTAGACATTCCAGGAATACCTCTGGAATTTTTTTTAATAAATTATCAAAGAGTGGGGGTGATGAGAAATGCTGATGGACTAATTGAACAGAAATTAACATTGTCATTGGTGAGAAAATAACACATTTTCTATGTTCTGATTCACATGTAAATTTACTGTATATGTTAGAGGAACAACATGAGTGCGGATGAGTGAGGATGAGTTTAGAAACATCCATGGGTGGTGAATGATGATCTCATGAAAGGAGAAAAAATTTTTAAAAAGGTAACTTCCGAAACTGCATATCTAGTGGTTAGCAGTACCTTGTAGTTAGCAGTACACTTAATATAGGTAACACTTATTAATGAGAACTCTCTCAATGCCATCCATTGTCCATTTTAAGAAGGAGAGTTATGGAACTTGTGGACAAATAGCTGACAAATGATGGCTTAAATATGTGATGCTAAGTCTCTGAACTTTAAATCCAGCATGGTCAAGTACACAGAGAGCAAGCAGGTCCAAATCAATCTTCTCAGGATGGAGTGTCAGTTAAAAGTGATAATTCATATACCTGATCCTGCTTGACAGAGAACAACTGGAGATCAGAGAATCACTGAATCAGAGATCACTGAATTAAAAGTGATCTCTTTCTTTCCATTCTCTTGTCTCCATTTAATAAGACACTTCTTCCTTGAGCCAAAGGCTACCATGAGTTCACTGCGGGTGAAGCCATGGAAAGCTTGCATATTTACAAGATGACAGAACTGTTGTGATAGTTTTAAACCTGTCTCTTTTCTTCCTGCAGATTCATGGTTGGGAATCACAACCATTCTGTAAAGGAGGGCTAAATAACAGTTTCTTCAGAAAACAACAAAGTTGAATTTAGAAGAAATAATACAACTCTTGATTAAATCTATGAAATCAATTACACAATACAGAATTAAATATAATGCAGTTGCTAGAGGTAGATTTTAGAAAGCAGAAGAAAAAATGGCTTTATTGATTATTTTCTTAATGAATGAAAAACTGTGAAGCAACTCTTCTACAAGTTAGGCAAAAGGCAACCGTTTCTGATTAGTGTGAGATTATAGAGCCACAAAAGCCAATCCAGACCTAGATTATGAGTTTACATTGCATGCTTCATTTTGACAGACTAAGGAGTGGCAATGCAGTTGAAAAACATCTCATATTAGTAAGGGACAGGAAAATTTACTAGAGCCTAGAACCTAAGGAACCCCGCAGTTATTTCTGTCTGTAGGTGAGAAGTATGATACAACTATGTTTATATTTCTCAAAAAGTCTCAGCTAGGACACAGAAGTACAAGATTCTGAGGGGGTCAAATCAGTCTTTTGTTTAGAAATTAAGTTGTCCAAAAGTGGGTTTGGCTACTTTTTATATGACTACTGAGGGATCAACTGTCATTTCTGTTGAACTGAATGCTCAGGATTCCTGTACTGGATGGAGAATTGCATGAGCCACCAGGCTCCTCTCAACTCCAGAATTCCTGCTTTTGTGGGGGCAAAAAGGAACTCTGAGGCTTACAAGATGAGAATCTTGAGTCACAATGAAACAAATTTTTATATAAGCCCATGTAAATACACATATTTTTTAGCACAAAGTAGGTAATCAAATATTTTGTTCTCTTGATTCCTTTTGGAAGCTCTGTGGAGACATTCCTTATGTCTACGTGGGGCCCAAATGAATTAATCTTTTTATTCAGGAAATATTGTCATTCTGAAATTTGAACTCTGACAATAGTGATGCTTTCCATCATAGTTGTTTTTGCTGCTGCTGAATTTCTGAGGTATGATTCTTTAACCTAAATATTATTCATAAAGTTTTCCATCACAGATTTGGAGCTGATTTCACATTGTTTTCCTTAACATTGTAGAAAAAGAAAGTTAAAGAAAACAAAAATCAACATCATCTAGTTGCTTGAAATTTATTCAACATGGAAAAGGAAGTGTATAAAATATATATTTCAAATTAATCTGTCAGTTTTTAACATTTCATGTATAACATATTTTGTATATAGTATTTCCTATTTTAACATTTCATTCATATGTATTACATATGAACTATATTACATATATTATATTCCATATAAAATGTTACAAAACTAATATTAACTTAAGTTCATCCCTTAAGGGCACAGTTGTCTTAAATGTAGTCACATTGAAACGTGGAATTATAGATAGCACTAAAAAGAATTTTTCCTAACTATTGATAAAAAATCAAAGATGTTAAAGAGTCAACAAAACAGTAAAAGCTCACATAGGACTTTAGTTTTTACAAGGTATATTCACAAATACTCTCATTTAATGGATAGGCTGAGTAAAAGGAGAAATAGGTCCCAGTCAACAGGACTAGTGGGGTAAGAAATGCAGTGTTTAGAGCAGTGTTCTGAGAAAAATAATCTGGTGACATTGTATAGAAAAGATTGAACAGTGGGAGAAATTAAACTGGAGTAGTCATGCTACAAAGCTAACATGATGAGATGAAGTCTGGTCCCCAACTGGTGGCAATATTAACAGGAAGAAATGCAATTATAAAAGCAATCAGATGCATTTGCCCAGGAACAAAGTGTCAGGGACAAGAAGAAAACATGAAGGTCACTCTAAGATATTGAATCTATGAGACTAAGAGTAGGACATAACCATGGAAAATAGCAGGGACATAACAGGAAGGGAACAAAAAACTGTTTCAGGAAAAAAATATTTTTTTTAAAAGTAGCTCTATACAATACTTGCTGTCTGCCAAGCACTGTTTCTGTTTATTAACATACTTAATCTTCACCAAAACTTTGTGTGGTAAATGTTTAAGTTGCTGTGATTCAAAGAGATTAGAAACACAAGTGTTACTTTGAAATTTGACATTTACAGTTCAAAATAAACCTAGGTTTTTCAGATGCTATTGTAAAAGGTGTCTGTGATATTGATCTGCAGGTAGGTGATGGGAGTAAACAGGTAGAGGAAAAAGCAAATGTGCACACACAAGGTTTTAGCCCTTGCCCTCATCTCCAAAATACTGCATAGAAGTGCAAGGTTAATATGAGGAATGAGATGGTAGAAACTCAAGAAATCTCTTGTGGAAAGAAAAATGCTAAGTGAGAAAGATGTTCTACAACTCCCGTTTTATCAAAAATAAGGAATTTGTTGTCAGAGGATGCCAAGGCATTTTAATAACAGAAACAATGGCAAATAACTGATACTATGGTTATGTAAAATTATTTTTCCGCTCTGTTTTGTTTTGGTTTTGGAAGGAGAGGAACACTGACATATTTAAGGGGAAGGGATCACACTGACATATTTAAGGGGAAGGGATCATCAGTATCTATAGTTGTACAACTTTCTCACAAACTGCTCAGAAAAACAGAATGCAAATGGGTCAAAATATTAACATTTGAAAACTCTAGGTAAAGTTTTTGTATAATTTATAATACCTCCATGACTGTTAAACTATTTAACAATACAAATTAAAAGAGAAAAAACAGTAATGAATTGTTTGGGGTGTGTGTGTGTGTGTGTGTGTGTGTGTGTGCTGAGTTCATGGTAGATAAAAAGGAAGAGAATCCATGCTAAAATTCAAGAAACAAACTGAATGTGATGCTTTGCATGGAAAAGAAAATCCCATGAGAAATCGATTTATCTTGCCCATTCCAATATTCTTGAAATGATGTTGCTGTGCCTAGAATGTTGCATCTAACAGAGTGAAATCAATTCCCTGTAGAGGCTATCAGAGGGGTCTAGTTAAATGCCTACTGAAGGTTAAGCATAATCAGAATAGTCAGAGCGCAGTGGCTAGTGGATCATTGCTGAAAAGCTCATTGGAATTTCAAAGACTAAGGATAACAGGTGATAACTTACTTTGATGACTATAGTACAAATAAACTGTGGGATTGGACCAACCGTCTAACTTGATTAACACATCAACCTCATAGCCCAGGGAACTTGTCTCTTTCTGCCTCTCTAAAATCTTTTCTCTCCTCTGTGATCTTCTCTTTATAAACATTTCTTCGTCTTTCTACCAATTTTAGAAAATCTCTGCCTTTAATAAACTGTTTTTTTCCATCTCCTAGCTTTTCACTAGCTCTTGTTATTCTTTCTCATCTGTTACCGACTGTAAAATCAGAATACACTGTGCTTTATAAAATTGAGTTGTTGCATTTAGTGTATACAATGCAAGCCTTATGATATTATATTTAAAGCTAATTTTTAAAATATTCCTCTCAATTAAAAACTGTCATTCTCTTATTCTCTTTTCCTTGGATTTGGGTCTTTCTTGATTTTTTTAGTTGAATTGACAGCAGTTTAGAAATGGATCAAAATTTAACCTTCGTCATCTAGGTATAGATACTAAGGGTGAAAATTTTCACAAATATCTTATTTCTAACTTGGCTTTCAGAGTACCATGAATTCAGACAACTGAGAATAAGGAAGAAGTCATTTTACTTCTCTGGTAACGGCCACTCCAGGGAGCTAGAGAAAATATTTTACAACAGATATATTGCTATCCAATGCACACTGGATGAGCAGTAGCCTGGCTATTCCTGAGTTGACCCAGTTGTTATTCAGTAAAAAATTCTCTACCCTGCAGAAAAGAAATTTTTATTTCTCATCGCATACACTTTTAAGATTTCAGAAACATAACTTTAGGAAGGGAGATTGAGAAAAATGAGGCCCCCCGAAAGTTGTGAGGAGCCATTACCTATGGCAAGGATAAACACAGCAAGTGACAGAAAGGTCTCAAGACTGAAGGCAGGAGGCCTACGAGGTGGAGTTCAGGAACCGGGACATAATGAACTGATATGCACACTAACCCTCGACCGTCTGATTATGGTTTCAAGTTTTTGCACGCATTTCCAGCCGGGTCTTCCCTCACCTCCCGAACCCTTAGCAAACACACATGTACCCCCACAAAAACCAGTATTCTAAATAAGTATTTATCAAACATTAAAGTATACATAAGTCATTTGGGGATTTTTGAAAAAGAAATGCAAATTCTGATTCAGTTGATTTGGGGCAGGGGCTGAGATTCTGCATTTATACGAAGCACCCAAGTGTTCCTGGTGCTTCTCTATAGACCATACTTGGTGTAGCAAGGGTCTCTACTACAATGAGATTTTGGTGGATTTCAATAATATTCTATTGCATACAGTTTCTAATATAGGTATGATGGTAAATGTTATCACTCCTTCTTATTGGATTTATAAACTTTTTGGGGTTTGGTCTTTACTTGCATTTTATCCTCACACAATATACATTAGAGTTACAGATAAAATGTGTGGCATTCAAAGATACCATGTTCAGTTAAATTCTATCCTAAATTGTATTATTTTACATAATTTTTAAACAAAAATGTTCTTCTTCAATATAAGAGAAACTCAGGTGTGAATTTTTTTTTTTTTGGTTACCACCCCAGAATAGAAGCAGAATAAGATTATCATTGATCTGTGAAGAGAAAACACACTTCACAAAGTAAATAAGCATGAATGTTCTGCTCTTCGTCTATTCTTATTGCCATGTAATTTATACAGATTTTCTTTCCTCTTTTTAGGATCCTCCAGTAACCCCAGAATAGAAGGGACCAGTGAGGTGGACAATGTGCTTTGTACTCACAGGCCAAGAAGCAATTTAAGTAAGAAGCTTGACAAGCTTAGATTTTTAAGACCAAAGATAAAAAAGTGAAGAAAAATTGGTAGAAGTGAGTAATAGTGCTCTAAGCAGGGGAGGAGGGGGAAGAAAAGAAAGGCAAGGATCTAAGAACATGTCTTGCAGATATTTATGATATGTTTTCTATAACCTTTTCTTCCTTCGCAGCTTCCGTTCTGGTTTCAGTCTCCAGGCAGAACACTTTCCTTGATTCTCCTCCTTCCTTGGAGACAAGATGGCTGGAAATCATAAAGAGGGCAATAAACTTCTAAAAGGGGAAGGGATCTGGGTTGCAACAAAAGGTTTCTAAGAGCCAAAAAAGTCATTTGCAATGACTTCATCCAAGCTCTTTTACAACAAGTATCTAACTTGATTGTGCACCACCAGTGCTAGTAGGCATTTGTTTCCATTTAGCTTTTTCTGATAAGAGGAAGTTATGTCAGCTATTGTTTGTGGGAATATTCCAAGCACATTTTACAAAGTGATGATCTGGATTGTCTGAATCTATTGATGATGGGAAAGAGAACATTATTAGAAAAAACTTTCATCAATCAAGTAATATGAACTGAAATATTGCTGAGAAGCAAATGTGTATACATTATATAAAAATACACTATTCTGTTTATCTTTTTTAATATAATACACACAAATGCGAAACAAATGCTTTAAAGGTACTAATTATGCTGGTCCATTTTTCTATGATTTTAGTTAAGTAATACATGCCGTTAAAAAGAATCTTTCAATATAAATGATGTAAAAATGCTGTCCACACCCTTTGGTCAAAATGAGCTTTGTGGTAAATCTTCTATTTTCTCTGTAGCATGTCCACATATCCTCAGGTCTAGCACTCACCAAGTGCTTTGAAATTCTTGTGTTAATATAGTGTGGAATGAAAATATAGGACATCTTCATTTATGTAAAGAATATATATGGAATATGTATGGTCTTAAAATATATTTATGCTGTTGGGTACAGTGGCACACATCTGTAATCCCTCGGGAGTGGCTCTTGAGATTGAGGCAGGCCAATTTTGAGTTCAAAGCCAGGTTTAGCAATTTAGTAAGGCCCTAAGCAACTCAGTGAAATCCCTGGATTCAATCCCTGGTATCAAAAAAATATGAATATATAATATACATGCACATGCAAATATATATTTTATAGATAACTATATATGAATAAATAAATATATGGTTATCTGTATGTTTTATAGATAACTATGTGTGTTACTCAAAAGTATATATAGTTTAAGCTTTAAAATCACATGACTTGAAATAATATTGAGATATGTCTATTTACCAGTACACATGGTACTATAGTATAGAAATAAAATTCATATAATTAATTAGGCCAGCTAGTTTTGTTATGCCATTTGTTTTTAAATTTTGACATTATCTGTAAATGTTGTGTCAAAATCTGGCTTACTGAATATTGACACTCATCTTTTCAAATTTGTATATTATATAATTTACCTTTTAAATATAAAGGTTGTACAAAGTGATATATCCCCTTAATCCTACTATTTTAAACTTGTATCTTTCTTAAAACAATACCCCTTGATATACTAAATATTATGTCTTATTCTCAAACCCAAAATGCAATTTTACAGGAAAACTGCACTCTCCTCATTAACAAATGACTAATTATATAGAGATCATGAGTGAAAGTGGTTTCTCATATTCCATTTAATTTCATCATCTTATGTTTATTTACAAAATTAGGAACATTAAACAAACAAAACAACACGAAGCAAAACATTGGGTTGAAAAGAACACATAGGCAATAGGGGTGAGCATATTTCTGAAGCCTAGCTGACCCTGACTGAACTATCTGCCCCTAGACAGCTGTCCTAGAGAAATAAGGGGAAGGTGTTAGTTTAGAAACGTTTACTATTACTATTAAAGCAGCCAATCAGCTCAATCTCTATCCAGCAAATGACATGCTTCAGCCACCTTTGCCCCATGTAGGCCTTTAAGCAGAAAAGAAATGGAGTTTGATGCTCTTTATTGAAAACAAAAACCAAAAATAAACAACAACAAAATTCTCCAAGCCTTCTCCCATTGCTTTTTATGCCTTGACTAGCTAAAACTAGTAAATGTTCTCTTTACAGCCCATGTAAAAAGTTACCTAAAACACCCAATGAGTGCCTCAAATTGGACCTCCTGCTAGCGTATGATACCATGGAAAGGTATTTTAAAGTATTGTAACTAGATTAAAAATGAAGACAGAAATACTTGTTAAAAAAAAAAGCATTACTTTCTTCTGGTAAGGCTTATAAAAGGAATATCACTAAGATCTCTGGAAACACTGAAAAGACTTTCTTCACATTAAAAAAATAAATGTGAACTCACGCTCCAGATCTTGCCACCCTAATTTCCTTATTCATTTTGATACCTCCTTATTCACTTTGCATGCTCTTGCTTATTTTCATTGCAATTTGTGCTATATACTACTTCTATAATATAAAACAACTCCAGCCAGGGAGCTGTTTCTTTGCCTGAAAATAAGAACTAAATGGAAAAAAAAAATCCATTACACCCTTAGTAGCTATGTTATTTGACATATCATTGAAACCTGAAAAACATACTGGTATGATTTTCTTATATTGTCTAATGAAAAGTTTGCAAGCATATTTTCACTCTATACTGTTCACAAATGCTTCATTGTCCCCTGACAAATGGTCTGTAGCAAATCTCTAAAATCTTCTCTCACAGTACTACAGCTTAAAAGATTCATACCATCAAACACTGCACCTCAAAGGCTAATGTCTACTCTCCAAATTTCAAATACTGTAGCCTAATAAAAATTTAAAGAGTCCGAGCTCCTCTCCAGGGAGGAGCTGTCAAGCATCTCTTAAAAGAAAGAAACATAAACAACCTCTACCTAGAGTACCAATATCTCGTCTTTGAGAAAAGACATAGTAAGGGCAAGCATTTTTTAATAGAAAAATTCAAGTGATGCTATTTGATGTTAAAATGATGGGCTTTTGATCTCTCAATAACTATGTATCAAAAGCATTTCAAATATCTTAGATGTATTTATGGAGGAAAAATTAAAATCATGTATATGTGTATACATAGATATGGACATACATACACATACATATATGAGTAGACACATGCAAACAAATACATACAAAAATATACATACATACACATATAATCTATTTTGGGGACACTGAAAATTTTTTCTCCTAAACTGTTTTCATTATCAATTTTCTGTGCAAAGTCTGATTTATCCTGTTTATAGCTATGTAGTCATGACTGCCCCACAGACAAAACAATGCATTTTAGTTCAGCAGCTTTTCATGTTTTGCTCTCCTCTCAACACAATTCATCAATGACCCTTCTTTTACTCTTTCTGGTTCAGTAAAATTCCTTGTAATTATACTTCTTACTAAAGACTTGATCTGAAAAATCCTGTATTAAGGTCCAAACCACACTCACTTTGTCACGTATGTGAAAGTATGAGGACAGAGAGCCTTAGATTAAATTGGAAAAATCGTCACTTCCCTCCACAGAAATGCAATTTAATTTTTTTCCATTACAGCATCTTAAAGTGCATTTATGCTAGCACTTTAAATAATAAAATTTATTTAAAATAAGTTTAGTATTGCTTTTCATAAAACAAAGCATATAATATCTGCTTTTGTGATCCAATTTTGGTCTTAATGTCTTCTGAATCTATCTGATTTGAGAAGAAAAAAATACTCATCTCAAAGAGCAATAATAGTTCTAGACTCCCTCCTGATCCTCTAATAGCCTAACAGAATTCAGTGAAGATGAGTTACCTTCAAATTCTTGCCATGGGCCATTCACTGTATATGGAAATGAATTACAGTACATTTGGTTTACATTTGATTCACTTCTTTAGATGCCAAAGACAATAGAATACACAAATAGAGAAAAATATGGTCACTTTCAATTGACCAATGCTTGAAAAACACAATTGCTTTAAGGGGAAAAAATGCAGATGAATTCAATTAAATCATTCACATTTATAAATACAGTGGTTAAATTCATGCATATCCATAGGTTTTCGAAATGATTTTGATGATTTGAATGTATCCAAACATGGTTAGCTATTATAATCCTGGACTGCTTTTTAAAAATTATATTAATCTTTAATAATTGAAAATATGACTTAATAATAAAATAATTTCAATTAATTTTTTAAAACAGAACTAAATTTTTTTTCAAAAAATACTAAAATTTGCTGTTTTTTTATTCTGTGATGTGCCACGTATAACTCAGTGTAAATAGAAGACAGTCATAGACATTTCTAAGATGTCTCCTACTTAAAAATCATGAAAAGATCAAGGGTAGATATGAATGTAATGATTAAGTTGTAAAGTTGATGTTAGAGAACAAGAAAATAGGAAGACCTCTCGGCAGACTCTGCTATTTTCTGTATTATTTGCTCTACTTGCAAATACTACATGTATCTATACCTACAGGTATTCTAAATGTGTCAGAAAGAAGAGTATCAACATGTCTATCTTCACATGTTTTATTTTCAATCTAAGGGGAGTTGAGGTTAACACTGTCCTTGAAATGTTACCTTGCTTTCATTAAGTACAACCACCACACCCAGCATAGCCCTGTAAGGTAAATGTCAAAGTATGTCAAGATTGCAAATTGTGGTAAATTCTCAAAAGGCTGAAAAAGAGATTAAAAGTCAGAACCCATAATTAAGCTTCTTCAGGGATGGGCCATTTAATGGACACTTGAAGATGAAGAAGTCAGTTTAGGGAAGAGCCTGACTCTTTGTGTGGAAGATCTGAGCTGGTATTTTAAGGCTTCTTGAAACATCATGATAGAAATGAGAGGGTGTAGGTCGCGGGGTGGGGAAGGGGGCGCGGGGCTGCGGAGCTGGAAATGTAAGCAAGGGCTAGAGTGTGCAGAATTTAGTAGAGACTAAAAAGAAATATATAATTTGTTTTAAATGCATGAAAAAGCCTTTGTAGACTTTTAAGCAGTGAAATTAAGTGATTTTGTAAAACTTAAAAATGATCATACTGGCTGCTAAACAGATAATAGGCAGCACACAGAGGTGGGTGATTTAGGATCCCCATATTTAGGGTTTTGTTATCTTAGTTGGAGATGAAATAAAGGTTTCCCTATAATAAGATACTACTCAATGGAGGCTTGATAAATACTATGTGTTGGCTTAAATGATATGTCCTTAAACACTAATATATTTGATAAGCAAAGTATCATTCATCTACAAATGTTTTATGCTTTCATTGAAATTGAGAATCTGCTTTTCCTCATGAAGGATCCTAAATATGTCAAATGTCATTCAGATGATATTTATGCATACAGATGATTAGATAGATGTAGATATGTACATATTATATCCTTTTTTAAAAACTGCGTGAAAAGTATGCAGTGCATGTGGGGTATCTTAGATAAAATATTTTTTCAAATATTTTAGTCTTACGTAATTTTTATTTCTTACTATTGTATTTTACAATTCAGGAGAAGACAAAAATCAGACTTGTTCTAGATGAATACTTTTGAATGTTGTTTGTAATGAAAGCCATTTAATATGGTTCTGACATTAGAATTGATACACAGAGGTGTTTTATACCTAAAATTTTTCCTTAATAACCATTTCTTTTCTATTCCTATTATAAGGAACAAAAATGCTATATGAATGTTCATCACATATATTTTTTTCTCTGTTAATTTTAACTTGGTTGTGGAGTTTTAAAATTCATCTTTTGTCCATTTGTAGTGTGGGAATCACTTAAAAAGCAGAAAAGGAACTCCGCTCCAAAGACTTTAGGAATATCTGGCTCATTTTTAATACACAAATGGTTCAGGTAGCACATTTGCTCTAAATCATTCAACCCTTAATGCAGAAACCTTTGGAAAATCAGGATGCACGAAGGAAATCCATCAATAAAACACGGTAATCTGAATGACTCTGCACCAAGCTGTGCTTATTTCCTGAAGGTTCTTTGTAAACCTTTAGGGTTTACAAAGAACAAATATTTTAGAGATTCATGGGGACTTAATTTGTCTGTGATAAGTCCTTATGTGTAATTTATTTGGAAACATAAATATGGTCTAACATAGGAGCCCCAGGCCAACTCAACATTCCAGAGAAGTACAAACCCATACTATAGCAGAGTTTTTAAAAATTGGGCATATGGCCAACATGTTCAGTACAACAGCAACTATTTCAAATGCCCGTAGAGGCAATCAGTAGATAATGACAGAAAAGAGTATAATTTGAAAATGTAACAAGTATAGATCTATTGATTGATGTATAGATTGATGTATAGATTTCTGTTAATGAACATCTTTTCATATGTTATAATATGAACACAACTTTTTAAAACTTGTACAAGTGAGGGTAAGTTAGGAATTAATTTCTTTTATATAATTAAATATTTCAAAGTAAAGAAGATTATTTTGTTACTTTTTATGTGCAGAGGACAATCCTTTTCAATAGATATTGTAGAAATGCTTTGTTGGGTATACACATTTAGAAGAGAAAGAGGAAATTATGTTAGCAGCAGAGACACTTCTGGACTTGAGGAAAAAAGCCTATGACCCTGGGAATTCAAAGACAGAGGAGCTTGTCTGCATTGGGAAATTTTTATTGGAGACCACTGGCCTACCAGATTGAGTCCTGCTATTTTGAAAGGACTATATTAGATGGCATCACTATTGTACTACCATGTCCAGCATGCTACACAATTAATTTTTGTTTTAGATTTTTAATTTTAAAGAACTTAATCTTTGATTACTTAATTTTCCATGGTGATATATTCCCCAATATTAAAACTATTTTTCCTTTCCTATACTTTCTGGCCCAAATAAAACTAGTGATATGCCATCTCTTCCTAACATATACTCCCTTAATCTCTCCTAGATCTTGGTCATGTCCTTCAACTCTAAGTGCAACAGTGATCAGATCAGAGACAATATTCATATGGTTATCATATTGTATTATGTTGTGTGACTTTGCTAGTCCTGGTTCACCTACAACCCTCCCTCCCAACATACCCTGGAAACAGAATTGGCTCTAGAATAGTGGTTCTCATCCAAGGGCAATTTAATTTATAGGATATATTTGTCAATGTCTAGTGACATTTTCTGTTGTTACAGCCCTGAGGGCGCAGAGGTCAGCAATACTGCTAAATATCCTACAATCCACAAGACAGCCCTCTACAACAAAGATTAATTTGTCACAAAATGTCCACAGTGCTGAGATTGAGAATCTCTGCATGAGAGGTGTGGACATTTGTTTTGCAATCAATTTTGCTGAAACACATTAATTTCAACATAAAAAGATGTTTGGGATTAATTTTTGTAGGTGTCATTATTTACTTACACTTAACATATTAACAATGTCCACTATGTAGACTTATTCGAAGTATTTTAAAGGAATAATTAAGTTTCTATTGGATGAATTTTCTAGTCTATGTATGGTCCAACTTACTAGCTGTGTTAATTGTGAGTGTTTTGCTGATTATAATTACTATAACAAAACAGGAACAAATGGTGTTTTAACGAAGGCAGTAAAATGGTAGATATTATTAATCAATAAGTGTTTAAGTTGATCCATGCACTGAATAGCCATGTCTTCAGTTCATCCAGGAAAACATGAATTTAGAGGTCACCCCTGAAAAAATACAATATCTGTGTAATTTAACACATTTTCCTTTTCTGCCTATATATACAAAGACTCAAACAATGTAGCTTCCAATCACTGTGGTATGCTTATCTAGCTTTCTTCTAGTATCCAATTTTGTTGTTCTTTAGTTTCTATTCTGTTTTCTTATCAATTGTCTTATGTTTTTCCAATTTTAACTTGTAAATCACTACAAATATTTTTAGAGATGTTTGGGATAAATTTTTTTTATATTCTTTCAGCTTCTCAATATTCCTTGTGACTACATAATTTTCACACAGTGGTGATGTATTTGAAGACCATTATAATTAAGAACTTAGGTGTCCTTACATCTAAGGATGCTTACAAACTGATATGCAAATGAAGGAAAGTAATTATTGAACAAAGCAGAAAAGTTATCAAAAATAGGGAGGAACAAACTAAATGTTCAACACAAAGAAGTCACACCTCTTTGGGAAGTATATGAGTATGAAGGCTTTAGGATAAAGTTGGCGACTGAAATGTAGGTTCTTATTAGTTAGAGAAAAAGATATTTCAAAGGAATGGCGTGAGAGAACGTGTAGAGTTAAGAGAGAATGATTAGGTTGGGGTTATAGTAAGTGGATTTGGCAGACACTATTGATAGCTTACTCAATAATTCTGGCTAGATCTGGACTTTGTGATCCAATTCTGGCCAATGTAACCTTGGGAGACTTCAGTGATGGGCTAATGCTGCTCTGAGAGATTTTCCTCTTTATTAAATGTAAAGGTATGAAAGCTAAATGAGGTCATGACTTAAGCACTTTGTTTACCTGCTAAGAGTTCATTCACTATGTCATAAATAAAAGTGATCTAAATGATAAAATGGTCAGATATGACTGAACTTTAGTATACATAAAAGAAGAGTGGGGAATCTCAAAAATGAGAATTTGTTAGTATGGATGTGGCTTTGAATGATATACTTCTGCAGCTTGTACTTGATTTGATAGACCTACAGAAGGTCTCTAATAGCAGAATATAATTGTGGAAATGCACAGTATGAATAATAAATGCTTTTCCTTACCCCTTATCACTAACACTTACACTTCGGCTCAGCATAAAGTTAATGTTAGAAGAATATCTGATGAATAATATGAAAGAATGAATTCATAAAAGTAGTTATCATAGAGACTTCAATAATTCTTAATGGTTTATTACTACCTTTGACCCCCTTCTTAATAATTCCACTTAGATTTATAGCAAACAAAATTTTGTAAAATACATGTAAACATGTATAAGGTATATGTACCAAACAGATCCTTATGCTTTAGTGGGAGGGCAAAATTAAGTCCCAGTAAATTCAGTTATGCTGCTTGAGTATTAATTATATGTTAGTTAAAATGGATTTAAATGAAGATAGACAAGGGAGTTGAAAGAAGAGAGAAAACATAAACATAGCTATAGGATTGTGTCAATTTGGCATTTATTTCTAAATTAGCAGAGGAAAATATGTTACATTCCTATGTTTATTCATGCACCCATAAGTAACAGAGAAGGACAAACCATTTAGATATAATTGCTTGTACCCTACCACTTGTACAGCTAATTTAAATCTTTTGCAAGATTTTCAAGAACATATTGTGTCTGCTTTTAAATGTAATATAAATTACTAAAAACTGAACAGAGAACTGACACATTCATAAGAGACACATTTTTCAAAGGTCCTCCTTTTGTTTTTAACCAGAAAAATGGTGCATGATCTAGGAATGGGAAAACACAACCTATACTCCTAATCAAATTGGAGAATAGCTAATGTTTGTCACTGACAAAATTAAAAATTCATTGTTCAGTTTAGTAGCTTGAAACTGTGTTATGTCACGTTCTTCATTGAATGACATACATTCTTTTGTAGAAGCATTCTTTTGCTAAATGCACACCAGAATGTTGGTAATTGGGGCATGCAAATTTGTTCTGCAACTAAGAACAAGAGGAGGATTTAGAAGCTATTTAAATGTGGTGGTACATTTATGTTTAAAGTACAATAATATTCATGTCATTATCATGTATTATTCATATGCAGTGTTTAAAGTGATGGTCTTTCCAAATATATTAAGAAACTCTTATTCACAATAATCTAATTAATTCCCACACCCTCCATTCCTCTGGTTTCAGCAAGCATGAATCTTCAGGCTAAATTATATCACAGGTTCTTTACTGGCACCTCATGGGCCAGATCCAGTCAGCAATGTGTTTTGTTTGGCTCACAAAGTGTTTAATTTTAAAAAATTATTTGCCAGAATCTAAACATAGGGAGCTAAAATACAAAAAAATTTCAGATTTTCAGTACTTTTGAAAAATAAAAATCATAAGTGCTGGCAACAATGAGCCCACACTTCTGTGTGGCAATAATTTGCTGTAGTTGGGTAGACTTGTAGGTAGGACTCATGCTCTCTGATTTCATGTCCCACACAATGACTAGTCTTCCCTTGGTCTAAAGAGAGCTTCTGGGATTTGACACAGTAATTTTTTTCCCCTAAGGGGGTTCAGAGGGGGCACTGGAGATTGAGCCAAGGTCCTCGTGCATGCTAGGCAAATGCACTACCACAGCACTACACCTCCAGTCAGGTTGCCATGACACTTTGTAATCCAAGGCTACTTAGAAGGCTGAGGCAGGAGGATCACTTAGCAATATAGAGAGACCCTATCTCAAGCTCAAATGGGTTCTGGAGGTGGGGGCATAGCTGAGTGGCAGAGCATCCCTGAGCACAATCCTGCTACTGAAAAAAGTAAAAAAAGAAAAAGAAAAAGAAAAAGAAAGAGGACTTCTGGCACCTGAAAAATTTACCAATGTTCCACAGGGCATTCTTACACAAATCCCAATTCAATTTGATGGTCTAAACTTTAGCCTTTGGTGGCATTAACAAAAAACATCAGGTGGATGCTATTTCTATAATGGAATAAATGGAGAGGTGCTCTCACCTCTCCGGGGTTCACTGGGTATCTATGTACATAAACCACCATGAAGAAAAGGTTTTCAATTCCCCTTGAAAAGGTGTTTTTCACCCTTGTTGATGCATAGTTTTCATGAACTAAAATTTATTTTTTTTTCACAAACCTGTTTTATGCAAATATTTAATAGTATTTGAAGGAAATGATATATACTACATTAAAGATTATTTTTAAAAGATCCACTTTGTAATCCAAATTTGTTAGATACTTTTCAGCATGTTTTATTTAAATGATTTTTAAATGTTCAAAAGTATTCTCTTTGATCTAAAATTAAAACTAACATTTTATTGATAGCTAGCATTTATTGAGCAATTACTATTGATGATAAAACTGCCAATAATTTTATACAGTAGCTCCTCCTCCACTTTTCCATGATAGATAAGGGCCCAGTGAATTCCTGAAACCACAGATAGCATTGAACTCAATGTACACTCTGTCTTTTCCTATACATGAATGCCCATTACTATAGCTTTTCCATTGATGTATCTGAATCGCTAGCATAACTGCTATTGTGCCTTGGAGCCATTATTAATTAAAATAAGTTGACATGAAGGTAAGCATCATGATACTGAGCCAATCTATCTGAAAATCAAGACAACTATTAAGTAACTAATGCTCAGGTAACATCTATGTAAGGCCATGCCGGACTAAGGAATGATTCATATTCCAAGGAGGACAGAGAGGAAAACAGTTGGACGGTGTGAAATTTCATCACACAAAATAGTGTGCATTTTGAAGCTTTTGAATTTCTATTTCCAGAATCTTCTTTTTAAAACCTTCTAACCACATAGACCATAGGCAACTGAAGCAGTAGAAAGCAAAATCATGGATTGGGGGTGA
Organism: Glaucomys volans; assembly: GCA_020662805.1. Lineage (NCBI taxonomy): Eukaryota > Metazoa > Chordata > Mammalia > Rodentia > Sciuridae > Glaucomys > Glaucomys volans. The sequence goes on along the minus strand of JAJEJO010049932.1, from coordinate 1,528,823 downwards.
GAGATAACAACATTTAGCCTCACAGTATCCATATGAAGTATGTGTCCTTGCTGTCCTCATTGTCTGTGTAGAGATTAAGTCATTTGCTTAAGGTGCTTTTTAATTTTTTAAAAATATTTACTTAAAAATCATTTACATTCCGGGCAATATAATTATTTGATATACATACACTGTGTATCAGAATCACAGTCTTAACCATTTCAGCCATGTGAAAAAAAGAAAAGACAGGAAGGAAGAATAGAAAAAATAAGGAAGGAAGGGTAGACGAAAGGAAGAAAAGAAAGTAGAATAGATCAAAACAATAAGTTTTATGCAGGTACATGCATATTTGAGTGTGTGTACGTGTGTGAGCATGCACAGGTGTATGCACACACTAATAGTGAGACATTTTCCTTATGAAATTTGGTGAAAAAAGTTTAAAATTATTGTGCTGCGATATCCTCCTACCAAAATCTGTAGTAGTTGCTGGACGTGGCGGCACATGACTATAATCCCAGAGGCTTGGGAGACTGAGGCAGGAGGATCACAAGTTCCAAGCCAGCCTCAGCAAGTTAGTGAGACCCTGTCTCAAAATGAAAAAAAGTAAGTAAATATAAAGGGCTAGGGATGTGGCTCAGTGGTTAAGAGTCCCTGGTATCAACCCCTCCAAAACAACAACAACCACCAAACAAAAAGTTCATAGTATTTAACGAAATTCTATTAATATTTTAGGTAGAAATGAAGTTTAGATTTAAGCATCTTTTTAAGTACAACATGTTCTTTTAGCATTACAGTACAAAAAATATACTAATATGTATTACAATTTTGTAAATCAAGAAAAATGGTCTTTTCTTGAATTCTTATGGAAAATTTAGTGTTATAAAAAGGATAATTGTATTGGAATTCAGCTAAATGTGTGACAGATACCATTGCCCTGTGTACATGCATGAATGCACAGATGGTGTGACTCTACTTTGTGTACAACCATTGAAACAATAGCTGTACTCCATTTGTGTTCAATGAATCAATAAGTAAATAAAAAAAACAAGAAACAATCTCAAAGATACGATAAATGACTCACTTAAAAAAACAAAATGCAATATGTTTCTTCAATGCCGTTTTAATTATTTTGTCTATTTTATCTTAAACACCTTATTTCTTTCTATAGATACAAAGTAAACACACTAATTAATCAGGTGACATTGCTTTATTTAGCTTTGTAGATGTTGTTTAATCGGTAATTAATTTTAGCCATGAAGAATTTGTTAACAAATCCTAAAGAGGAAAATTAACACATTGGAGGCTGAAATAACTGGCTTGGATTATACTTAGATTGCATCCCTGGTGTTGGACAGTCACATAGCAGGAAGGGGCTTTAGAATCTCCATCACATCTCACCTGTCAAGCCTAAATGAATGAAGAAGGCTACACTTTAATGTAATATAAGTGTGCTCCACTGGGTGCAACTGGCCAGCCCAGCCCATGATCTGGAGCTGCTGCTCAGGCTCCACCACCTTGGAGACCACTTGCAGCAGAGATCATGAGAGGTGACATCTTGAGTGAGATCAATTGCATCTTATCTTGGAATGTGAATCCTAACGTTATGGCCAAACATCAATCATAGCACCTTTGCTTTCTGTCAGTTTCTTCCCTTCAAGATCATAACATGAGTGGAATTTTCTTAATAAAGTAAGATTTTCCCAGTGGCTGTCAGTGGCTTTAGTTGTCTGCCTGTGCTATGTAATCTACAGCAGTTTGTAAATTTTTAAATAGTATTTATGTAATTAGGTATAATGTAAATAATTATAATACAAAATAAATGTGCACATATATATATATATATATATTTGTAAGATACCAATAATTTGGTGGAGTGCATAAAATTGTGTGCTGTTCCCAATCAGTGCTTCCGATATCTTATAAAGCACTATCTGATTTAACCCTTCCTTAACTTTTAGACTTTTTTCCTCTTCCCTGAACACACAAAGCTCTTCCCACCTTAGGGCTTTAGCATGTATTCCTGTTGTGTCAAATGTTCTGCTCCCATTTCTAGAGTAAAAAAAGTACCTCTAAGTTAAAAAGAAAAAAGAAAAAAAGAAAATGTATTTGGAAAGTTTGAACTGGTGTACCTCATAACTCAGAATCTCCACCTAGGTACACATCCATGCAGAATCACTTTCTTCCCTTCAAGTTCATAACGTGAGTGGAATTATGCACCTATGTCTCAGGATAAAGATATGAGCAAAAGATGATCAGAACTGTTAGAAGTAATAGAAAGCAAACAGAAAAACAATGTGGAAACAACTCAAAGGTTGATAGAGAGCAAATTGGATAAACATAATGTGATGTATTCACACAGTGAAATATTATATATATAGGATTGAAAAATAGATGAACATGTATCAACATGGACTAACGTCAGGAATAAATTGTAGACAAATTGTAGTAATGCAGCCACTTAAAAATTGGTACAAATACAGTACATGAAACATGCAAAACTGAACTATATATTTAGACATAGAGAATGTGGCAAAATCATTAGGAAAACTAGGCAAATGATGAATTAAAAAATTAAAATGGGTGTAGTAACTGGGATCAGAAGAGCACATATGGATTTTAAATGCTTTGTTTCTTAGGCTAGATTTGAAGAACCGATATTTTAGATTTATATATGTGGTATACACACATAAATAGTATTCATAATAGTACTCAATACTATATTTTCATTTAATATTTAATTTAAAAAATAGAGTAGAGCATCAGGCCTTATGTAGAACATCCTACTTTATTTTCACATAGCTTATCATTATCTGAAGTTACCTTATTCGCCTACTGCAGCACTGTTTGTTGTTCATCTCTTTGCGCTTCTCCACCAAACTGCAGGCTCCACAAAATCTAGCATCTGATCTCTTTGGTTCAGTGCTCAGTACAGGAGAGTGTCTAACCATTAGTAGGGTTGAAATGTATTCATTTATTGACTTAATGAATCACCAGAACTGTTCATTACAAATCTAACCACATAGCTATGTAAGGGAGTCGTTTTTGAATATGTATGCATTTCTCATAAAGGACTTAGATTTGTGTTGGACTTGTTCAACATGGGTATGTCTTCAGGGAATCCAGCCAATTTTTCAATAAATGTAGTCTCCTGTACATGAGCCCATTGACTTTTCTAGCATACCTGACCATTGGCTTGTGTGATTTTATCTCTTCACAGGAGGCATTTTGAATTTTGTTATGTAAATGAATCCTAATGTGACAAGATGAAAGATTAGGAAACACTCGAGCAACCCTCCTCTCATCTATCCTATCACTGGATAGGAAAATTACTCATAAATTTCCTGAAGGATGTAATCCCATTCCTGTTAACTGCCTGAAAAATAATTTGCTTGTATTAAAGGAATGTCTTTTTCTTGTTAATTCCTTAATGGAAAACAGTGTAAAAACTATAACTTAAACAGCACAAAAAAAGCCCGAAGTACTTAATCTGATGTGAGACCAGATAAATGTTAAGTGAAGTGTAGCAACAATTATAAAATGAGCTAAGAAGCCATTAAGCATCATTGAAAATACATACTACTTTAAAATTTTGCTTCTACATAAATCATGAGTTGACTTCTAATTATATAATAAATGATAAGACTTTAATGTATGGATTAAAAATAATTTCCTAACATTATTTCCAGAAATTGAACCATTACCTAATACATATGCATATTAATAATAAATATATGTATATATATTTCCAATCACAGAGCTATAAGAAAATCATTCAACTTTTGAGTGAATACTTAGGGAAAAAATAAGCTAATTTGAATGACATCTTCCTCCCCAACTTCCCTCAAAGTTTATTATTTGTAAAACATCACTAATTTGTTTTTTTAAATATTTTTATTGGTGCATTTTAGTTGTACATAATGCTATGATTTATTGTTATGCATTTATACATGCACACAACATAATAATATAATTTGGCCAATATTATTTTCCTGTATTTCCCCTTCACTAATTTGTTTTTTAAAATAATAATTTGCAAGATAGAAAACTGAAGGAGATGTCAATGAAGAACAATCCAATAATTGCAATGTTCCACATCATAGAAACCTGCCATACAGCAATGTAATGTAAGGGACCAGCCCCAAGTTGCTGGTCTGTATCGCTGAGCTTCAAACACAATTTCTGCCACTCACACATAGGTTAATGGCATTCAGAAATATGTTTTCTCTTTGTTTCATTTCCTTATCTAAAAATTGGGAATAATAATAATAATCCTTGTCTGATAGGGTTTGAAAGTCAAAAGAAATACTATGTATAAAATATTTTAAATGCACCCAGCATATGATATATGCTCAATAAATTTTACTGCTATTTCTCTGAAATATGAAAATTTTGTTGCAAAGATTAATTTATTTAACTCAAGTTCTATATGAAAGAAATGATGAGTGCCTTACAAAATATCTACTAAAATGTAATTCTAAGAAATGAATATGTCTTAACATCAGAAAACACACTATAAGCATAATTTCAAATTAGCATTTAAATTCTGGCAAAAAAGAGGTGTGGACCAATTCTATGTCTAATGCCTTGAAATAAAATTTTGCTTGTCCAAAACTCACAAATGTCTTTGAAAAAGTGGGTAAAATAAGTAACATATGACAAGTCATCTTTAAAGGTATAGCTAATATTTCTAATGAAAAAAAGACGGAGAAATTATTCTCCCAGAAAGATGGATCTGATAAAGAATTCCTACCTAAAACATTCAAAGAATACTTAAAACTCAATACTACGATAAACATGATTTTAAAAAGCAGGCAAAAGACACCTCATCAAATAAGATATGCAATGAGTAAGTAAGCAAATCAAAAGATTAGGGAATTGCAAAATAAAACCACAGTGAGATGCTATTGCATACCTAGCAAAATGCAGTTGCAGAACATGGACACTACCACATGCTGGTGAGTCTGTGAAGCAGCAAAACCCTCTTTGCTTGTGGGAATGCAAAATGGTACAGCCACCTTGGAAGACAGTTTGATGGTTTCTTCCTAAACTAAACATACTCTTACACTGTGATCCAATAATCACCCTCATTATACTTACCCAAGGGAGTTAGAAACTTAGATCCATACAAAAACCTGCACATAGGCATTTATGGCAGCTTTGTTCACAATCGCCAAAACCTGAAAACAAACCAAGATGTCCTTCGGAAGATGAATGAATAAAGTCTGGTTCCTACCTTCACACAATGGAATTTTTTAGGACTCAAAGAAATGAGCTATTGAACTATGAAAAGTTGTGGAGAAATTTGAACGCATATGACTCAGTGAAAAAATTCCATCTGAAAAGTCTACATACTCTATGATTTCTATAAAAGAATAAACTATGGTGCATGTAACAACATCAGTGGTTTTCAGGAGTAAGGAGGGAGGGAGGGTGTGTTGCATAGGCAGACAGGAGGATTTTTAGGGCAGTGGAACTATTCTGTATAGAACTGCCATGGTGAATACATATCATTGCACATTTGTAAAAAACAATGGAATGTACAACACTTAGGAGGACCTATGTAGAGTATGGACTTTGGATGATAATGATGTGTCAATGCATCGTCATTGATTGTAACAAACATACCAGTGTGGCGCAGGATGTTGTAGTGGGGTAGTTATGCCTCTGTGGGGTCAGGAGATACATGAAACACTACTTTCTGCTCAGGCTTTACTGTGAACTTAAAACTGCTCTAAAAAGTATCCTATGTTTTCTAAAAGTATCTGTTATGTTGATATTGGTTAAACAACGTAAATAGATTTAATAGAATATAGATTCTAATTTTCTACTAAAGATTTTGTAATTGAGTATTAAAAGTATGTTTGGCCTGAATACTCTTTAGCCACAATTATAAAATGACCAGAGAATTAATTTCAAATATTTTTTTCAAATTTACTTTATGAATTAATCAACCTAGATGTTTTAATTTGATTTTTACCTTCAGCACCTTTCTCCTCTGTCACTGCCGTTTTGTGAATAGTGAAAAATGAGAAGATAAATATGGATAAATGAAATGATATGTTCAGTATCTTATACAAATCTAGAATTATACAGCTATGCAGAATGAACTCAGTGTTGAGCTGAGTATTGTAGTATTTAATAATAAGAGTAAATGTAGAATAAATTATAATAAAATCATTCAATTAAACATTAAGAGGATGAAAGTAACTTAATTTGCATAAAGTTGGCAACTTGAATTGAGCTACCAAGGGGCTCAGTGTTTGAAGATTAAATCTCTCTACAAAATTTCAAGTACTGTTAGTATACAGGCAAATTTCATTAAGACCAAACTTCTTGTCTGTTAAACTATTTATTTACACAAATGTCAAGTTATTTATATTTTATTTTAAGCGTGATGTTAGAATTCAAGGACCTGAAACTACCAAATACTTGGAATGATACCTACAGGCTAACAGGAGCCATTACTGGAGAACACTGCCAATTCTCATCTTGAGTCTAATGTATTTGCAGTGCAACTGGAGTGATCAATTTCTTCTTTACTAATGGTGTAAAAAAGTAAAGTGACACTTGACCAAATGTTACCAGATAAATGGATTCCAGAACATTTGGGATATCATATGTGCAAATAATGTGTGTGTGTGTGTGTGTGTGTTCTTTCTAGAAATCAAGAACTGAAAGAGATGGTATTGCCCTGGGGCTCTGTTATGGTTTGGGTATGAGGTGTCCCCAAAAGCTCCTGTGTGAACGTAGGAATGTTGAGAGGTGAAATGAGTGGATGGGGAGAGCTGTAGCCTGATCAGTCCATCCTGATTTGAATGGATAGACTGAATAGTAACTGTAGGCAGGTGGGACGTGGATTGAGGAGGTGGACCACTAAGACCATGTCTGCAAAGGGTAAATCTGTGTGCTCACCCTACTTCAATCCTGCCATAAGCTGAGCATCTTTCCTCTGCTAGGCCTTTTCCCCGTGATGTGCTGCCTCACCTTGAGCTCAGAGGAATGGAGTTGACCATCTATGAACTGAGACCTCTAAAACAATGATCCACAAATAAATTGTCCTTACTCTAAATTGTTCTTGTCAGGTATTTTGTTCACAGTGATGAAACACTGAGAAAAACAGGATTCATAAGATCAAAAGTAGTGATTTCACTTTTCAGTATTTAAATTTCCCCACATGAAAAATAGTTGAAATAATAGCAACCTATAGGCATTTTTTCCTGAAGAAATGCCAAAGTTAATATGGCTATGTTGATTAATCATGCACATTTGAAATCTTTTGTTACCCCTGGGAATTAAGACAGTATTTCTGTATCACATAATGATAATCCCTTAATTTTAAACTTTTAAAATTTGGTTGGTATTCATTACCTTACTTGAGAATTCTAACAATTCACCAAATATGCCAATATATATTTTAGCATTCCCATAGAAAAGATGAAAAAATTGAGATTTAGAGAGTTAAAATGGTTTCCCCAAGGTCACATAGCCAATTAGTTAGGTAGAGTCTAGGTTAAAACCTAGGTATATGACTTCTAAATCAACCCTCTTTCATTTACAATGATGTTGAGCTTAAATTTTAAACAATCTTAGGAAAATGTAGAGAGGGTACAATAAATAATTTTAAATTTTTGTGTTTTACTTGCTTGTATGTTTCATTTAATATTAGATTAAAACATATATAAACATATTCCAGGAAATATTCAAGGAAATAGAATTTAAGGCAATATTTTCCCGTGTTCAATCTAACACATGCTCTGTGGAACAAAAATTAATAAGTGCTCAACCAAAAACACAAATTCTAAAGTCAATTTAGGGAAATCTGACACATGATCACCTTTTGAACAGGCAAAGTACTGATAAATTCTGCAGCAAAATTATATGTTCACCATTGTCATGTATCCTTTGTATAGCACACAACATAAGCTAAATTGATTTTATCATCAGCCCTATTGTTACAGAATGAACTAGTGTATAATTAACCTTGAAGTAGTTTGTTAGAGTAACTTTATTTATTTATTTATTTATTTATTTATTTATTTATTTGAGGTGCTGGGGATTGAACCCAGGGCCTTGTGCTTGCGAGGCAGGCACTCTACCACCTGAGCTACATCCCCAGCCCATTAGAGTTACTTTAAAATAAATGTAATAAAATGTAAATTATTGTATTTTTCTTTAACATTACATTTTCGGGTTCAAATATTGACTCTTCTGATTTTAGCAACTAAATTATCCTCATTTTAAGTATCCAGAGTGAAAGGACTATAGTTTACATATTCTCTTATCTCCTACTAACTAATCATTTCTAGGCACATAAAAGGAAACATTACAATTACAACTTCTTAGGTATTTATTGAGTTGCTATGAGGAAATGCTGTTTTTTTAAGGGTAAAAGTAATTTATAACCAATTTGTAGCAATTTTCCAAGATTGAGGAAATAAATGATGTAGAAGAAAGATTCAAGCTCAGGCTGCGAGGTCATTAGTCTTTCAAATGAGAATACAAATGCATCCCACTTTTTGACAAGGAACAAAAAATCAAGCCAATAGTCACATTTCCCTGCCATCTTTTAACACTGGTTTTCACTGGTTCCACTGTTGACAAATCAGAATCTCGCTCTTTCTCTCCTCTCTCTCAAACACACACACACACACACACACACACACACACACAAAATGAAAGCACAGAATAACACAGTGTGGAGGGCCATGCAATGAATGGGGAATCTTTCATGATAAACAGTGCATGGATCTTCAAACATTGAGTACAGTGCTCTTAACAGCTTTTGTGGGTTGTTATGACTAAACAAACCCCATGAAAGCAGAGACCACTTCCCTCACCATGCAGTACCTAGAACTTGACTATCGGCTGGTATATGGGACATTTTCTGAATGAAAAGATGAATGAATGAGCAATATGCCTGATTCTTTGCTTTTAAGTATAATTTGATTAACTTTCCCATTGGGCCAGGAATTTAAGAGTGCTTTCACTTAAAAACTCACACAATTTTATCCTCATAATTTGATTTCATTCAATAAATTTGAAGAAAAATAACCTCCAACCAAGAGTTGAAAAGCAGTGACTTAACCAAATCTGCTTAAACCCTGTGACATTGAGGTACACAGAAGGACAGTTATAGGAATAGATCACCCCAAGATATGCTGGTGATTAGTCTGGCCTGGTGGGGGCCAAAGTGGCTGATAGGTGCTATTACAATTCAGAGCAGTGCCCCTCTCCAGCAGTAACTAGCTCTAGTGATGGATAGCTAAGGAGCCCAGAGAGGTTGGCCTGGCACAGGAGCCCAAGTCATTCATGGTTCCGAAGTCTCAAACAAACTGCTGTCAGCAGAACTTCCCAGAGCAGGCATGCTTTCAAAAAGAAGAGAATTCACTTATCCTTGATAAACAAAGTTGATTCCCCTGAACCTAATGAAAAATGTCAGGACAAATATGTCTCATCCCTGTCTCTAGGACAATGCCTTCTCTAGCTTCCCCTTGATAATCAGATGGTCTATTATAGTCATACTTTCCTTAAAAATAAATAATTGGATAATTTTCATTGTCAAAACAATATTGTATTGCTCTGCCTACTGCAATTTGTCAAGTTTTCCCGATTATCTTATATGGCTTTGCAGCCTCATAATACAATGACCTAAGTTCAAATTTGATAATACAGAGACATATTAGTTTAGGGTTAGTGTCCATGACAACAAGCTTGAGTATTTATTTAGAATTGATTCTTTTCCATAATACTGAAAGCAGAGGTAGCACCAATAATATGACATGTGGCTATGCGTCTTTAATTTTCCTGTTCTGAATATTAATGTGAACATCTCACTAATATATCAGATTATATATTTTTGGAGCTTACAGACATCTGCTGTATCCTTTGAGCTGCAGATTGTTCAGTTATTGAGGACTGTTTCAATCTTGCAGTTTTAAAATAATTTCCAGATGAAGCAAAGATCAAAGCCCTCCACACGTGTGCATAGCTTTAAACATACTAGAATAGAAACTAAGCCAAGTGTGGAGAGAAAATAGAAGAAACGTGCAGAATTTTGAAATTTAAAAACAGTTCTTTTGCACATGAGAGTTGGTTTTCATTGGTTTTACTGTATTGAAGTTTAATTTCCAATGATACATTAACAATTTCCATTTCTTTATTTCACCAGTTTCTATGTAGGTCTGGAATTTTAAAAGGGAAGCTTTCCAAGTAGATACTCCTTTTAAAAAAATAAGTATTAGTCAAGATAGATTTTGATCTGTAAACTTTATTTCACACACTTAACTGTAGATAAATTTCAATATTTTTTAGTATTGGATCAAGAAAACCACAGTGAGGGCTGCAGCATTGGAGTTGTGTATTGCCTGATATTTTTTTTAGGCCATACATCAAACCTAGTTAGTATGTGCATTCTGTTTCATGAAGATCTGGGAATGACGGAACATACTTTTAAAAGTCAAAACTGTCAGAACTTTGGGTCCATTTACAAAGAACAAGAGTGAATAATGAAGCTTCCTATCTCAAAGATTTATTTGGGTTATTAATAGGAATCATTAAAACACTCTGTGGGTTTGAGAACTATCTGAACTCACATATTTTCCAGCCGCCCTCTAAGCATACTTGACACTGTATACCTTGAAGCACGGGTTGCACAACCATGTGATCTGCTTATCATTAGATTGTCGGGTTATACAACCATGTGATCTGCTTATCTTTAGATTGTAGCTAAAAATGACTCAATTGTATGCTCTTGTTAAACTACTCACAATTTTGCCAAAAAAACTACAAAGAAACATTTTACCTTATCCATTTGCTTAGTGTTTTCAGGCATTTACCTAATAAACTATTTAAAATAGAGTTTCTGAGAAGTATCTTCATGAAATTGCCTTAAAAGTGGTTAACTTAAGAAACCAAGTGTCTGATTAAGATGCATTGGAAATTTAAGAAACAATAATGTTACATGTGGGATGATCACAATGATAGGTATTATAATAAAGACATTAGGGAAATGGTTTTAATAATCTCAGAATTTGAGCAGAACATTAAATTGCCTTTTTCTTTATCAGAGGTAGCTACAATTGTTTCTGAAAAGAAAGTCTAAATATCAGACAGGGCCCCAGCGCCTGCAGAAGCACAGCAGAGAAGCTCGGCTCTGGTTTCCTTTCACACACTGTTCTGAGAATCTGCTTTATATCCCGTGAAGGCAGGATTTGATTCTGGCCTCTGCTGTCACTAGGTGCCCTGCTGCAGTTCCACTGGTCAGGGAGTGTTCTACCATGTATAGTGAGTTGATCCAGCCTTCAGTCCCTTGGTGGCTTAAGACAGTTTTCTCAGAATTGCCAGGGCCCATGCCATCCAGCTTCAATTCATTTACTTGGAAGCTGCAAGTTCATTTGGGGCCATGAAGAACTACCAGGATGAACCAGCTTTCTCATACGCCTCTATTTATTCAACATCATATTGGACACTCATCACAGAGAGCTGGTTTCTTAGCTTTTTGGTACAAATCAGGAAGGGAACAGTGCATCTCATTCAGCTTCATAAAGGAAAAGAGATTTTCTGTTCTTCAATCCTTAAGATTATGAAGTTTACCAAAATAATTTATTTAATTTTTAGGTAAATTTCTTCAAATGCATAATATGTTTAGTCCTCAATCAACAAAGATGGTTCATGTTGCTTTTCCATTTCTCTTTCAGTTTCCCCCTCAGATTTTGTAAAAGCACTGCTGGATTTTAAGTCACTAATTCCCCATGATAGAGTCACTCTTTAGTGTTTGGCAAAAAGGCTTTCACATCCGCCATTTTCTATAATGATTCATTTGATTCTCTTCTTGTTCTGTTTACTCAGTCACCTTCCTATTTCTATCCTTTAATCACAACCATTCTTTTGCTCTTTTGGCCACAATAAAATGAAATTTGTTCTCTTTCTTCACCCTCAAGATCAAAATTGTGGAGGAGGAATGTCCTGCCTAAGAACTTATTGACATCATCTGATCTTATTAACAGTGGCTTCAAAGCTTTGTCTAGGTATTGGAATGATTAAGAGGGTTTAATTCTAATTCTTTAAAAGACTCAAGTAAAAAGTGTGTGTGTGTGTGTGAGAGAGAGAGAGAGAGAGAGAGTGTTTTTCTGGGGGTACAATGGGAAAAGGCACATCACGGTTTTGTATGATAAGAAGAAAGAAATACAGTTGTCTGTTCATATCCTCAGAGGATTGATACCAGGACCCCAATGGATACCAAAAATCTGAACCCTCAAGTCCCTTACATAAAATGAAGTAGTGTAGACCAATAAACTATGAACATATTTCTGTATACTTTCAATCATCTCTAGATTACTTGTGATATGCAATACAATGTTACATCATATAAATAGCTAAATAATTGCTATTCTCTATTGTTTAGGGGATAATGACAAGGAAAAAAAAATCTGTACCTATTTGGTGCAGATGCAAATTCTTTTCTGAGTGTTTTCAATCTGCAGTTGGATAAATACATGGATAGAATCCATGGATAAAGGAGAGTAGAGAGCTTTGCTAGCTAAGAGGGCAGTGTTATGGTTTGGATCTGCAAAGTCCCCTGAATATTGATGTACTTTAAGTCTTGATCCATAATTACAGTAATGTCCAGATGTGGGACTTTGGGGAATTAATTGGATCATGAGTATTCTGACCTCTTCAGTGAATTAATCCAAATGAACTACTGAGAGGTGGGACCAGTTGGAAGAAGTAGCTCACTGGAAGCTTTCCCTCAGTTTATCTTGCCCATGGCCAGCCCCTTCCTCTCTTTATCTATGCTTTTTTGTTGCCATGAACTAAGCAGCTTTCCTCTTCCGTGCCCTTCTGACATGATGGTCTGCCTCATCTCAGGCCCAAAACAATAGACTGAAATCTCTGAAATCTCTGAAATCCTGCACCAAAATAAATCTTTCCTCCTGTAAATTATTCTCATCATATATTCTGGTCAAGCAATGGAAAGCTGACTAATACAGGCAGCTAGAAAAAGGTTTCTGTTCATGGAATTTTGGACAATCTACCTGTATTGTACAATGTATTGCTATATTTGGGATGTGTGTGTGTGAGTGTGTTCTTACAACCAGAGGAATAATTAAGATCTTCCACTCACAATCAGGAGAAAACTTAAGAGGAATGTAGACTGGGAGATGTTATCCACCATGGATCGTTTTGCTTGGCTCAAGTACCAAAGTCTCATCTTCCATCTCCTTGGTATCATACTATCCATTCTCTTCCCCCCAAGCCAGATTTGTGTCTGACTTAAAGGGCAGAAGACCTCCCAGATTTAGGAGATCTTCTCTTAAGCCCACTGTGACTGGCTGATAATCCAGATGTTAATTAACACTAAGTTTCTTTTTTTTTTTTTTTTTTTTTTTTTGGGGGGGGGAACCAGGGATTGAACTCAGGGACACTCGGCCACTGAGCCACATCCCCAGTCCTATTTTGTATTTTTATTTAGAGACAGGGTCTCACTGAGTTGCTTAGGGCCTCGCTAAGTTGCTGAGGCTGGCTTTGAACTCGCAATCCTCCTGACTCAGCCTCCCAAGTCGCTTGGATTACAGGCGTGCGCCACCACGCCCGGCTAACACTAAGTTTCTTAGATTGGGGAGTTGTACTATTGGGAAAGAAAGAGATGTATCCTGAAGAAGAGACTAAAGGGGTGGAGTTGGAAGTTTAGATATCAAAGTTTAGAAAGAAAATTTTCCAAGAGAACTTTGACCTGAAGACAAGAAAGCAGATTAGTATCTGGAGACTTCTATGAAGGAATAAATAACCTGAGAAGATTTTATCTTCTTGGACATTTTTTCTTTGGTTTATTGGTTCTCTCTTATCTCTAGATAATTAATATTACAAACCAAATAAGTACTCAGGAAATTTCAATTAATACAAAAGTACTTGTAGCTTTCATGTGAAAAATCAAGGAAGCGGGCCTGAACTGACATGGAAGTCACTATGGAGCAATGATTAAGGCTGAATTAATTTCCTGGCAGTATGTGAGGAGCCTGAGGTGATCATGAGAATCTATAACACCCAAGAAATCATAGCAACCTAAAAGAAGGTGCTGGACTTTCACAAATCATGGAAAAAGATTTGAACCTACTTTATCTGTGGCCAAAGGACAGAGTGACCCTAGCAGGTCTTTGGATTACACTTAGCAAACATTGCCTATGGTACTGTCAACCTACATGCCCTTTAAGCAATCTCATCCACTCTCTTGGCAAAGCAGTCTTATACCTGGGACATATTCAATCATTTGTTAGATTGAATTTCCTTGTTGAGATCACATAAAATAATCTCATTACTGGATAAAGAACAGAATCATTTTGCTGACACCTGAGGCACTGACTGAGTCTACCCTGAACACTGTTAAGCCCACTGTGACTAGTAGAGTACCTTGAACTCTGGGAAGTGCTTAGTAAATGTTTATTGATGATTAATCCAAAAGGTTCCAGAAGCTTTACAGGAGGTTATAAACAGACTGGGGGAAAAAAAATCCATAAATCCCTCAAGACAGAGCCAGACTTACGAAAGTATTCAAACTGTTTTCTCTGAAGCAGTTTTAAAAGAAAAGAACCACAAAAGGGAAAATTTTCAATGTTCTACCTTTATGACAGGAGTTTGCAAATGCAATCAGAATGCCAAGTATTCACATGAGGGTTTGATTTTTTTTGGTGTAACCTTCTCATCTCTTTTTTACTGTGAATAATTGCAAACAACAGAAAGATGGAAGAATAGAAAAATGGGAGCTCAGGTTTCTACTATTTAAATACAATAATTATTAATATTTGTCATTTCTCTCTCTCCCTTCATCCCTCTTTTTCTGTCCCTCCCTCTTTCTTTTCCACTCTCATTTTTAAAAGGAGTATATGAAAATAAATTTCTTACATGTCTTTCTCCTAAGCACTTAAGTACTCATCTCCTAAGAATAAGCAAATTTCCTATCGCTTACCAAAATACAATTATCACAGCTAAAAATTAATAATTCTCAGGACTGGAAGTGTAGCTCAGTGGAAGAGTACTTGCAGGGCATGTGCGGAACCCTGCGTTCAATCATTAGCAGCAAATCCCCTCTCAAAACAAACAAACAAACAAACGAAACAAAAAAACCCAATTCTCTAATATCATATTCATATAGTTTCAGTTGTTTTGAAAATGTCCTTTTAGCTATTTTTTCAGACCAAAAACAAAAAGCTTCTAAGTTGTATTCATTTCTGAAGTGTAAAGCAGTCTCTCATCATTGATTCTTATAGCTTTAACTTTTCTTTTTATTTTCTTTTTTTGGGGGGTGGGTGCTATGAATCAAACCCAGAGCCTTATATACTCTAGGTGAGCACACTACCACTTAGCTACACATCAGTCCTTACCTTAACTAATTTGAAGAGATTAGGGAAATTCTTTTGTAAAACGATGCATAATCTGGATTTCTCTGAACGTTTCCTGCTGGTATTTGTTAACCTGTTCTTCCATTCTTCATATTTCCTATGAACTGGATTTTTCATCTAAAGGTTAGATTAGATTGAAGTTAAACATTCTTGGCAAAAAGGTTTCGTATGTGATAATTTGTATTTCCCATTGTATTAGATCAGATGGCACTTAGTGTCAGATTGTTCCACCATTTGTGAAGTTAAATTTTATCCCTTGATTAAGATGGTTCCCACTGGATTTCTCCATAGTAAGGTAACCTCCCATTTGTCATTTATAACTAATTTATAACAAAATACTTTGAAACCTTGCAATTACTCTGTTTCTCCAAAAACTTTCACAGGAGGGTTTTAGCATCCTTTAGTAACTATTCCTGCATCAATCATTTCATTTGTGGTTACTCTAGATTTCTCATTACTACTGTTAATACAAGTTAAATGATATCACAAAGGAAACACAAAGAGGAGATCAAACCATTCATATAAATGTTTCTGCATGAAACATTATTATGAATCCTTATTTTGAATCCTTCAGGTGAGTATTAAAATAAACAATAGACAGGATATGTTGGAAAAACAGTGGAAAATCTATAGAACAAATATTTGAAAAATAATTCAAAGATTTAGCAACGTTTAAAGAAGATGATCTATTACACTGTGATAGTCTCCATCAGTTGCTGGTGCTATTATTAAGAGACTCTGACAATTTATATCACAAATAATGATTGGTAAAAAAAAACCCATATATCATGCAAATAAATAGCTAATATCAGCAATTAGAGTCACACATAAAAAGACATGGGACTAGTATAGGGACTAATATAAACAGCACCAATAAATTTAAATAAAAGAAGTAAATTTTAAGAGGTAAAGTCAATTAGAAAGACCTAAGATTATCTCTAAGAACAGAAGGAATGCCTTCATTTCTCCAGTGTAGCTCATGCCCACTCTTTAACCACAACTAAATGAACCAAAGGGATGGGAGTTCCTTGAGTCATTAAAAAGCACATTTTACTGAAAAATATAGATTTGTGAATTCAGGTTACCCAAGTGGTTTGTCAGCCTGTGTATTGCAAGCTTATTTTCCAGTTCTATGATTCCAGATGAAAATATAGCTTTCCCTTATTTTTTTGAATATGAAAGTTAAATACACTAATAGCAAAAGCATGCAGAATTATAGAGAAACATAATGATCATACCTAATTACATCTTCTAGATATAATCTTTTAATATTTTGGTGTATATTATTCAAGATGCTTTTCTATGTATATATTTATATTTTGTAAAATATACTCATAGAGTCACTGTTTTAAAACTTGCTTTTTATATAATATATATTATGAAAATCTTTCTCTGTCAATAAAACAGTTCTATACTTTCACTGTGAGGATGCCCATGAATATGTTACTATATGTAACCTAAATTTGACTTATTTTATTTTGCCTAAATCTAGTTTTTAAAACACTTTCTCATCCTATCTTATTTCTTTAGATTCTAAAAACTTACAAGTAAGGTAGCTATAACATCATCCTCAATGTGTAGCTTTCTTAGAACTACATTAGCCTTTACTAATCAGAGATATGTGAATCCTATACATGGCCAGGCTGATCGGTAGGATGTCACAATGAAAGCAAATCTGAGACCAAATTCTTTCATGGGGATTGATTAGCAAGCAGACACATTGTCCTTTGTCCTCTTGTAAATTCAAGGGAGCCCATTCCCTCTGTTCTCAGGAACTCTGGATGACACTTTAAGTGAAAATTCCTTTTCTGTTACATCCTGCACAGATACAACAAAGCAGGACCTGCCGATGTTTGATCTGGGTCAGACAACAAAGAACTACAGGAATATGGCAACGCTGCCAAATGGGCATGCGGACCATGAGCAAGCACTGTTCTGCAAGTATCAAGCTGTTGAGATGTTTGCATTCTCATGTCTTGTTCAGGAAGGAGTCATGAAGTCAATGCAAACTTTCTAGTCATTGACAACTTTTAATCACTTGCCATTCACCATATAAACATCTAATGTCTCTTGTGCTAACTGACTAATTGATAAACCCTCTGATGTAGTCTCACTAATGCATTTGTACACAGATACTCTGAAATGTAGATTCTTCATTGAGGTCTTACAAATGCTAGGGAATACACTACACATACATGTACATGAGAGGCACTTTCTGGCTATATAAATCAGAACTCAGTTCTTGGCTTCTCATAATAAACAATAAAGTGGGAAAATTGGTAGATTATGTAGCTTTCTCATTGTTAATAGAAAGAACCTAGAGAACCAAGATGAAGATGTGTGAAATAATTTAAATAAATTTTTTGGATGATACAATAGATGGTTATTAATGGTTTGAAAAAAGAAATAGCCCCATATCTGATTATTTCCTAGGTTAGACTTAGAGAAAGGCTAATACATCACCCAGGAGCATGATGGTATTTGAATGCTTCCTGGTGACCTCGTTAAGTACAGAGATAAAGCTGAACAAATGGATAATTAAAATATCCATTACATTATTTTTTTCTTCTTAGGAAAGGGGTATAATGAATATAAGTCACATAAGGATCTTTCACAAAAATGCCTATGCCCCTGTGACAATTTATTAAAACACTGTCTCAGTGAGTACTTGGCAGAAACTCTATGCCAGACATTACAAAAACAATTCCAGCAAGTGGTTTCAGAATAGATATTTTCTCCTATTGACTGAAGGGCAATCGGCATGCTTTTAACTTTCAGTATAAAAATCAAATTTCTAAGCTGCTTTGTATCCTCTGTTGCATTTCTCCTCGCCTTATGCTGTATTTTGCTTTCATGAGTGAATGCAACTCTCCTAATGGATTGTCCTGTCCTGCTTTTGTTCCTGTTGCCTACTCCACCTATCACACCCTCCCCATGTTTCCTCCTAGCCACTGTCTCTCAGTAGTTCTTTTGTCTTCATATGTCTCATATACCATGCTGCCTGATATATCACAGGTCCCCAAGACTTGATGGAATATAAAGATATAAATGCACTTATCAGTTTTAGCTATTATACTGTACTTGGCTCATTTCAATTTACCAGAGTTTAGAGCTTCCAGACAAGGAGAAATTTTATTTTGGAAACTGGAAAAAGTTTTATAGGCATATGGGTGGGTCTTGCAACGCATCAATTTGATGTCAGGATGGTACTGTTTTCCCTCTGCCCTGTTGTTCAGTCTCTTTTCTGGTGTGGGCTGCAGTGCTATTCTGTACACAAGTGACAGACTGGTTCCAGCAGATGCTGGTGGCTACAGGAGAGATGTGCATGCAGTGAACAACAGAGTCCTATCGTAGCAAAACTAAAGGCATTATTTACACATGAACCTTCAGTGACAAAAGTGTTACAGCAGACAGTGAAAAATTATACTCAGTACCATTTGAAACCCACTTTACTTACATTTCAGGATCTTATTTTATAAACCACATTAACTATTTCACATTTGCATACCTTTTAAAAGTTATTACTAAATGCAAATTTCCTTTCACCTACACAATGATGTGGACTTAACTTCCAGTCTTAGGCTTAAAGATAAAGCTACATCATATCATTGTCTGGGGCTTTCCACTCGGCCATCTAGCTGAAATCTGGCCAGAGAAAACTTTGAAAGAGTGAAAGTCTTCAAAGCATCTAAAAAGTCTGTCTTAACCTAAGTGTCATAGATTCCTTGACTGCTAAATTTACCATTAATGTTCTTGGGAATATTCTCAGCTTTTCTTAATAAGTAAATGCCAATTATGGTCATGGATATTTTCAGCTCTACTTTACACTGTCTACTAGATGCCATGGAATGAATGAATGAGTGTGTGTATGTGTGTGTGTGTGTGTGTGTGTGTGTGTGTGTATACTAGGAGTGAGGGAGCAGCAGATATATATTGAAACACATTTGTTCTTCTCTTCTACATCTACTGCCTGAGACTCTTCACTCTTTAAATTCTGAATAATAATAGCAAAGAAATGATTGGGCCAAAAAACTTGTAAGTCTAAAAAGTAGAGGACAGCAAAATTTTCCCCCAAAAGACTTCTGAAGCCAAATACGAGCTCAGTAAGGAGTGGCAAGACAGCCACATTTATATGATCCTTATCTGCTTATATTAGGTCTCTCATCTCCAGATTTCACAAGGAGCTTACCACATATGTTTGGACATATTTTCATTGAATATTATTATTACTTAAATTGCCCAGGTAGTAACTATGGCCTCAAAAAGATATTTTGCTATTCACAGGACGAGGACAGATTCTGAAATTTTTTTCTCTCTCTTTCCTTCTCTTCGTTTCCCATTTCTATTTTGATTTCCTGGGCCTGCTGTCTTTGGCAGGCAGACACATTTTCCAGATGAGGCAGTGAGGAAAGCAGCAATCAGGACATGCTTTATGATGGTCTCTTCAGGTTGCTTTATGCAGCACCATATCTAAAGAACTCAGCTTTCCTGAATGTCCAGGCAGGTGGCTCTTTTGTGAAACCCACTGAAATAGCTTGTCCCAAAATGGACAAGGTACAAGCTACCAACTGAGCAGGTAAAAGCACTGCACTCTGGGTTCTCTAAGGTCAGTCAGTTTCACTAAATGTACCAAGATGAGAACTACATGATTTGGGGGCTGCTTTAAAAATGGGTCAATAAATAATCACCATTCAATCAGAATAGCAGTGAAGAGACCGGATGTATTCAAAGGCAGTAAAATAGAGGTGAAAGCTACTTTCTTTCCGTTTAACTGAGCTGTTGTAAGGATCAAGTAAGAATCCGAATGAAAATGCTAAATATAATTCCTGTCTATTTTACACATTATCTTTTCAATTACTCTTTTACTATTTTTCTTGACTCCAGTCAGAGAGGAACTGAAAGCAAATTTTGAATGATCACCATTTACAAATTTTTTAGAAATTGATTCTCTTTTAAAAACTGAACACATGAGGGGCAGAAAACCACTGTCTCAGGCCAAATTTGGTCTAAAGAGCTATTTGTTCAAAACTGACTTTTTGTTTTAGTGGATTAGTTATCAAAATTAAAAATTTAGTACATTTTCAATAGAATTTTGTATTTCTTTTCCTTTTTGAAATATCAGGAGATTTAATAGCAATGGGATCTCCTTTACATTAATTAATTTGCTCATTCATTCAGCAAATACTGAGAGTCAGACACTTTTCTGTGCATTGAGAAGATGACAGAACAAAGTCTAGCAAAATCCAGCTAAACTGGCTCTAGTTTTATCATAGCCCCCACTACCCCTGTATTATATTTTGACTACAGGGCTCACTGTACTTGTTGATTTTAGCTGCTATATCCTTATAAACACTGGTGTTGGAGATGCCTGGAATATATAGTTCTGCTTTTCACATATTTATCAAGTTCTCAGCAATGACTTTAAATGGACCCAATTTATTGTGTTCCATGAAGGACTAAGTGGAGAAAGAAATTTGTTGGCTGTTATTATACTTAGCTTTATTAAGTACCTGCTTTGTGTACTTTCTTTGAGTGGGTAGTGTTAGAACTGAGCCTTGAAAGAGTGGAATCCCTATATTAAGACATATGGCTGGGTCTGACCTTCCCGGGGCTGTTTGAGAATGTTGAAGAGATCAGTTCATAAGGAACATGGGATGAGGAAGGGAGCATTACTGCCTCAGAGCCCTCCCTGAAGGCAAAAGGTCCAAGTGCTGTTGTTATTAAGTCCAAAGAATTAGCTATTAGATGTACATAAATCCTCACAAATCACAGAAGGATAATATAGAATCAAATGATTTCAACATATATTAAAATCATTAAATAAAAGAAAGTGATTATATGCTTGAATCATACATTTCTTACTCTACTTGTAAGGTTTTCAAAATGGAGGAAGAGACAATTTAGAAGTTTTTAAATGTGTACATTATTTAAGCTAACTGAATTTCCAAATGCTTGGGTATGAGTGAACCATTTAGATAAGATTTCTCATACAGTATTTCCAGATATTAAGCTTAATGAGTCATGATGGTAAAAAACATATTAATAAGGCTTGGCTTCAGTCTAGGAAACATTTTTAGCTTCTTCCTGTGTCAAACATAACCTCTGAAATAATTTTGTTGCCATGACATTTGTGGAAATGATAAGATATACCCTATTGTGCATGTGTGTGTGTCTGTGTGTGTGTGTGTGTATATATATATATATATATATATATATATATATGTATATAATACAAATTGAGCTTAGAGCTGCAGTTAAAAAGTTAGAATGCCATACCAGTGCATGACATTTTGTAATTTTGAATAGAAAGCTTCTAATGTCTTTGGAGGCCAAGAAATCTCCTCTTCATCAACACCAAATTTATTTATTTTATGTTTGTAAGTACTGTGTAAATACCATGTGCCTGGTGGTAGATTAAGTCCAATGAAAATGGCAGCTTAGAGAAATCACAGAACTTGTCCTCAAGGAGCTCATGATTTTCAGGGGTCTAGTTTTCTAATGTGGTATTTGCATAGGTTTAAGTGAAGGCAAAATATCTCATTCTCTATTCTCTTCTCAGTCCCAGGGTAAGTTAAGTTTTCATTATTGGCAATGGATTGATTCCCACACTATATTAGCAATTATGATGGGGACAATTAACTGATGAAGAATGTATTATCACTTACATTGTCCTAAGAATGAAATCCAACAAGTGTTTATTTAATCTTACTCTCTGAAATGCAGTGGACTGAAGGGGATGCACAGCAATAATAAAATCCACATGCATTCAACACTTGGCTCAACATCTGTACCTATCATTCCACTAGACACTTCCTGGACATTATGATTTCTAAACTATGACCCAAGTCTGTCAGGGTGCAAAGTCTATTTTGTCTCCTCTACACTGTGCTCTGGTGCTTGCTCTTGGGGAACTCATAAATCTCATGGGAGAGACAAGGCTACCACACACAGAACAATAAAAGAATAAATTAAATTTAGTTTTGCGGCCTTGGATTTTTATGCCCAAACAAGCAGCAATGACAACAACAACAACAACAGTAACAACAACAACGATGCAGCATCAATTCAGGAAAAAGAGAGGCAGTATGGGTTTAAGTGCCAATGTATAAAATACAGGGTTCTACATCTGTAGGATGACACCTGGGCTTGAACTCAGATTTTCCCACAACACTTCTTAATATGTGGACTTGATCTCTTATGCTCAGTTTCTTTACCTGTGATGTGACAATAATATCCTCAATATTGTAAGAATTAAAGATAGATGAAAAACATATTGCATGGGTATCTTCCCAAAATAGACCCTCTGAGTTGCTAAATTGAAATCTTCTTCCTCACATTATTTGACTTCATCATAGTTTTTGACAAGATGATTGGCAACTCATCTTTTGAAATATCCTCATTCCTTGTGGCCTGGCATATCTCAGTCTTAAAAGGTTTCTTTCAGCTGGGCACGTTGGCACACACCTATAAACTCAGTGACTTGGGAGGCTGAGGCAGGAGGATGGAGAATTCAAAGCCAACCTCAACAAAAGTGAGGTGTTAAGCAACTCAGTGAGACCCTGTCTCTAAATAAGAATACAAAATAGGGTTGGGAATGTGGTTCAGTGGTCAAGTGCCCCTGGGTTCAATCACTGGTAACCCCTAGAAAAAGTTTTCTTCCATCTTGTTAGATACTTCTAGAATTTTTTCCACATCTCAGTATGAAGCTTTACCTTATTCTTTCATCATAATATATATTTACAAAATTACACTATATATGATCATATATAATCATATTACATATTCATTCCTCATCCTTCTGGTTGTTCAGACTACACATCTAGGTGAGATCTTTGGTCTTCCTTTTGTCCATGACAGTCAATCACTAAGTCTTTTCACAACTTCTTATACTTATTTTAAATAAAACCTCAAATTTTTGTTCACCTTCTTTGTACCCTAGGACAAGTGAATATTACCTGTACACTAAACTATTAAATAAATTTTAGCTGGTCTTGCTATATTTGAGTCATCCTATAGACAGTCATGAAAAGTAATTTTAATACTGAAAATCTACTTTTAATGGTGTTCTATTGTTCTTAGAATAAAGATAAAAAATCTCAACCTTTGTTGAGATCCTACATTAAAATCCAGCCCCTGAGTTTTTCTCCAACTTCTTCTCATGCAATTGTCTACACATGTTCAATATTCTCCAGATAGAGATCCTTTGTTACTTTTGTGGGGGTGGGGGGCCCCAGGGATTGAACCAGGGGTGCTTAACCACTGGGCCACATCCTCAGCCCTTTTTATATCTTATTTTGAGACAGGGTCTTGCTAAATTGCTGAGGATCGCTTTGAATTTGTGATCCTCCTGCTTCAGCATCCTGAGTGGCTGGGATTACAGGCATCTTCGGCCACACCTGGCCTTTGTTATTTCATTGCATTCTTGAAATGCCCCAGTCCTCTTCGGTGGGCCTTCTACCTCTGCCTGATCAATTCCCAAACTTTAAGTTTACATTAAATTTTCTCAAAGAAACCTGAATTTCTCCATTTTAGCATTTAGCACTTCATAATAACTACACCACACACACACACACACACACACACACACACACACACAATATATATATATATATATATAATATATTTATTCCATTTCCATCTCCCCCTGGAGACAAAGTCTCTGGTGGTTTCATTTACTGCTACCAGTGAGTCCCCACATAGTGCAGTGGCTTGTACAAATAGGTGCCCAAGAAATGTATTTGAATGGATAAATATTCAACAGCCCATTGACTAATGCTCATCCTATAGTAAATTTTAATAAAGCAATAACAATGACTATACTAATGACAATGTATATTAGTTGGCTTGGGCTCTCATAACAAATGCCTTCGACTGGGAAACTTTAACAACAGAAATTTATTTTCTCACAGTTGTGAGGTAGAAAGTTTAAAATCCATGGTACTGAACAGTTTGGTTGCTGGTGACATTTCTTTCCCCTGGTTTGCAGATGGCCACATTATTCCTGTGTCCTCACAGTTTCTCTGTCTCTGTCTCTGTCTCTTTCTGTCTCTCTGTCTCTCTCTCTCTCTCTCTCTCTCTCTCTCTCTCTCTCTCTCTCTGTGTGTGTGTGTGTGTGTGTGTGTGTGTGTGAGAGAGAGAGAGAGAGAGAGAGAGAGAGAGAGAGACTCTTTCTTCCTCTTCTTATGAGACTGGGTTCCTACTGGATGAATGCCCCAATTTTACCATCTAATTTGACCTTGTTTACTTCTTTAAGACCCCAAGTCCAGACACAATAATACTGGCTTTAGGTCTTTGACAGAAGGGGTCAATTCAGTCCATAGCACAATGACTTGTAAAAGAGATATGAGACTTGAAGTGTACAAAAAGTACGTGGAGAAGGAGGCAATTGAAGTATACAGGGTGTGTGAACAGAATGCTTTAAAAGTTGAGCAGAAGCGTTGATTAGTGCAAGAGGTCTTAGGAAATAACAGCGGATTCTTCAGCTTTGACCCATGACCAATACATGTTCATGGGAAGATAGCTAGGATGGAATGGAGTAGACAGGCTATGGCCGAGACACAAGAGGCATGGAAGCAAGAGCTTCTGTATGGTAGTGAGAAGAGATGGATGGGTTCATTCCTGGAGAATTCCAAGGAAAGAACAAACAAGCTCGGGACTGTTGGGAAGAAAAAAAATATATTTAGAACTCTATGAAGCAACAAGGTCACAAAAGCACTTTAAGAATGGGAAGGATGTGAAAGAATTTTTTTAAACCAAGGGTCAGACACCAAGACAAGATTGTAAACAAAGTAATTCAAGACAAAATAAAATGGCCACTTGACAGTAAATGCATCATTGATCACTTCCCATGCAGAAATCCCTGAGTTCCTCACTCTGTGTGAGCTCTCAACTATCTACCTCCTTAATTTACTAGCAAAGAATCCCCAAATTCCACCTAGGCAGGTGGCCATTTTTTTTTTTTCTTTTTGTTTTCTATAGTTTGCCTTTTGTCACTGGTTTTCATCAAAATCTGACTGTAAATGACTCTGATCTGTGCTTTGGGATTCACGGTAACAAATCCTGATGAGTTGCTATCTATCCTAGAGAACCTCATGTTAGGTGAATGCATCTTACATTAAGAATCTATAGTTGCATTTGCCTTCTATTTAAATGCACACCTGGTAACATCTGGCATCCCTAACCTGAGTGGTTCCAAATCATGCTTAACTATCAGTGGATATTTGAATATATGCTTGCCATCCTAAAAAATTTTGGTGGATTGGGATGCTTGCCCAGCATGTGTAAGGCCCTGGGTTCAACTCTCAGCAATCGAAATATATATATATATATATATATATATATATATATATATATATATATACACACACACAAAGACTTTCTTATCTCATTTAAAGGAGGGAAAGCTTTATTTATTGGTTTGTCTCTTTTTAAATTGTATGCTGTTGAAACAAATTATCTTTAATTATCTTTGTAAATCTTTGACTACCAAATATACCAGGGAAGGTAGGAATAGCAGACCCAGCTAGAAAATAAACTCAAATTCTCTCTTCTCTCTGTTACTTGAAAACTATATATAAAAAAAATCAAGCATACGAATGATTTTCCATGAGAGGGAAAAGCCAGTGCAAATGATCTTTGCTTTGGGAGGTCTCGCTCTAGGTTTTGGCTTAAACACAGTGTCATTGTGAAATCTGAAGGGCAAATTTGCCACATGATGATCATGGGGATGTCGTAAATTGCATTCTTTCCTTCTCCCTGAAGAGGTTATTATAGAACCAGAATTATTTTGAAAATGTCATCAGAGAGGTGGAAAAAAATAATCTCCCCCTCTAGGTAGAAGATAATAAAAGACTAAGGGATCCTGGTGGATTTTCAGCTAACAAAGGGCATAACCTGTTTTTCAGTTAAAGTGAGAAAGGATGTGGCAAGGTTACATTTCCTTTGAATGACCCTGCTATTTTTATTTTATCGTTATTAAGCCTTTCCTTCATATTTAGCCTCTGATAGAACATGCAAAAATCCAGTCTGTAAGATGGGTTAAAACTTTAAGTGAACAAAAGAAAAATCTCTCAAGGAGGTTACCACCTAAAAAGAAGACGATAATTAGATGCAGATGGTATTGAGCAACTAATGATGTTTTTATGGTCATTGAAAAGGGACAGAATGACTGGGCTTGGGAAACATGTTTACTCATTTTTCCTTTCATCTATTTCCTTAATTTTACAGGACACTTCAAGGTGGTGTGATAGAAAGACAGTCCAAAGGTGAAGGGATTTCAAAGCAAAGAGAGAGAAGTCTTTACTTAAGAAAGATGGGGAAATTTTCTTCACATATGAAATAGAGTAAGAGAATAGATGGAGGAGAGTGTGGGTGTAAATGAGAGGCAGAATACTCTGCTTGATTTAAGGAAAAAAATGACAAGTGCAAGAACAATGAGTTCAGCTTCTCATATTTCTATGCTCATGTTAGGCTCAGCTCCGCACAGTGAAGACATTAGAAAGGTTTGTTGTGGTAGGGCATTCTAGTTTTTGATTTGGTTCCGATAAAATCCTATGTACCTTAAATGATAGGTGCTTTAATATGTGGGTGTTGAGTTCTCATTGTGTGAGGCACCAGAATTGTAGGAATTTGAAAGTAAAAACTAGGTGTTTATATTTGATGAAAACCAGTGGTGAGGACTGAATTTGAATATCTAGCAGTGGATCTATTCAGAGCGAATTTTATTCCCATAGCTAGGAAACAACAACAACAAAAAGAGCCAGGTGTGGTGGTGCAGAGGTGCAACACCTATAATCCCAGCTACTTGGGAGGCTGAAACAGGAGGATTAAAAGTTTAAAGCCAGCCTCAACAAATTAGTGAAGCCTAGGGAACTTAGTGAGACCCTGTCCCTGTCTCAAAATAAACAGGTCTGGAGATGTAGCTCAGTAGTAAAGTGCCCCTGAGTTTGATTCCCAGTACCAGTAATAATAATAATGATATTAATAAAATTAATTAGTTCTTTTCTTTCCCTGTGCTGAACACCTACCTTAGAATGAATATCTACAGATACTTAAAGCTCAAGCCCCAGTTGCTGATTGCATTAGCTAATTTCATACACTTGCCAGCTTGTCTAGAATACAAATGTGGCCCAACATGGCAGTGTCACCCTGTGCTCTGCACACCACTTTCACACAAAGCACAGGTCACTCTCACGGGTGGAAATGTGTCTGGTCAGTGTTCTCAAAGTAAAATGCTCCTGTAGACAATGGCGCTCTCAAGCACATTCATTTCACTTAGGACCTATGGACAGAGAGCAGGTCAAGTAGAGTTGAAAAGGTCAAGTGGCTCTCAGACAGAACTCTCTGCTTTTGTTCTTTCAAATGCTGTCACCAGTCACTGCTCCAAAGCAGCAGAAATAATGAGCATATGGGTTCGGCCTGAACTCTTGATGTTTTACCAACTGTAGGGCACATCCACAGCTACCCAGTTGACTCTAAAGGTATCATTCAACTTAGACTTGAATTTCCCAGGCTCTAAGGTAACTCCCAGTGCATAAGTTACAAGAATTTGAAAGCTGCAGACTTTTAGGTTACTGAAGTGAATGGCTACCAGAACAAAGCCTGCTGCTCTGCAGATTCAGATATACTGGGAATCACATAGTGGCTGCTGGGCCTTATTTTACCAGAAACAGGGAACACAGATAACAGAGGTGGAAAATGAAGCCTGGATTCAGGGTCAAGTAGCTCTGAGTTCCAGTCTTGGTTTTAATTATTTACATTATAATATCTTGGCCATGCAAATCTGTATTTGAAACTCAAAAGTTTACCTTTGGGGTCTTAAATGTCTAATCTCCATAGTACTAAGGAAGAGAGAGAAAGAGGAGCGGGGGGACAGGGAGAAATTCTGTAACTAAAATGTAACTTAAAACTCAAACATGCCCATACCTTATCTTGCTTTAAAGTCAGTTGTTTCTCATGCCATGAGGTGAAGTTCAAATTCCTTAGAAAGGCAAAGGGAGTCACTGGCAAGTATTTTTTTTAGAGTCAAGTTAATAAACATGAAAGGGAGGACCAGGTAAGTGGAACTAATAAGATGACATCCTTTTTAAATATTTGCTATGTGCTTAATGCCAAGTTAATTATTTCACATCATTATCTCATTTAACCCTTATAACAACTTCACAGTTATTTCTAATGATATTTAGCTCTATTATATTATGGTATTTGGACTTTAGTTGTCAATGCTTGCTATTTTTAACACTAATGGTCATTTGGTAATGTATCTAAGCTTCTAGACAAGCAGTCTGCAAACTGAATAGTAGTGTTTCCTGAGACACAGCTATTACTTTCAAAAAGGCTTTGCATTTGTTTTGGGTAGCTTTTTCACTGCTATGACTAAGAGGCCAGAACAATTTCAGAGGAGGAAAAGCCTGTTTAGGGACTCATGATTTCAGAGGTCTCAGTCCATAGATAGCTGGCCCCATTCCTCAGGACTTGAGGCAAAGCTGAACATCATGGTGGAAGAGTGTGGTGGGGGGAAGCAGCTGTGACTATGACACTAAGAAGCAGAGAGAGGTCCACTCGACAAGGACAAATATAATCCCCTAAGGAACATCCCCAGAGACCCACGTCCTCCAGCCACACTCTAACTCTCAGTTAGTTCCTATCAGAGGATTCGTTCGCTGACTAGGTTAGGCTTCATAACCTAATCATTTCACCTTTAAACCTTCTGGTGGTACCTTACTCATGAGTTTTTGGGGGACACATATCTGAACCATAACAGCATTCATATTAAGAAATGCTAGGTAAGACAGAGTTTCTTCACTACAGGAACTTTCTGACCTTTGATATAAGTCAGAGCATCACAAATACCAAAAGGAAGTAAGGTGTAACTATGTTATTGGACAAAGGAATTCCTTTTGGTCAAACACCTCTTGCAATAGATACCCTAGCATTTCACAGAACACAGACTAGGAAGTTCTGACCTAGATAAATCCTGGAATGGTGTGTGCTCAAAAAATGTTCCAGAGCACTTTCTAAGCAACAGGGCTAGCTGCTCCCCAGGTCTTGGAGTCTAACTCAGTCATGAATAAACCTGTAGTCTTCTAAAACTAGGATGACCCTTGTTCTGAAGCTATTTTAGAGCTCCTGGAGCATGTGACACAGAGTAGAGGGCATTTAATGTAAGTCCACAGGATAATTAGGTATGTGATGGAGTTTTCATAGTTTTATGTGAAGTTAGAACATTAAGACCAGTTTAATGGATTTGCACAAAATTTTAATACAAGGAGGATTTAAAAATAAATCTTAGTAAATCCAAGCTATGGAGTACTTTCAAGTGGTTAAATACAGCGAGATAAACTTACGTGTACTATAGGAGAAGTTGTCTATGTCATATTATTAAATTAAAAAAAATGATTGCAGAGAAGGCATTGAAGATTCCATATATAATATTAAGAAACATGTACATTTAGAAACACGTTGAAATACACTTGATCATGACTTACATATAAAAAGTGAGTTGTGAGATGATGACTTGTGGGTTGGGGAGAACTTTCAACTTTTGTGTCAACAGTATTTTTTAGATTTCATTAATGACACACATAATATTTGCAATGCAGTTATTTGTTGCTTAATGATGGGAAGATATTCTGAGAAGCATTGTTGGGTGATTTCATCCCTGCATGAACATCATAGAGTATACTTAACACAAGCCTATAGGGTATAGGTCAGTCCCACACTGGATTGATGGTGGCCTCTTGATGTAATTGAGAGATGCAGTAAACTTGAAATATATGAGTCTGGTGTTGGCATAACACAGCATCATCTGATTTTACAATAAACATTTTTTAAAACAGAAGGTATACACTCTAAAATAATAGTTAAAAGACTAATATAGTAAATATATAAACAATTTTGTTATCATTATCAAGTAGTATTACTGTGCAAAATTGTATATGCTATACTTTAATACATCCAGCAACACACAGTGTGTTTACATCCGTGTCACCATAAACATGTGAATGATGCATAGTGTGAAGACGTTACAATGACTGCACCATCACTAGGTCACAGGACTCTTTGAGCTTCACTTTGACCTTACAAAATTATCATCATATATGTGGTCCATTATTGACCAAAACATCAACATGCAGCACATGACTAATTATTTTAATTAAAGAAAACTTAGTCTAAGCTTGTAAGAAAAAACATAATCCCATGATTTGTCCCTGTCCTCTGTTTTAGCTATGGATGTAATGCCAATTTTTATTGTTTAAAAAAATTATAGTGAATAAATATTGAAAGCACACATATTCTCTCTGATATGTAGATGCTAACACACAATAAGGGGGAAGGGAAGAATAGAAGTTCATTGAATTAGAGAAAAAGGAATGAAGGAAAGGGAGGGGATGGGATTAGGAAAGACAGTAGAATGAATCGGACGTAACTTTCCTATGTTCGTATATGACTACACGACCAGTGAAATTCCACATTATATACAACCACAAAAATGGGATCCTAATTAGGATAAGTTATACTCCATGTATGTATAATATATCAAAATACACTCAACTGTCATGTATGTCTAAAAAGAACAAATTCAAAATTCAAAATTCAAAAAAAAAAAAAAAAAAAGACAGCACATATGGCCATTTACTAAGTCATCTGGAGAATGCCAGGCAATGATCACATTCAGCTATTTAACCTGTACAAGTAAGGGTGAAAACAGGAAGAACCATACTATTGCTTTTAGTGTGGAACACTAAGTTACCAACTCCCTACTTTGCATCCTGATTGTATACAACATCTTTGCCACAAATCCTTTCAAATGCTTAGATTTTCTTGTCTCTTTTGCATCATGTAGGTAGGCAAATGCTAGAAATCTCTACCTATTCCTCAACTTACCCCATGTATAATTACTAAGCATCTAAGAGCCCTTCAAAAATAACTTCAGGATTTTTCTTTTGTGAAACATTTCCTCACTAACTCCTCTTTCTCCACAAGTGAATAAATGATGTCTTTAAAAATTAAGCCTTAGCACTTAGGCTGATGTATTAAACTTGTTATAACTTTAGCTCCTATAAACTAATTCTGCACTCTTCAAAACACATCAAAGCACATCATCTTCTTCTTTTTTTTTTTCCATTTACCAGAGTCTCAATAGAACAGGGTTCCAAGTTAGTGCCTGACTAATGTATAGAAAATGGAAGACTTCCAGCCAGGTGCGGTGGTGCACACCTGCAATTCTGGAGGCTGAGGCAAGAAGACCTCAAGTTCAAAGCCAACCTCAGCAATTTAGAGAGTGACTTATCACAACCCAGTTTCAAAATAAAAAATAAAAAGGGCTGAGGATGTTACTTAGTGCTTAAGCACCCCTTGGTTCAATCCCCAGTCCAAATAAACAAACAAACAAATCTGAGCAGTGGTAAATAGCAAAAACTCAATTTCTGAATGTTAAAATAAAAATAAAAGAAGGAAAATGAGCAATTTTAAAAGCAGATGGAAAATTAACAAAAAATAAATATTAATGACAAGACTTTAAATAACAGAAAGAGAGAGAGGAAAAAAAGAAAAAATGAAAAACTCTGTGAAGCAAATTTATTCCCTGCTTATGGAATCTCTTTGTTCTCTTCGAAGCCAGATTAGTTCAGATCTGAGTATTGGATTTGAGTGCCTGTTAAGATTATATGTTAAATAAAAGACATTAGTAATGGGCCACAAAAAAAAAAATCTACAAAAATGAAAGTATTAGAGTTTCCTTCTAATCTTTGGTTAAATCAATCACATCTTTTTATGGGTTTCAGAGTTTCCCAGCTGGTGGGCAGCCTCACAGTGTCATGTTGCAAAGAGGTTGCAGGTGTATTAGATACTGACCTCTTGTGACCCTCATGGCCATTCCTCACCAGCCATAAGCAGGCTAGCTCATTTATCCCAGGGATTTTCTTTGTGTGCTACGATATAAAGACCTTGAGAAACATTGATCTACTGTTATTTGAAATTTTCATTCTTTCACATGAACCAGTTTTTGGATAGCTGCCTATTATAGATGGTAATGTCATGGAAGGGAACAGCAGCAAAACAAAATAGAATAAAAATTTTTAAATGATTTATTATTAAAATTCAAAATTAACTATGCCAGATGATTTACTTCTTTTAGTTTAGTTTTATTGTCCATGAACTAGATAAAACAATACCTGCCAAACCTACTTTCATACAATTGTTACAAAAATGAAATAAAATAATGGATGTGAAAGTCCTTTGACCCTGTCAAAGCCAACATAGACTTTCCCCACATGAAATGGAAATCTTTTTACATGCATCATTCTATTAATTCTTGTAAGAAATAAGACAATAGAATAAGTGAAAGTCATTTCAGAACTGAAATAAAATTTAACTTGAATATGGTTTATATGCCTTTTGTATTAATTGTCATAATCTTAGAATATTTGAATTCTACACTAGCACTGAGTTAATAATAAAATTTTAAAAATCAGCATTCGGGTTTCTTCTGTCTGAGTGGAGAATTTCCAGATGCTTTATCTGGCCTGTGAGTTTCAAGAAGCTTGCATATCACAATTTATAGTGTGGGACATGTAAATGGTGCTTTTAAACATAAGATGAGTGATATTGATGAGGACACTGGTCATGGTAGTGCTGATGATGGCCAGAAAGATGGTGGTGATAACAATGTCTTATATTTAAACTTGCTACTTTTGAAGCCCTTATGTTACCTAGTACACCACCTACAAAATTATATGAAACAAGTTCCATGGAGGTTATCTAAGTTTGAGAACTGAATGCTTAATAGTTTTCTTTATATAATAAGCTTCCCAGAAGTTTAATATTCCCTGAGATTTTGATTGTGAAGTTTTAGGAGGTAGATGGCATGTGCACAATTCCCTATGGAACATTTTACTCCTTCACCCCAAATCATCAAGAGGAATAGATGTTTAATGGAGTAAACATTAGGTTGCTCCAGTTTAATGCATAGACATGCTCAACCTCGGTGTTGGAAGTGACCACAGTGACTTTGCATGTATTTCAATATACTTCCTAAGAATATAGGACTTTGAAAAGATGTCTTCAAGGCTACCCAGCCAATTAATGTAAAAGAAAAATTGTAGTCCAAAATTTTAAACTCTAGGCCATTGCCTTTTTCATCTTGATATCTGTAATGGATGAATATCTTCAGGCCTCCTTTATCTCTACCCAATCCTTAAGTAGGCCTCCCACTTTTTCCCTTGTCATCTATTTCTAGACTGACTCATAATTTTCACTTCCCAGATCAGCGATTCCAAGGTTATTTCCATGACTACAAGACCAAAGACCTCTCCATGAATCACTTGTCTTTATATAGATTCTGAAATATGGTTTGATGTTACTGATTAACAGGGAAGGAAAATAATATACAGAGGTAAATTCTGTACAGTGTCTTATAGCAGTTAGTGACATGAGCACTGAGAGAGCAAGCCTATGGGGGTACCTGATAACCACCCCTATTTTCCTGCAGTTTTCTCATTTAGTCTTCTCTTTGGCAAGAGTAAACAAAGGTGATTAAATAACTTTCCAAGGTCATAGAGCTTTCAAACAGCTATACAGAATTTGAACCCAAATCTCACTTCAATATACTGGTCCACTTACAATTCTCTGACTTTGATTTTTAATTTACAAGGAAAAAAATAAAAATTTAATGTTTTGAGGAGGGCAGTGCACATTCATGGGCCTTTTAGATGGTCAATAGTCCTTTGCTAACAAAACATCATGGATATTGCTATCAAGACCTGGAAACCTGGGTTTTAATCCAACAGATACTTTGTTTGTGTTTTTAGAGTTAAGAAACAAATTTTAATGACTAACAAACAGGGGCATATACAAAGATTTATTTATATGCAGATATGTTCATGACACACTTTTTAAAAATTTATTTATTTATTTTGGTTCAATGTATACACATGGAGTACAACTATTATTTTTCTGGTTGTGTACAAAGTAGAATCACACCATTTGCATATTCATACATATACATAGTATAATGATGTTTTTCACATTCTATTATCTTTCCTTCCCCATCCCCTCTCCTTTTTTTCCTCTCTACAATCCATCCTTCCTCCATTCTTCCCTTACCTCCCCAAAACCACCCTCCCACTGTTACGTGCCTTCAACTACTTATCAGAGAAATCATTTGGCCTTTGGTTTTTTAGGATTGGTTTATCTCACTTAACATGATACTCTCCAACTCCATCCATTTACCTGCAAATGTCATAATTTTATTATTCTTTATGACTGACTAATATTCCATTGTGTATGTATACCATAGTTTCTTTATCAATTCATCTATTGAAGGGCATCTAGGTTGGTTCCACAATCTCGCTATAGTGAATTGGGCTGCTATAAACATTGATGTGGCTGCATCACTGTAGTATGCTGATTTTAAGTCCTTTGGGTATAGGCCACGGAGTGGGATAGCTGGGTCAAATGGTGGATCCATTCCAAGTTTTCTAAGGAATCTCCACACTGCTTTCCAGAGTGGCTGCACCAACTTGCACTCCCACCAGCAATGTATGAGAGTACCTTTTTCCCCACATCCTTGCCAACACATATTGTTGCTTTTATTCTTGATAATAGACATTCTAACTGGGGTGAGATGGTATCTTAGGGTAGTTTTGATTTGCATTTCTCTTATTACTAGAGATGTTGAACGTTTTTTCATATATCTGTTGATTGCTTGTAGATCCTCTTCTGTGAAGTGTCTGTTCAAGATACTTCTTGTTGGCCATATAATCTTAAACCAATTACTCTGGACCTTGGTTTTATTTGTTGTTTATCAGTGAATAATAATGACTACTGTTCTGTGGGACAGTTCTGAGATTAAGGAACTTGAAGAGTCACAGATTCTTGAGACTCAGGAGACCATAGTCTTTTGGAGGAGAGATCTAGAAATCTTGCTAGGAATCATCAAGTTAGGATAAAAATAAACATTAGGGAGGAAGATGCATTTTCTGGGTACATATGTGAGATAAATAATTGTAAAAGCACCCTGCAGAAAATGTACAAATGCATGTTAACTTTGTAGCATTACATAAAATATGACACACATATTATAATTATATGTAATATATATAACATACATATAACTACATAATATAATAATAAAAATAATAATATTTTAAAATATCATTTTATATGGTGATTAACCCTGAATCAACTACAATCTTAAAGGCCAAGATCTGAAAGTTTTCTATCAGCCCTTTTAATAGTCACACTTGAAATATCTGCAAATCAGGACTTATAACATTAGCAAAGGCAAAACTTAATAATAATATAGCAGTAGTGTGACAAGGCATGTGAGCAAAATCCTGCTTACCAAATTTGTAATTTAAGAGGAAACAGATTTTGCACAAAAGAAAGCATTTTTATTTTTGTTATTGTTTTGACAGATTATTTATTTTTGTGACTTGGTCTAGCTAAAACTTAAAGTCTCATTCAGTGGGAGGCATCAGATAAACAGATATGAAGTATCCACTTTACAGTATTTAATGCACTCCTCAGAGTTTTGGAATTGTTTATATGCCATTTTAAAACTAGGGATTATGCATAATGAGAGAAGAGATCATTTTTACAACTTAAATCATATTACTGAGGGCTTTCAGTTGATATTCATAGAGAGGCATTTTAATGAATTACATAAACTCTCCCTCTTAATGTCTGGAACACGTTTGTTACTGCAAGCTGTGGTTCTTGGAATTTAAATGCCTAAATACTTCTAATACTCTAAAAGCCATACGGGCAAAGACAGACAAGAAATATAAGACCATTGGATCACATGGAGTAAAAAATAAAACCTATAATGCACACGCACAACATTGAAAAGTAAACCCAGGACTTCAGCCTAAATAAATATGAAGGAAAAACACTTTTCTATCACATCAGAGTAGTTTCACCTAACATATGCTGGACATTGCTAAACTAATCTTCATGCTATTTAATATAAAAATAGAGGAAAGATAAAGTCAGAGAAGACAGTTTCTAGTAAAACAAAAAAATTTCTTTCTTACAGTGGCTCCAACTACTGCTATATTATTATTAAGTTTTGCCTTTGCTAATGTTATAAGTCCTGATTTGCAGATATTTCAAGTGTGACTATTAAAAGGGCTGATAGAAAACTTTCAGATCTTGGCCTTTAAGATTGTAGTTGATTCAGGGTTAATCACCATATAAAATGATATTTTAAAATATTATTATTTTTATTATTATATTACATGTAGTTATATGTATGTTATATATATTATATATAATTATAACAATATAATTATTATTATATTATTCTAAATATAAGGCACTATCTTAAGACCTATGCAAGGATAATTTTACTAAATCTCTATAGCAAGTCTATCACATAAAGACAATTTGCATCCACAGTTAGAGAAACTGAGTCTCAGAGAAGTTAAGTGATTATTCCAAAGTCACACAGCTAATAATCAGCAAAGCCAGAATACAATCCCAGTAAGACTGACTCTCTGCTTCAGTTGTTTGACTCTGTGGAAGTTAAGCTTATTAGTTTTTACTACCAGATCTGAAAAATCCCAGAGCATTTCCGGTAGTTGCAATAATTGTTGCAGAATACTCAAGATAGAAGGGGATTTAAATTCGTTTTAGCTAAGGGATGCGAGAATGATAAGAAAAATGTAGTTCTACAAATTTTAAATCACTTTTCTCTGACACTTTCCCTTAAGTACCAGAGCAGAATATATTTGAGTAGTGAAAAGTATGTCCTATTTTGAAAGTAAAGCATATTTTTCTTTTTACATTGCTTATAACTCATCATTTTTCCCCAGAAATATTTGGAGCTCCAAATCACTGTATTTTATTGTTTGATTCTTTGAAAATCAATTTTTTTATTTGTTCTAATTAGTTATACATGACAGTAGAATACACTTTGACATATCATACATAAATGGAGTATAACTTCTCATTCTTCTGGTTGTACGTAGTGTAGAATCACACCTGTCGTGTAGTCATTTATGCACTTAGGGTAATAATGTATGATTCATTCCACAAACCTTCCTACCCCTGAACCACCTCCCCTCCCTTCACTTCCCTCTGCCTAATCCAAAGAAACTCTATTCTTCCCTAGACTGCCCTCCTTATTGTGAATTAGCATGCACATATCAGAGAAAACATTTAGCCTTTGGTTCTTTCGAATTGGCTTATTTTGCTTAGCGTGATATTCTACAACTCCATCCATTTACCAGCAAATGCCATAATTTAATTCTTCTTTAAGGCTGAGTAATATTTCATTGTATATATGTACCCCATTTTCTTTATCCATTCATCTGTTGAAGGACACCTAGGTTGGCTCCATAGTTTATCTATTGCAAGTTGAACTACAATAAACATTTGACACAGCTATACCACCCCTTGGTTTATAACCAAAGGACTTGAAATCAGCATACTATGGTGATTCAGCCACATCAATGTTTATAGCAGCTCAGCTCACAATAGATAAACTACGAAAATCAATTTTTGAAAATATATGAAATTACTATTTTAATCTATTGGTATATGAAATTGTGTCTTTTGGAGATTACATGTTATTAATAAACATTCTTAGGAGTGATTATTCAAATAAAGAAAACTGTCAATGTGATGTAAAATATAAGAAAGTTAAAATCTAGCATGAAAGGTGAGATATTTCTATTTTGAGTATTCTCTTCTTCCCTTCCTTATTAACCTCTTGCATAGGATAATATTAGTTTCCTTGAGAATGGAAACATAGAAATTATAGAGGATGCTATGTACATGTGTTTATATACATATTCTATAAAACATTATCACATATATTCTTCTGTTTGGCATAAGGTTTATGTTTTGTATCAAGTGGTTTGAGAATCAATTAAAAGCTAAGTCCAAACTCGTTAATTTATTAGTTCACTGACTATTTATTGAATACCTACTATATTCTAATCACTGTGCCAAATTCAAAAGACTAATCAATATCTGGCCTATCATAAAAAATAAATTATATTTGTATTTCATTCTAACATATCTTTTAAAATATGATGTTATTGTCTTATAAAGGAAGGAGTTTTAAAACAATTTATTCTGATCTTCTACTGTTTGAATCCATCATTTTAACAGAGAAGCAGAAGTAATGAGTGACATTTTAAAATGACTTTTCAATACAACTGAAGATATAAAGTACATTCTGTGTCCAACCTGAGCAGTTAATCTGTGTCGTGGTTCTATTGAACAGTGAGCAGAATAGAGTGGTATTAGCAAATATCACTGAAATGGCACTGAGTCAGAAAAAGAGAAAGAAATTGCAGGGATCAGTTCAGAATAATAATAATAATAACAGTGACTTCTCCCACGTTTACTTTAATGATTGTATCCATGATACTCAAACTCCATCTTGTGAATTTGTTCTTATATTCATAGCAATGCTCCGAAACATAGGGAAAGTTTCATTTTCAATGTATAGGTTTGAAAATGGAGAAAGTGACAATGTTCATCTATCCATCCATCTATTGATAAATCAATCTATCTATTCCAAATCCAGGTGACCTCATGTTTCCACTGGATGTTTTGACCTTGTGAAGTTCTGTGCTCAAGTTGCTCATGCATCCTTCTCAGTTCTCATGATTGGGTTGTGAGACTCTTAACCCAATCAGTGAATTAATCCTCTGATGGATTAACTGAGTAGTAACTGAAGTGGTAGGATATGGCTGGGGGAGGTGGGAATTGGTGTATATATTTGTATCTGGTAAGTGGACTCTCTCGCTCTGCTTCCTGATCTCATGTGAGCTACTTCCCTCTGCTACACACTCCACCTTCTAGGGACTGAGACCTTTGAAACCGTGAGCCCTCAAATAAACTTTTCCTCCTCTACAATTGTACTGGTTGGGTCCTTTTGTCACAGTCGCGAAAAAGCTGGGTAAGACACAGTGCCAATGAAATATGTATTAATTTGGCAATTATTTAGATGTCTCTTTAAAACATTTCTTGAGTCCTTGTGTTGATCAACCTTCTGATTATAGGGAAGCCTTTGGTTTTTAAAAAATTTATCTTTCTGTCTTGTGTATTGCCTTCTCACCATGTGATCATCTTGCCAGCTAGGTCCTTCCCTGAGAACAGAGGTTAAAAATTTGTGATTACGGGATTAGATCAACTGGTAGATCCAACAGTCAGTGTGTTTATCTTGGTCTAACAGTTCATTTAGATGTAATATGCATAGAATTGATCTCTTTTTCATGATATGCTCCCCTTACAGTTCACGCACAGTTATTTACTTAGTCCTCATCTAATTGGTTGTCTCTAATAATGTAACAGAATTCAAGTACCCTTCATTACCATACAGCAGAACTTTACTAATACCTTGCATCTAATATCTCATTCCTTTCCTTCTCCACCAAATTCAGTTACTATTCTGCATCCTTTGTGTTCACTACTCCCTTGCTTTCCTTTTTCTGGAGTTTTAATGCAAATACACATGCATTCACTAAACTAGGTTTTGTAATTAAACTTCACAAAACACAATAGGGCAATTTTAGCCTGTTCTCCTTTTCCATTTAATATTTGTTCACTTACTATGCTGTTAAGTGACATCTGAATTTTACATATTCTCATTGATAGTTTGTTTGGGTTACACTGAATTTAAAAGAATGTGCTTTTAGATAATGACAAATTTTAAAAATTGGGAGCAGACGGTTCATATAAAAGTCCAAAGTTCTGGCTTAGGTTCAATAATGGTAAGTTCTGGAGCTACTTGGTCTGCATTCTTACATGTGATGGATCAGCAGTAAGAAGCAACTGACACTTTTCCCGGAGACTGTGCTTTCTGGCCACACCACTTCCTATAGCCCCATTCCCACACTACTTAGCTACCTTACCAGTCATACTGTGGAATAGCAATTGATACCTCTTGTCTTAAACTGTTTGTTCAGTTGTTAGCAAAATCCAAAATTTAGTAGTTAAGGAAATTACAGTCACAACTCTTTAAACACCTTTTTAAAATTAAAATGATAATTGAAAAACAGGTGATCCATGAGAACAAAGTTACTGCGGCTTATTGCTGAGGGGTGCTCAAGCATATATAAGAAGGACTGACAGTAAGTATTTTCAACACTTGCCTCGGGTGTTCTGAATGTGACCTTTAAAAAACCGCAGTAACTATTTACCAAAAGACATAGATGGATTGTTTTCTGAAATAACATATTTATTATCTAGTGCTTTAAATTTGTTTAATCCATCTACATTTTACCCTGGGTACCTTTGGAATAATAGAAAATGCTCTAAGGGTTTATGTTTACATAGGCAAAACATATGAAAAATTAAGGCATTTATTCAGATGATTTGGGCAAAGAGTCATTATATTGGGAAATAATTTCTTAGTCAAAATCATAAATCTTGACCATCTAGATCAAGCAAAGATTATCCCTTATTATTATTTATTTGCTCATATATTTGAATATGTTTTAATACCTACTAGAGTGAAATACCTCTGTATTTATGTCTATAGATTCAACCAACCACAGATCAAAAATATTCAGAAAAAAAATGTGCCTGTGCTGAATATAGACATTTTTCTGGTCATTATTTCCTATACAATACAATATAACAACTACTTGCATGGAATTTACATTGTATTAGGCATTACAGTAATCTAGCATATTTAACCTACGCACAGGAGGGTGTGCATAGGTTATATACAAATATTGCACCATTTTGAATAAGGGATTCAAGCATTTGAGAATTTTAGAATCCATACAGGTTGTTGGAATCAGTCTACCTTATATGGTAAGGGATGACTCCTTGTTCTAGGCCTTGTTCTTGGGGGTTAGTGTCATAACAGCTAAATGTTTTGATAGTATTAATTAAATTTTCAGTGTATTTAACCAAAAGGAAAAAATGCTTGTAGAGTCTGTTTGTAAGGAATAAAACTTTTCATTTTTGGTATTGGGGATTGAACTCAGGGGTACTCAACCACTGAGCCACATCCCCAGCCCTATTTATTATTTTATTTAGAGACAGAGTCTCACTGAGTTGCTTAGCATCTTGCATTGCTGGCTTTGAACTCAAGATGCTTCTGCCTCAGCCTTCCGAGCTGCTGGGCTTATAGGCGTGCACTACTGTGCCCAGCAGGAATAAAAACATTTTATTCCTGAATATCGCCTTCAAGTTTTTATGCTTTTTTTGGACAAGAGATCCTAGAAACAACAGTAATATATCTCACCTTTCCTGAAGAAAACAAAAGGAAATAAACATCTATTGAAAGCAGATAGAAATAAAATCCAGATACACTAATAAGGCAAGCAACCAAACAGAATGCTCTGATGAGTTCATTGGAAGGTAAGGATGTGGAAAAGCAAGCACAAATCTACAGGGGAATGTAGCAGGGTACCCAAAGGAATAGAGAATTAAATAACTACAAATCAAGGAAATGCTCACTAAGGAGAAGCCACCCAAGTGAACATCTGTAGTTTCAAGCTTTAACAAGTCTGAGGATGTATGTGCTGGCAGAATGTTCACTTCTAAAAATGACAGATCGAGTGTGTGCAATTCCAAAAACCAAAAAATGTAGAACATTCCACAGATTTCAATGAAGACAGTATTTTGGGTTTTTGCAGTTCTTTAAAATGTCTTTAATTCACAAAAGGGCCTTTTTCAATGGACCAAGCCAGGCATGGTTTAGGAATTTGTGGACATTGCCTGGTCTCATTTCAGACATGAATAATAAAGCATCAACATACTCTGACTCCAAATTTCAATTTCAAAGGATTTGTTCCTTGAGAGCAACACTAAATATAACACTGGAAAGAATCCTTAGATGCTTAGAATCTCCTCACATCTATGCTTATCATAAATATTCCAATGAGATGTAGCATATTGCTGTCTAATATTTTTTTCTATCCTAGATAAAAATTCTAGTGAAACAAAATAAAGATAAAAGAATATCTTTGTTTTGTTAATTTCTTTATCGAGTTCTAAGTTCATATACAGAGAAAAATATTATTAAAAAGAGAGAGAGAGAGAGCTGTTTGGCAATTGTAAGTCAAATAAGATATCCATAAAAATCATATGGCTTAAAAGGTGCTTGGTCAAACAAGAGGAGGAGATCTTCATAAGTTAGGCATAGAGAATAAAAATAGA
Source organism: Glaucomys volans (assembly GCA_020662805.1). NCBI lineage: Eukaryota > Metazoa > Chordata > Mammalia > Rodentia > Sciuridae > Glaucomys > Glaucomys volans. The sequence goes on along the minus strand of JAJEJO010049932.1, from coordinate 1,486,320 downwards.
AAAGCAACTACAAAAAAAACCATAATGGATATTTGGCAGCATGTAGCAGCATCTTTGCAAAGGTAACTGAGTCCAAACTAGAAAGTAGTACGTAAGAAATAATGAATGGTAAACAGGAGGATGCAAATAAGCACAGAAGAAATGTGTATCTTTGAAACTTTAGAATAAGGGAACTTGTTATTTTGAAGAATGTCTTAAGAAACTTAAATCATCACATAATATAATGATCTTAATTTAAAATTATTAGAAGGCACTTGTTTGAAGATCATTATTAGTTCTTTTTGATTTTTCTCTTTCCATATAAACCTGTTAAATCTTTAAGTTAGGAAAAGAAAAGAAAATGAATCTGCCATAAAGTTTATATGAATATTTAGCATATAAGAAGGAAGTTTTAAAAGAACATTTTGCTGTAAATATCTCTAATGCTCATATTTACAAAAGTTCAAAAATTTACTCAAGAATTGAAGATTCTTACATTATAGTATGCAAGAATTATAGGTTTTGAAAAGTGAGAAGAGGGAAGACAAGCAGACCACCTGCAGGTCTCAAGTCACAGAAATGGTATGATGGTAACCAAGACTCCTTGACCCAATGGGCTCTTTTATTCAGGCTCCTCAGAACCCTCTTCTCCACTTGGTGTGCCTTTGTTAGACCTGCATTGCCGAGTTTTAGCAAGAACACTGTCAGGACAGTGTAGGGAGAAAACCCCTAGCTCCTGATGTTTCCTCTTACTAAGTTCTATCTACTGACCCCCACCATGTTCCCTGGCTACAAGTCCCCACTTATCAAATGCTATATTCAAAACTGAGCTCAATTGTATACGAGAGTCTTTTCCCCCCATTGTAGTCGTAACTAAATGAAATATTTTTAACACTTTACTACTTTACCATCCAGTTCAGCTTTTCCTAACAGTGAAACTATTGCTATCCCATGTTTTCTTACCCCAGATACAACCTAGGTGTGGACCTGAAAAACTGGGCAACCCAAAAATGTCAGCAAGCGCAGATAAAGAAGGCCCCCACAAATGCCTGCCTCTGCTCTTTCAGTCAAAGGACCCTAAAGATGACAGTGTAGCAAGAAACAGAAACCTAAGTTTCAACATTGTATGAAAAATTTAATTTGACGGCATTGGCAAACAAAGTGTAAGATTGTAAGACATTTAGGAAAAAATGCAGGAGAAAATCTTCAGAATACAGGGTTAGATAATAGTTCTCAGGTATGATAACAAAAGCATGATCCACCAACCAAAAAAATGAATAAAAAGAATTTTATCAAAATTTTAAAATTTTCATCTGTTAAATACACAGTAAAGAGGCAAGGTAGAGACTGAGAGAAGAAACTTGTAGGCCAAATATCTGATGAAAGACTAACATTTGAAATATACATGTACAAAGAACTGTCAGAAATTCAATGGTTAAAACAAGCAATTAAATCAACTAGAAAATGGTCAAAAGATGAGAAAAAGCATTTTACTGAAGAAGATGTATAGATGGCAAATAAGCATATGAAAAGATGTTCTAGGACATTGAAAAGTGAAAATTAAAAGAAGTTATCACTATCTCCACCAGAATGAATGACTGCAATAAAAGAGTTAAAATAGCAAATGCTGTCAAAGATGCAGAGAAATTGGATTGCTACTGCATCACTGATGGGAATGTAAATTGGAAAACCCACAGCTGGAAACAATATGGCACTTTATTTTTAAAAATAAACATATTATTGTCACATAACCTAGCAGTTGCACTCCTGAACATTTTCCCCAGAGGAAAAAAAGGCTTATGTGCACCCCAAAACATGCACATAGATGTTACAGCAACTGAATTTATGATAGCCAAAATCTTTAAGTCTTCAAGATGTATTTCAATGGGCGAATGATCAAGCAAACAATGGTACATCACACTACAGAACACTACTCTGTATTATAAGGGGAAACTAGTGATTGAACAAAATCACCAGGATGACTCTATAGACAATTATGCCAATCCAAAGTCTACCATGTGATTCCATTTATATACTCTTTCAAAATGACAGAATTATAAAAATGATAACAGATTAATGGTGGCCAAGGGGTATAGGAGAGGGTAGAGTGAGGTTATGTGACTACAGAAGATGGCATGAGGGATCCTGTCTTGATGGAACTGTTCTTGACTTTGGCTATATCTGTGTCAATACTCTGCTATGATACTGGGTTAGCATTGGGAGAATCTATGGAAAGCCATCATGGAGTTTGTGATCATTAATGTCATGTGGCAATGTGCTTGTGGTGAGGGATGAACAGGTAGCTTGGTGAAACGCTATTTCTGGGAGTTTTTGTGTGGGTACTTCTGGAAGAAACATTTGAATCAGCAAACTGCATAAGGAAGATCGCTTTCACCAACATATGCAGGCATCGTCTCATCCATTGAGAGCCCCAAAAGAACAAAACAATGGAGAAAGAGCAAATTCTCTTTCTTTCCTTGAACTGGAATACCATCTTCTCCTGACCTTAGACATTGGAACTCCTAGACTTTCAGAGTCAAGCTGTATTATACCACTGTTTCTCCTGCTTCTCCAGCTTGCAGAACCCATATCATGGAATTTCTTGTCTCCATGATCATGTGAACCAACTCTCATAATAAATCTCCTCTTATCTATCTCTGTCTCTTTATCTATCTACCTGTCTATCTATCATCCATCTATTTCTATTGTTATCTCTCCATACATTTGGTCCTGTTTCTCAGTCAGGGAGAACCCCAACTGATACAGCATCCTCCATATTATTCTTACAACTGCAAATGTACCTATGCGTATATCTAAAATTATCTCAAAATAGAACATTTAATTAAAAATATGACATACAGAAATTCATGACCTTCAATTGTTTTGAATAGTGAAATGCAGTAAAGGAATTCTCAAAATTATAATGAAGACCAGAGAATATTTTGTTGTAGAAATCTGACTCTAGATGGTTAGAAGGATTTTGTATATTTGCTTCTAGATCCTGAAATACTAGGAGAAAAGATCAGGAGGAAAACCTCCAGGTTTTGTTTGTAATGGGAAAGCATAATTCTTCCTGACTTGATAAGAAAATATTATGCACAAGGCATAGTGTCATGTACTTAGAGGAAAAAAAAATCCTCTATCTCTGAAAGGGCTCTCTAACTTCAGGAAGTTAACAATGCAGTTTATAAACTTTACTCAAGCTCTGGATTCCAACATAAATTGAAATCCTTCCTGCATGATTCTACTTGATACTTTGATCAAGAGATTTAACCTTTTTGAACTTCATTTCACTCATCTGTGAAAGGCAGCTTATGGGTCCTTACCAAGGAGTGAATGAAATGTTTTTGTTCAAAGATACTAATGCTGGTCAGGTACAGTATAGGTCCCAATCAATGGTAGTTGCTGATTATTTTCAGGGATTCAAGTTTACCTGGCAAAGACTTCCTGCACCCTCTTAAGTAGGGGATCAATGTAACTCAACAAATTTTATGACCGTAGGATATTATCACCATTTATACAATGGCTCTAAAACCAGCATTGCTATAATATACATTTCCATGTCTTTAAATGTCTTGCATATGAGTATTTTCTATTAAGTTATTGGGATACATTAGGTAAAAATTTAAAAAGTGAACATACCAGAAGAATCAGAGAGTTATATATGTCCAAGAATAAAATAATCCCTCAATGTAGTGAAGACATTTACCAAGAAGAGACTGTTTTGGTGTCACTGATTAAATTAACAGTAAAAAACTTTGAGCCAGTTTGTAAATCTAGAAATTTAGTTTCAGTTCCTGCCCTTCTCACACCTTCCATGTCCATTCAGAATTTAAGTTCTATGAATTGTATCTTTCTCACCTACGTTGTCTATTTTTCCTTAGCTCTACTCTACTTGCCAAAGTATATTTTCAACTATTTTTATGCAATATCTTGCTCACTCAACTCTTTTGACTCAGTGTTTTGCACTCTTGGAGTCACATATAATCTAAGAACACATATTATGCTGCTCATCCTTTCCTCCTTTTGTCACTAGCCATATGCTGAAATTTCACATCAAGCCATGTAACTCCTTGATCAGAGAACATCTGTGTCATTAGTCTAATTCACACCAGAATAATGTCTAAACTCCTCTGCGTGGCACTCTATGATCTATATGATCTGACCCTAATTTTATGCAGTGCATCTCACTGAAACCAATGACCCTGCCAAAAGGAACTGCTGAACTTAACCCTGCTGACTTATACCCTCCATGATCCTGAACACCTCTTCTTCTCCTTCGCTTGCCCAAATTCCTCTCATCTGCAAGATTGCACTCCCATGCCATTTCTTCCCTGAGTCCTCTTTTATTCCTGACTGAGCATAACAGCAACAAATCCCTCAACTTTTAATGTACTAACACAGTTCCTCCACTGTGTGTTTGGGGCTGGGTGTGGGTGGTGGCACATGCCTTTAGTTCCAGCTACTCAGAAAGGTGAGATGGGAGTAGCTCTTGAGATCTGGAGTTGCAGACAGCCTAAGCAAAATAGCAAGACACTGTCACAAGGGGAAAAAAATAGCAAAAAACACCAATAAAGCAAATCCAGGGGTTTAAAATTTTTTTTTACAGACTGAATTTTGATTCATTATACACAACTAGGGTACAACTTTTCGTTTTTATGGTTGTACACAATGTAGATTCACACCATTCATGTAATCATACCTGTGCATAGGGTAATGAGGTCTGTCTCATTCCACCATCTTTCAAATATGTTTATTACATATGATTTATTTCATTCTTATTTAGATTATATTTATTTTTATGTAGTATATGTCCAATTACCATAAGAGACATAAATACAGGCAGAATCTATGCTTAATATTTCCTGTATACTTCATGATGTTAGACATATACAGAACACTCAGTTCTAAACATTTAATAGATATTTCTAGAGTAAATAAACGAGGAAAGGCACATATCTATACTGGTGTTTGAATACACCCCAGTGCCATACGTAAGTGTTCAATAAAAGTTATTTGAGCAAAATGGCTTTGAGTGAAATATTATTTTAACATTTTTAGAGCTCACAGTTCAATTCAAGTGACAAATTGACCTGTGAGCTTTAAAATATTACTATAATATTTTGGAAACTCAAATAACCAAGCCACATAATATGAATAGAAGGACATATAACCAAATAACTGCAGAAAAAAATAAGAAAATAACCAGGCTTCCTGAAGGATGATTTGTAATCTGGAGGAAGAAATGTAAAACTTCTATAAAAGACTGGAAGGGATCTGGGGAGGGAGGGGGAAAGGCAGGGGGGAGTATTGGGGAGCAAAATTGATAAAATTGTCATTATATTTGTAGGAATATGCCACAATGACACCACCATTCTGTATAATTAACATGCACCAATCAGAAAAAGGCTTGGAAATGGAAAATTATATTAGATATATAAAAGTAAACAAAAGATAAAATGAAATATCATCCCTTTATGTGATGAGAAGAAACAGAAGGGTGTTTTTATTTTTATGTAATAGACTAGTAAATGTTATCAGTAACCTGCATGTAGAGAAAGGAACCTAATAAGCACCACTTATATAAGGCATGTAATGTTAGGTATTATGGAGAAATAAAAAAAAATAAAAAACAATAGGTCTTGTGCATAGAAATTTAATAGGTCAATGTTTTGTGATGCCACAGCATAAATTGAGAATATTGATGGTGAGGAGTTTAGTCTGATTCTTACAGGTAATAACATTTTTATGTTTTATATAGCAGCTCACCATACCTGTGAAAGACTGCAACATAACAAACACCTCTTGTTCAAAGGCATATTTTTTATATAAAGCCATTGTAGTATGTCATTTAGCTGTACTGTAATAGCATATTTAATAAATGTCCATTCACCACACCAAAAAATTGCCAGTAAAAATCCATTTTTCCATGTGTTTCAAATAAACTCTGCCCCAGTTTTGAAAATTCAGATGGGAAGAGTTTCCAGCTAAGTAAGACTGTCGTTCCTATAGAGAAGTTTTAATTTGAGGAAAAGTGGATATCTGAATAAGCAAGAATGAGCCTTTATCTATAAAATTAACTACTTTGAAAAAAATTTAAAAGGATTTTTGAAATGCAAACAGCAATTATTCCTTTTTAGAATATTCCCCCTTTCCAGTCCAAAAATTTTTGAGGAAATTGCTTTTTATCTCTAATCAGTTTTATGCTTAATCAAAACCTTTCTTGAAACATTTCAAGAATGTGACACACCAGGAACTTCTATGCAGAAAAATGAAATGTTACTCACTATGACTAACTTCTAATGCAAATAAACCCAAATGTCAAAACAATGCAGAAGTTATAAGTACCACTGCAAGCTGAGAAAAAGATTTACAGTTCTTCCCAGTCCCCCATTTATTTTATAGCTGCCATATGAGATTTTATTTCTGGATGAAAGCTGCATTGATAAAGAGGTTTAATTGTCTGTCAGTGTGCCTTATGGTGAAGTTGCTTCATTTACTTCAAGTCTGAATCTCATTACCAGTTCAAATCTCCAGGCTCCCCTCCATCTTAAGGTGGTGCTTAATTAGTGTAGCCCTGGTGATGAAAGCGCATGCCTCTTGCCTTCTCTTCCCAGTCCCCTGACAAATCTAATAGACTATTGATTTTCCATCCTCAAATAGATCAGGCACCACTCAATCATGGTATTAGCTGTCCATTAACTTGAATTCCCCGCTTTCATGAGCTGTCAACAGCATCCGGACCATCCAATCAACCATTCAGCAGATAGGTAGCACCTGCAATTGGAGATCTCTTTGAAAACTATGCCTACAATTCTGTTCTTTGTTATTTTTTCCCCTCCGGAAGGGCTTCTATTCCGATCATCATTTTTTCTTACTTAGCATTTGAATAAAGCTTTCATTTCCTAACAACTATACTTGGAAAGAGGTGTTTGCGTTTGAAAGGTTGATTGTGTTATCTGCAGACAAGCCATAATTTTACTCAAAACTAATTCTACCCCTTTTCCACATCTGTAATATTTTGAAAATAATCTGACACTATAAACACTTGGAACTTGTCAAAGCAAATAGATCCTTCTAATTTTAGAAAAGAAAGATCTTTATTAATTTCAACTGTTTTAAGAAATGATTGCTATATTAAGAAGCAAAGAGGAAAAACAATGAACATCTCGTACCCACCACCAGATATGTGTGTGTCCACACACACACACACACACACACACACGCGCGCGCAACAGTTTAAACCAAGTGGGAAGGAAATAAAAGTCCGACTGTGATTTTCTTCAAATTGCATATGAACTCAGGATGCGACAACTTCATCATCAGAAAGAACAAAGTCCTCTTCAGAGTGTGGGAAGTCTGAAATTTGATGCATAATTATACAAAACTAAGATATTACAGCACAATGAAAAAGTGGCAATCAAGCCTCTGGCCTTTTCTTCCCACACCCTTGTCCCTGATGAAGCCCTATGCAGATGCCATTTTCTCTGTGGTTATTACCTGGTCTTCCCAGTGGAAACATGGGTACTTTCTCACCCTTTCCTTTGCCCTGTATTTATTAGGATACTTATAATGTATGGAATGGCACATGTTGGAAGCACTTTTCTTCCCTTCCACACAGATAATATATCTTCACTGACTCTCTTAGTCATTCACTCAATCTCTTTTCTAGTCATACATCCCTTTGAAAAGTATTTATTACAAATCTATAATGAAGTGACCACTGTGCCAGGACACAAGGAAAAAATAGATAAAAGACAAAGACAAGACTTTGTCTTGACTTTTACTTTAAGAAGTAAACAGGCCAAGAAGGAGGTATAACACAGTTACAACACAGTGGGTTCATTTAGTTAAAGAAGAGAAGCTATAATTTGAAAGTTGATGAAAAGATTAATTGGGAGGACATTAGTTTGAGCTGACTTCAACACTTTGTGTCCTGAAACCCAACTCAGAAAAAATGGTAACAGAACCTAAGCTTAACCAATCCGAAACCACAAACTAACTTCTAACTAAGGGCTTTACCAATCATAAACTGCCAATGAACATCTAAGTAGGGACTTAAGACTACAGTTTCACATAAACCACAAATATGAGTTCGATATTGTTTCCTCAATACCTTGTCAACTGTTTTTCTCTAGTGCCCTTATGGTGAAACTCAAACTGGTTTGGCACTGCACAATTCATGCATTACTACCTGCTCAAGTAAACTCTTTAAAATGCTGATGTGTCTATCTTTTAACAGAGCCTGCAATCTACTATGCACTGAGCAATGCACTTTACATGCATGACTGAATTTAAAATCACCAACAACCAGAGGTTAGATATCATTGTCCCAATTTTACAGATGAGGAAACTGAGGCCAAAAAATCCATTAACTACCTATGTTCACATCACACAGATGATAAGAAGGTAAAAGTTGGTTATGAAACCAGACCTAGTTGACTCCCAAACAGCCATATGCTTAGCCTCTTAGTTGCCGCACAAAGGAATATGGAACCTCTGGGATAGGAATTTGGGGATACAGAAAAAGATACACTTAATCTCAAAAGAGAAGTGTCCATGAGTCTTTGGAATGCAGGAAATGGTCATAACACCTTGAAATACAACACAAGTTTTCTGAACCACCTTTCCATGTCCTTAGCTCAAGCCCTTAGTCTTTGCCCTTGACCCATGCCCTTGCTATAAAAGTAACAAGCTCAGGGGAAATTGGTGCCACATTGTGTAACTCCACCCTGGCTCCACCTCTAATCCAGGACCTATCAAATGTCCCTCTATAAATATTAACATCCCCAACACCAAGGGGTAGCTATCTCTCCCTCAGGAGATGACCCACATTCTCCTTGGCAGTGTGTATTCTTTGCTTTACCCCAAAAGCTTCTCACTCTTAAGATGGACCATTTCCTCCCTTGATTATGTATTTTTTACTTCACTGAAAATCCGTCTCTCCCCTGAGTTGGCCTGCATTCTCCCTTGAAAGTGTGTCTGCTTTAAAATCCCTCTGTATTTTGGCACATACTAGAATTCTTTTCCATCTTGTACACCAAGGACCCTGCTTATCCTGAGGCAGTTCCCTCTCTCTGGCAACTCTTCCAGTGATACCTCAGGAGATATGATGTCCATGTCATGTGTAACTCCAGGATGATATATGGAGAAGGAAAGGAGGAACCAAGCAAAGGGAATGGAGACAAATTAGACATACATTGAAATTTTCCCCTCCTAAAACAGGAAACCTGGTCACTCTATCTAGAAGGAGCCCTTCCTTGACACTTATGGAGATTTTTAAAAAGCAGGAGGTTGAAGGTGACTTATTAACTTAATTTGAGAGGTTTGGAAGAAATATGCAAAATGACTTTTTATATACAAAACATAGCCTGTGTAAAGGTCTGATGGCATTGGAGAAGATGCCACAAAGTGATCGAGAGACAGGCAGGAAATCAGATTGTTAATCAGGTAGTAAAGGCTAGATCTCCAAATCCTCTTGAGCCACAATGAGCAGGTTCAACTTTATTGAAACTATGGGAAAGAAAGCCACTATAGGACTTTAAGCCAATAAAGACAAGATTAGTTTGCATTCCTGGAAGATGATTCCGGCAGTGGGAAAAGCTCCACCTAAGTATATTGAATAAAATTAGGAAAAACCATTAATGATGGACATTATAGAATATGGGAAGTAAAAATGTGGTCTTTAATCATTAAAATTTGGTGATTCTTGCAAAACTAAGGCTGCATTAAAAGATTCCTTAGTTGTCTAGAGTCTCTGGTATCACAAAATGGAAGCAAAAATAGCAGCATGAGATTACATTGTGGGTTTTCATTACTAGTAAAATGCTTGAAAATCTAAAGAAGATTTTCTTCACATTTTTTCTAAAGGAACACAAACCCAATATTCAATAATGCAAATCCTGAATGAACTAAAGTATACCTTGCATGCAGTTTCCACAGAAAAGTCTAAGAGCCAACAAGGGTCATAGCAAATGTTCAAAGGCAGAGTCTTTAAACTTGATGTATCAACACTGACAGTTACTACTAGAAATTCCTGACTCAGCAGAATTTCATCCCATCCCTAAATCCATTGCCCGGAGAGAATTAACTCCACAGATATTTTCACAGCTTATCTCTTTTTGAGATACATGAATTAGAAAACAGTTAAGTTCTTTTCACAAGGTACCATTTGTGCTAACACATTTTTTTAACTTTTTGCTTCTGCAATTAGTAGACCCTTCCCTTTTAATTTCTTTCCTTTTTTCGTTTCCTTCCTCTCTTTCCTCCCTCCCTCCCTTCCTTCCTTCCTTCCTTCCTTCCTTCCTTCCTCCTTCCCTCCCTCCCTCCCTCCCTTCCTTCCTTCCTTTTTTGCTTCCTCTTTTTTTTTTCTCCTGAGGTGGGCTATGTTGCCCAGGAGGGTCTTGAACTTGTGTATCAAGTGATTTTTCCACCTTAGCCACCCAATTAGCTGAAAATACTGTGCATTACCAAGACCTGCTCCTATTCATTTCATTACTGTGTTGTATTAAATGGCTAGAATCATGACACATATGTTAAGATAATCACTGATATCACTGATAAGATAATCACTAAATAAGTTTTAAGTACTTTCTGCAACATTATGGAATTATATTCTCTAATCCTCAGAAGTACAGGGAAAGTCTTCATTAAAATCTAATGATACTATCATACATTTAAATGGAATTGGTGCAAGGGGAACCTCTAAGCACATTCTCAGGTGAAATCCGATCATTTTAAACAGTGCAATACCAAATAAAATGGACCACTCTTTCCCTCGCATATGGGAAAACTGAGATATCATAAACAAAACTAAAAAGTTAGCATATATACCAGTATAACCTATATCATGGCCTGGTATCTGTAGCAGAAAATAATATTTGCAACTGAAAAGCCTTCCTAGGTATAAGTTATAAATTATTTAAGAATATTTACATGTGAATTATTGCATTCAGACTTCGCTACATATTTATAAGATTTGGACCAGGTATTTTAATATCTTCAATTTATAAATAAAGAAAGCTGGTTCCATAGCAGAGCTGGAACACAATCTCTTTCATAGTTTCTACTCTTTTTCCTTGTATATTCACTTTCTGATTTATACATTGACTTTAAAAATTGTTTTTGGTTTTAATAGAAATGTCCAGTTTTAATAAAATAATTTATCTTTAATTATAAGCTCAGCATTTCAGAGCAAGGAGTTCAACTTAGTTGATATCTTCATTTTGTGGCATTTTCATTCATATAGTGAAATCTTATTTAAGTTAACAAATCTAAATTTCCCATAAATGCATAAATACTCTCCTATGTGATGGATTTTCAAATTTTCTTTGGATAAAACATTAGTTGCTTTATACTTAGTTCTTCAGACTGGAAGCAATTCTACCTATCAGTCGTCCAATAGACTGTACTCTTGTACTCTTGCTAGTGTGATTGATTAGCAGACCAGTACCATTTGTAGGATATGGTTTGAAATGCAATGACTCTGTTCTAACACTGGACTGATTCAGTCTGAACTGGAATTTTAACAAGATCCTCAGGTAAGAATTCAATTGCACTTCAAAGTCTAAGAATTAATTTACCTTTGAACAAAAGGTCAAGGTTTAGGATGCAGATCGCCTTAGTTTGAAAATCAATGTAAATTTTGACTACTCCAAAACTTAATTACTAATAGTCTGCTGTTGACCAAAAGTTTATTAAGCACAGCATATATGATTAACTTTTTTTGTGTTATGTGTACTATATATGGTAAAAAAGATGGGAGAATCTTTGAGAGCTCACATTTTTCTTTCATATGTAATTTACTAAAGAGACTAACTGCTCACAGAGGGATGATTAGCATCACACCACATTTTAAGCAGTTATAACACTTGAACTCATCACAATGGCAACAGGAGGTGGCTATGAAATTATTACAGCACTACAGTGCTATTACAGTTAATTTTATGCCGTTTTGATTTAATACCTCATTTTATGTTTCTTTATATTTCTTTCCTCTTTACTGTGCATGGCATCATGTATGGTCTGTAAGTGTGTGTTAAGTTTTGATAAATTTTGACTTTTTGTAATAGATTTATGCATTTTAATGGTACTAAATTACAAAAGAGACTTAATTTCATGTATCTTAAACATTTTTCACATAACTTTTAAGAAATGTTTTGGTATTTTGGAGCTACTAGATTCATCTAGAAGTTTTTACGAATTGTCTCAAATCTCAGATAAACAAAAAAATCTACATTAAGTTGGACCCCTGCAGTTCAAACCCATGTTGTTTAAGGATCAACTGCATTATTCTATACTCCATTTAGTGAATCACTCCTGAATAAGACTGCAAACAGTTGAGACTTCTCAGACATCTGATGTTTACACAGTTTCTTACTGTCTACCACTCATTAAAAAAAGCATTTGAGGCACCATATTCCCTGATTTTGGTTAAAAAAAAATTCTCTAATGCCCGTGGTTTTTTCTTCAGCGAACAATTTGCCAGGTGGATATGGAGGCAAATGAACATGGACATATGGATATTATACAAAGAAATTTTGATCCTGCACGTAATTACTTTGAATTTCTTTTATTTTAGGAACCAACTTTACAAATTTGCAAAAATTATGAATTACGTGATGTGAAATACAGATAATCAACTATAAGTACATAGCCATAAATGAAGGAAAACTATTTGGGAAAGCAAATAAAACTCTCAATGGAAACAGGCTAATCTTATTAAGAGCTTTACTGCAAGTAGCAACAAATTAGCAGCATTATGAAGGCGATTTGTATGCAAATTTCCTTTTTACTTTCCCTGTGAATGTGTTTGCTTTGGTCCAGCATTTATAGGGAAATACTTTGATTTTATCAGATGAATATTAATACCACCTCAGTGACATACCGCAGAGAAGGTACCTAGGAGGACTGACTGATAAAGCATTTAATCCAGACACATGCTTAGAGCCACAGTAGTTAAAAGGTGACCACTTATGCAGGAAACTATGCATCACTGACCCACTGACAATGAATCACAGCTGTATTAGAAGGAACTGGTATGCAGTGATAATAAGCAGGTGTCCTTGTCACTAATTAGAGACAGTGCCACACCCCTGACCACTTCTGTCAGGACTTGATCTCTCTATGAAACTGCAGGAAATTATTCAGTAACTCTTTATAACTGCTTTCTTTGTAAATGCCCGGCAGAGATTTTTCCATTATGTTTTTATTCCCAGGTGGATACACTGACTCCAAAACACTACATAATTGTGCCCTATATTCATAGCAATTGAAATAATTTTGGATTAAAAGACTGAGTATTCAAAAGGTTGAGTAGGTAACTAGCAGAATTATCTGCTTTTAACACGGACTTGATAAAAGTGACTTAGTTACATTATGGTAATACTTAAAAACTATTCTTTGAAGATCAGGATCCAAATAATTTTAAAGACTCCTTTTTTGACCGTGAATATCTCATTTGATAATCTCCACTGATCAAATAAATTGAACAACTCCCAGTTTTTCAGTAGGCTGTTTGGTAGGTAGGCAGTTCCAAATTATTCATATTCATTCACTAATTTTTGTCTTAAGGAATAAATATGAATGATATCTAAAAGTGACTTGAATTCTAAGCAGAGCTACATTGAAATTTTGAATAGTGTCTTAAGGAATAAATATGAATGATATCTAAAAGTGACTTGAGTTCTAAGCAGAGCTACATTGAAATTTTGAATAATTTGAAATAATTAAGTATTTGAAATTCCTTGCCATGAATGGAAATTCCCCATCTGCTTATTAAGAAAACATTCAGAAAATTGGATAATTATAATCATTTATATGTAGCTAGCATCTTTTCACAGTGGCATTCATGGCCATTGTCTCATTAACCTTCAAATAATTCCAGGGTAGATAAATAGAAACCCTTCAACTATTCCATGGTGGTAAAAAGCCACAAGTCATTGGTTTAAAAAAAAAAAAATCATACACACATGATCCCCTCCACCACCACACACAAGCACACATACATTTATTTATTTATTTCCTGAATTTTCACTTCCAGGTGTTAGTTTCCGAAGTTTATTATCTTGTCTTGTGAGGTCAGCTATGGAAAATCTGTTATGATATCTACAAATTCAATTACATCTTTAAAAATTTCTAACAAATTTTCTACAATAATGAAATCAATAATAAGGGTGCCAAATACAACTACATATTTTATAATGTTTTTCACAAATAATCATGCCTAAAAAACCCTAAAAGACATAAAAGAAACTAGATGATTTTCAATGGCTATAAATTAAAATTTGTTATTTTAAAAAATGACAAGTTTTCTAAAAACCTTATCTCAGCCAAATGTTCATCCTTAATAATCTAGACATTTATTTGGGGCTTTCCACATTTACAACTTAGTCATTTTCAAACTGAAATTTTGGTCAACTGTTATAGAGGTATATTCATAATCCCCGACTATTGCCTCTGTGGCACACAGCAAACCAGTTAAGATACTCCCGATCAAGCCATTGCATTACAGGTTGTTTTAAAATTCATGTGCTTTGCAAGAATAAAGAAGACTGAGATATTAAACTATTTGTTGAAATTAACAACTATTTATTAATCATTGTGTATTAATTTATTAGATGATTTGACCCTACGTGGATATCTGGGTTGTTAACAAAATCTGGATAAATGAATGTGAAGTATGATGGTAGGAATGATCACAAACTGGCTTTTCTTTTCTTCTTTCTTTTCTGTATTTTTTCATGCAGTGCTGGGGATCAAACCCAGGCCCCATGCATGCTAAGTAAAGGTTCTATCACTGAGCACTACCTGCAGCCTGAAAATGGGCTTCTGAAGAGTGGTTCTCAGAAATGAAATGGGGTAAGTGTGGGGACATCTGTCTCCCTGCTACCTCACAAATATGTGAGGACATTGTTTAATTAAAACAGATGCATAAGGAACTTGTGCCACCTTGTTCTCCAAAACATTTATTTACATATTTATCATGACTGCTGTTTATTTGGCATATTCTCAGTTTATTCACTCATAAAAATAATGTTTCTATATTACTGTAAAATTAGAGTTTCCCTATGGGTCACAGGCTGTGTTAGACTCTGAGCATCTGCTGATGGTCTCTGCCTTTAAGGAATCTGTACTGCATCAGGGACCCAGACGAACTCACGCAGCCTCAGGACCACATGAGAAGCACTATGACAGCATAAGCATTATGAGATACATGACTAGAAAAGAGGCAGCTGATCCTGCCTGGGGGAATTCAAGTTCATAAAACCTAGTGGGAAGAAGGACAAGAGAAGGGCCCAATGTTGCATTAGTGTGGTCAAATTAGATTTCCCTTCTTAACTACAATTGATTTACCATTTCTCAGTAAAGCAAGAAAGGATATGAAGTCAAGAGTTTCTAACTCTCTGATAGTTCCTTAATGTTCCAAGTCAGTTGTCCTAAGTTTCATTTAAATCTTTGCCACACAGAAGCAGAGACGGAGCACTTAACTGCAGCACATAGCTGATGACAAGCTTCTGTGTACAGGTTAAAGAATTTGTCAACCACATGTAGGGAAAAGGTGCTTTTCTTTTTCTTTTTTTAAATTGCTGCACATTTGCTTTTTGAAATGAATAATTTCCACATAACAGAAAGTTATTATAAGTACTAAAAAGCTAAAGAAATACTCAATTTTTTTATTCTGCTTTCATTTTGATTTTGAAAATTCACATTTGAAATTTTTGCAAATAATGATAATAATAATTAGCTTTTTGACATATTCTGATCTTTAAATTTACTTTTTATTTTTAAAATGTCTGCTGAAATTCTTCATAGACACATATACTGGCCCTCATTTTGGGGAACCTAAAAGAGTATACCAATGATAGTGGCTCAGAAAAGAAATGAGGCCCAAGTTTCAAATAAGCCACCTATTCTCTACTAGCTTTCTGTGGCCACATTCTAGACCACTTTTACACCGCATGCATCTCTGGTATTAGTAATCAATCCACACTAGGAAGTCAACATCGCTTACTTTATTTCCAAATATGAAGCTCTGTTAAAGTGTGACACTGAATCTTTAAAAAGAAAGCTAGTCTGGCTGGAGACTGACTTGAGTTGTCTCCTGACTCCTATTCCTCTGTTGTCTCCTGACCCCGATTCCTCTGTTGATTTCTAAGTGAAAGAACCCTTTCTAAGTCAGGGGCATGAAATACATTTACAAATTACTTTGATTTAGCTAAATACATTGAGTATCTCAGAAAAACAGCATTCCCTCATTGCATGACTTGATCTCCTGTGGTCTCCTTTCAGTCTGTTCTGATCTTAGATCATTGTGCAGGTAATGAACTCTGTCACAACACCTGTGATACTTTCTGTGCTCCTTATTATAAGCAACACATAGATGGGTATGTCCCCCATTCGAGTTCCAGGAAACAGAATTCCAATGCTGAATTCAGAGAAATTACTTGATCTTTAGTGTCCATGTCATCCTAGGAAAATTCACAGAACTATAAATCACTGTGGGTCACATTTTCCTTAAAACCATGTGTCAAATTTCCCTCAAAACAAAAGACTTTCAGAGTTTAATAACTTTATGAAAATATTTACATACTTTCTAATCTGTTGCTTGCAACAAAAAGGTGTTGGAACTTCTTAAGATAAATTAATGCTCTATTAGATGACATTTCCATACTATACTGTTAGTTAAACACATTTTAGAAAGTCTTAGACTGTTACAATATGTAGGTTGCATTTTCCCTTATTTAAATTAACCCATGTTCTGTGGAGGACCCTTCAGGGGTCACCAAGGAAGGACAAACAGCTTTGTGGGTTTCCCACTTCTTTCCCCATAATATCATATATTCTGTAAATGGTGCTGAGGCAGGAAAGGGTATTCTGGTCCTAAATCCCTCCCATTTTCCCCCCATAAACTTGTTTGTATGTTTGTGTACAGATTCATCCACACACACATGTATATACCACAATGCTTTAATCACATTACTTCCATTTTTACTTATTTTATATATTGTTTCCATTTAAAATGTTATAGGAAAACTATCCTACTATTAAAATATTTAACTATTCAGTCTTTTTATGTAGTGCATATAGCAGTATCTATGATTTAAAATAATAAGTATAAATAATCTTATTTTTAATTTATACATACACACACACTTTTAAAGAATACAAGAAAGTAACTTCCTTATCACGTGTGCACAATCTGATTTAGCATACTTCATTCCAATTGTTAGTGACTTTCCAGAAAGGTAATCCACAAGATGGGTGAGGACTACCCTTAATTTGATTTTTATTGGCTACCTATCTGTTACTAGAATTAGATTTTTTTCCTCTTGAACTAAGTCCAAATCCATGCCCGTGTAATTTATTTTTTACAGAGCACTTTTATAACTTTTGTTTTTGAAACTTCTTCAACAAGTTCAAAATCTGTTTATCTATTTTTCAGATCTTGATAAGCAACACCTAAAATTATTTTAAATAAGAGATGACAGTGAAGATAGGTCATGCAAAGGGTGCTGAGGCAGGAAAGGGTATTCCGGTCCTGTATTTCCCTCTTTTCCCTGCAAATTCCCCAAAGAAGGTGCCCAGAGCATTTATGAAGGCTGAGGCTGGAAGAGCTTTTTTGACCTTTCTGGGCAGAGAGGAATATCCAAGTGCTACAGGCAAATCTCTCCTCAGCCTAATCCCTGTGCCTCTTTGTACTCTGATCATGTATATTTCAAAGGCAGGGACTATTACTGTTCAAGTAATAAAGCTGCTGAAATGAAAAAAGTTATAGTACTTGTGACCACCTCATCACGGTTTTCCTTTTTGGATGAAAATACAAGCTCCACCCGCTGCTTGACTCACCCCACCTTCTATTGTTTTTGAATGGAGCAAGGAATGCTGAGTAAGAAAGCAATTTGTTTTTCCTAGAAACATCGGAGGAGAATGTTTATCAAGATTTAATAGGGTATAACAAGGGAGTCCTAAAGAATAAATAATAGATACTATTGTTTATACCCTCAAGGTCTGAAAGCAGAGAGGAGAATCAGAGGTTTTGATTCTACAAAAACTTACAGGTTTTGTAATGACACTGTTTGAAAGATTACCAAAATTCAACCAATTTATAAGATAAAGGATTTGAAGATTTAAAAGAAAACAATGCTGCAAAAATGTCATTATTAATACAAATTATAACTCAACTCCACAAAGACATATATAAACTATTGAATCTTAGGCTAAGTCAATAAGCACTTTGCAGTAATTGACCATGTGTCTGTCAAGTTAAGAAATGTGATAACTAAATGAATTTCTTCCCTTAAGATTTTTATAATATAGTATGGGATATGATTATGTAAATAAGACTGAACAAAAACTCTGGCTATATGGATATTAGTGAGGAGTTAATGTAGCTTTGCAGGTAAGAGACACATATAAAATAAGAATGAAAAAACAGACTTTCAGAGGAAGAAATCTGTTTGGATGTAGAGGGTAAAGAAGACGAAGGACTTAAATATGATTCCCACAGTTGATTTTAGACTTGGAAGTGGGTGGAGTCTTTGGAAGAGAAGATCAGTACATAAGTATTACCAGGCTTGGTGAAGAGCACAGGGAGGAGAGAAATAATAATGAGCACATGTTAGCCTGCTTTGCATTGCTCTGACCAAAAGTATCAGATGAGAACAACTTGAAGTAGGAAACATATATTTGGACCTCATGGTTTAAGAGGTCTCAGTCCAGAGATGGCTGACTCCATTGCTCTAGGATGATGTGACAGAATATCATGGCAGAAGGGCAGAAGAGCATGATGGAAAGAAGCTGCTTATCTCATAGCACCCAGGAAGCAGAGAGAGAGGGGTGGGGGGAGAATGGCACCCAGGAAGCAGGGGAGGGGCACAGAGAAGAAGAACCCATAGGCATGCCTCCAGTCATGCTGCATCTGCAGACAGTTACCACCCAGTGAGACCACTCAAACGAGGATGGGCTGATTAGGTTACAGTTCTTACAACCCAGTCTTTTCACTGCAGAATGCTCTGTATTAACACAGGAACTCTGGGGTACACCTCATATCCAAACAGAAAATAAGGCATGCTGAGCTTAGAGTGTTGCAAGAGATCCACAGGAAGATGTTCAGCCAGCATTTGAAATCACACAATGCCATTTTCTGAAATAGCTGGTCCTTTTCTCTGTTTCTTGTTTTCCCTTTTAACTGAGCAGAAGAAAATCGTATTTTCAAAAGGATCCTTTCCTATTATTGGTCATTCATTTACTCAATGCATATTTATTGAATACCTTCTGTGTACTAGGCCTACACTCTTAGAACCAAGGAGATGGACAAAACACATATGGTAATCCTCTTTCATGGTTGAGATATGAGGTGTCCCCCAGAAGCTCGTGTGTGAGACAATGCAAACATTTTCAGAGGTGGAATGATCAGAGCATAAACATTATAACTTAATCAGTGGATTACTCCACTGATATGGATTAACAAGGCAGTAACTATAGGCAGGTAGGGTGTGTTTGGAAGAAGAAGGTCACTAGAGGTGTGCTTTGGGGGTTTATATTTTGCCCCAGGTGAATAGATTACTCTCTGTCCTGGTTGCCAAGTCCTCCTCTGCTTTCCTCCCCCATGTTCTTCCACGGTAATGTTCTGCTTCTCCTTAAGTTGCTGGCTGTCCATGGACTAAATCTTTGAAACCATGAGACAAAATAAACTTTTCCTCCTCTAATTGTTCTTGTCAGGATTTTTGGTCATAGTGACTCAAAAGCTGACTAAAACACCTTCTCTCATGAAGTTTAATTAACTGGAGAAAGTAAACAGCAAATAAGTAGAAAAACAAATACATAATTACAAAATGAGATAAATACTGCGAGGGGAAAGGAAAGAAAAAAATAGATGGGATTTTTCTAAAACTTGGAAATCATACATCCTCTTTAGTGAGATGATATCTAATCTGAGGCCCAAAAGATGAGAGAGAACTAGACATCCAAAGGTTATTTTTTTATTTTTGGTACTGGATGTTGAACCCAGGTGTGCTTAACCACTGAATCACAACTCCAGCCCTTTCTTAATATTTTATTTAGAGACAGAGTATTGCTTAGTTGCTTAGGGCTCACTAAATTGCTGAGGTTGGCTTTGAACTTGTGATCCTCCCATCTCAGCCTTCAGAGCTGTTGGGATTACAGGTGTGTGCCACTGTGCCTGGCTTCAAAGGTTATTTTTAGCAAAAAGAATAGCATCTATGAAGATCCTGGAACCCCTAAGATCTTGTTTATTTTAAGAATTAAAGAGCAGCTGATGTGAGATGAAATTGGAAGACACGTTAAGTCTTCAATGGTAAACTCGGTCTGAATGCACATGTCAAGTATGCGTCAGTTAAGAAGTCAGTTTTGCCCAGTGACCAGAAAGAGGAGGGAAGTTTACTAATAACACAGGACTTCTTGAAAAGGTTTCATATTTCCATCTAATGGACATCACGTCTCTTCCCCTCTTAAAGAATTTTAGTAAAATGAATAAGAAGAGGGTTTCACTGAAGAAAATACAGACGCAATCCTTCATCAGACAGTCGGGAAAGTAGTGTCAACAGGAACTTCTCTTGAGACTGAAAAGAGTGAAGCTATGAGTTTAGAAATATTGTCTAACAAGGAATACATATTTATAAGACTTGTTATTTCAAACGGGAATGCAAAATGTTAAGTTTGCTGTTCAAATGACAAAGTAAAACTGACAATAGTAATTTCTTCAGTGATGTTACTGATTGACATATGTAGCACATTTTACAATTTACGAAGAGCTCTTTACACATGTTTATTATAATAATCTAGTGAAGTAGATATTATAAATATTGTTTTTCTTTTATCAAAGAGGAAATTGAGGCTCAGAGAGAAGGAAATTACCTAGTGCATTATACTAATAGATGGATAAAGCTCAGGAGTCCTAAAATTCCACATTTATTCCATGAAATTCTCAAGGAGAATCTCTCTACAGAGATATGTTACAGATCAATAAACTATAACCTTTAAATGTGAGTTAAAAATGAAACCAATGGATATCTATTAAATCGTGAAAGCAAGTGGTGATAATAGACCCATTTCACATGTGGGAAACTAAGGCAACATGACATGAGAGGACTTGAGCCACATCCATACCAACATCTATCAAGCATCTTCCACATTTCCCACAGGCCATGTGGGACCTTACTGAAGAAAGCATATTCTGAAAACATGTATATTGATTGCTTGCTTTTACTTAACCATAACAGAATTCTTGTATCTGGTTAAATTTACTTCAGGTAGATATCTCAAGTTTTCTTTTCCTTCTCAGCTGAAAAACTGTGTAGAAGACAGCAACTTTAACTTGTAGCTACAGGTCTCTCAAAGAGGTAATGAGTCTTTAAAATATAAATGTTCAAGCATGTTAGAAAAAAATTACAAAGTGGTTTTATGTATTATTCTTTACTTTGCTATTTTGAGGATAAACTTACAAATTACCCTTTCAATAACCAAATGATACATCAATGCAATGTAAAGTAATTAAATTGCTTAAGAAAATATATGAAACCATCTTTTTACTGCTAGCTTTAGGTCAGGGGGCCTCTACTTCTTTGAATATAGTCTATACCATACAGAACACTAAAATATATACTTTTACTTTCTTGGATAATGTTCAGATATGTAGATTCATATGACAAAGAAACATTTCCTCAAATTAATTTAAGTGGATGACAGAATTCCCTTCCTTTAATTCTAAAATCTTAATAAAGAATTTAAAATTTTCTTCATTAAATACATAGGAATCAATTGAAGAAAGATCATTGGGGAGAAAAATGATAATTTATAAAAACTCTAGAATGGGTATATGTGGGGATGAGAAGCAAAGAGGCTTAATGTTTATATATGTGAAAGACACTGAGCTAAATTTACTGACATTAGCTAAAAGGATTAGCTAAATATTAAATGTACACTGGCTAACAGAAAATTATAGTAGAAGTGTGAAGAATTTAATTATAAGGTCAAACTTTGGAAAAAGGCAATCACACCATGAAACACACACCTTAAATAAATGTTTCCCATGGCCTCACTTATACCAAATAAGTTAATGTGCAGCATTAACCTATTGCTAGGCATTAGCATTATTGATGAGTTTGTGTGTAACCAGTATTAATCAATTTGTTTCAGAGAGACAAACTACTGTTTTAATTTGTTTTCTTAAATTCACAGAGATTTGCTTTTACTTCTTTCCTTTAACTCATTTCTCACAGACAGCTCTGGAAGGCATTGCAGCTGCTTAGCTGCAAGTCATGTGCCTCTAAAATACCCATATCTTCTAACAGAATATGTGGAATCTTATTAAGGAAAGCACTATTCTGAAAACATGTGTATTTATTGTTTACACTTATTTGGCCATAACTGGGTTCTTGTATTTGGTTAAATTTACTTCAGAAACATATCTCAATTCTTCCTTTTTCTTCTGTCCTGTAAAATTGTTTGCTGAAAAATAAGGTTCCATGTTGACATCCTGCCTTTCTAGCCAATGCAAATAAATGGAAGACTGTATTCCTTTAGATCCCTAATGTGCCAGACAAGGTTAAATTTTCAGTCTCATAAGAAAACAAAGCTTTTTAAAGCCCTCTCAGAGTTTGATTTATTCTTTGTGTTCACCATTGTTAGATATGCCCCATGGGACTAAGTAACTCAGGGGAATAACAATGAGCCCAGGGTCTGCTCTTTTCTATAATCCTGCCATGAATTCAGTTCATCTTGATAATGGCTTAGAAAATTTAAAGACTTGATGGATTAAAGATCTGGGGAAAGAGAGAGAGAGAAGACACATTAGAAGTTAGAATCCATAGTTTACATTTGAATTGGCAATTGTCCATAATTTTTGTATAACCATTAAGATGAATGTTCGTATTCTCTTCAGGGACATCAGGAATTAACTAACTATATATCTTCATAAGGTGACCAGTATTGTCATGCATCAAAGTGCTTATGCAGCTACAGATGAACTCTAGGGATCTGCTTTTCCTTCTGAAGTGAAAAAAATATATAAAGAGATGTTATGAACAATGTCACTTGATGGTTTGTCTTAAAAATGTGAAATAATATTCTGTCATTGGTAACAGTTTTATTTTGTTTTTATAAATTACTAAATGACAACTTATTGTGAACACAGTTTTAATAGGAAGCAAACACAGCTCCTGGAGAGTACATGGGTAAAGTGAAATCTATTGATGTCCTTTCACTTTCCGTAAGATTTTCTCTTATGAAAAGTTTTTCCATATTTTTTCTTATAGAAAATTCTAGTTCAAATGACAACAAATCTTATCTTTCTATACCTATGCTACCTGCTCTCCATTTTTTGTTTGTCTTCTTTTGCCATCAAACGTGTATTGTCCTCCACATGCCCTCATGTATCTCTCCCAAGCTCATATCTCTAAAGAGCCCCTATTGTTGGTGACATCTCAGAACAACTCCACTTTATTTATTAGAAACCTGAATAATGTTTTGCACAAAATATATTGCTTTTATTTCTCTCTTCATGCAAGTTTATATTCTATGCAGCTTTATTTTTAACAGTAATTTAGAAGTATTTGCCCTTTCATATGTTGATAGATATAGAAGATGAGAAATGGTCAGAATTTTTTTTAATTCATCTACTCCTCTAAGGTAGCATAATGCTCTTAAAATAGATTCAATGATTTGTTTGCTCTTTACTTTAGGTTTTGATAGGAAAATTTATAACAGTAAAGAAATCATCAAAACCTACGTGACCAAAAGAAGCAGAGGAGCTGTTAATTAGAAATTAATTATAAATTATATTTTAAAAATATTCATAAATTTTACTGTAATTAGACTTTGTATCTTAAAGACAAAAACAAATTCTCAGAACAAAGAAAATATTTTACTTTCATAAAATCAAAGTCAGTTTCAGAAATATGTATTTTGCTTCCCAAAGAAAAATGAATGATTCATCAAACTGTTAAAGAATGATTTCTCTGGATTAAAAATCATTGTAACCACAGCATGACCTCTTGGTTAGTTTTAAAGAACAAAGCACTGGGAAAGATCAAACAATCATGTCTGGATCTATTTTAGACCTAGCATTGCCCCTGGGTTGATATTATACTATACAAATTAAATAAAATATTTGTTCAACAGGTAAGGTTTGGAGGCAAGCTTACTAATTTGGATTTTTCTTTTAAGCAATTGAAAAGTGTCTTATTAGATGAATATCAATATAACTTAGTTAAAGCAACTTTGAAAAATCTACAGAGAAGAATATATTTTATGATTGTTAAATAAACATGAAAACCAACTGGTGATCAGATTTTAAGGTTATAAAAACAAATAGCTGTTTTAAAACGTTTAATGAGAGATGACCAATGTCGAAATCCACAATCATCCATTTTCCAGATTGATTAGAGATCGCCTGAAATTTCATCTTGGCTTCAGAATCCAGGTTAATTTCCTTCAGGCAATGGGTCATCTAAGATCAATCATTGGCCTGGGCAGGTCCGCAGAGCTGTCTGGAAGAGAGAAATTCTCCCCATAGCTTCAGCCCTGTACTTCCTCAGGCTCCAGCAACTGATGGCCTAGCAATGCATCAGTGTCACAGTGCTATTCACAGTTGTGGAAAACCAGTGGGGGTGGCAAATGCTTTTGAAGGCTAAGCTTTATTTCTCTAACTTAAGAGTAAATAAGAATCACTGGGATGGCCAGAATAAGGCCCAAGGTTGGCATTTCTAAAGAGCTCCCTGATGATGCCTATGCTATTGGTCTAAGGACCACATTTTGAGTGGCAAAGGACTGTAAGAAAGATTGCTGCAATATTCTGAAAAAAAAAAATTCTATGCTCTCTTAAATCTTACCATGTATCATGCACGAATATCATGATTTCTTTTGGATTTTTGATCCTTAGGTACCCTATATTCAACCTGAGTTCTATTGGTTTGATTACAGAGAATTCTTTTCACTTTGGCTCTCAAATAACCAACTCTCTCACTCTATACAAATTGCTCCAAGTGTTTTTTCTTTCCTTTGAGATATCTTAGTGGCTTTGTAAGAGTAATTTCTTAATCTCTGTATTTTTCTTTCTTTTTTTTTTTCTATTTAAAATCCTAACAAAAAATAACATACAAAGAGGGCATTTTGCTGGATCACACACTAACCAAGTGATTGTACATGGGAATGTGTGTTCTTTTTTTAGAATAGGTAGAGTTGCTAACCTCAACAATTCTGTTCCATCTTATATGCAAGGAAATTTTTCTTCTTCATTCCTCACACACCTTTAATGCATCAGGTAGAATTCTATGTTGGAGAGTACAACATACTCTCATGTTGGTGTCAGATTATTTATTGAACTGCTTTTGGGCTGGGAAAGAGATAATGGGTCAAAGAAAAATAATAACAAATATTTAGTGAATATGTCAACACAAAAACCTAGTTCTGCTGCATATTATCTTGAAGAAGAAGAAAGAACTATAATAAATTTGTACAGACTCAAGGCAAATATTGTAGACCTTATTTTGCTTTCAGAATGCATTTCTGAAATTTCCATAAAAATTCTGGATGCCTATCAGGGAATTATTCTTGAGCTTAAATATATTAAATGGATCTGCAGTACTCCATGTGACTATTGCAGAGCGCTCTTGAATGATTTATTGGTGGCCTTACCCTTCATAATAAGAATAAAAGTGCTGCTGAAAAATCTTTTGGATTAATATATATTAACAACATTTTTCTTTTTTAAGTAAACCCTTTTACCCCAAGGGCTCAGAAACACAAAGGGTGAAAAATATTTTCAGTTCCTGGGAATGTATGTTTGCTAACAAAATCATATGTTCCTTTAAGCTTACTGAAGTCTGAATATAAATATTTTTGCAGCATCTTTTATTTCTAAACAAGTCTGTAGTTTCCTGAACTCTGAGCTACATGTCCTCAAACGTGAGGCAGAGACCACAGTTTCATGATATTCTGCCCTAGTTCTAGTTGAAAGAAGAAAAGCAGTAATAAAGAGCAGGCTAGAGGAAGAAGCACATACTGAAAATGGCTAAATAAGTTTCCAGGGAAAATATTTTAAGCAAATGGCACCCAAGACAGGTTATATGTTTATTTATGGGAAAAACTTCCACATCTTCCATTATGCTCTGAAGCGAATGAATGCTGATCATGTTCCTGTCCCTGGAACTATATGCATTTAAATTAAAAATATAGAAAGTACAGTATACACCGAGGTGGGATCTATTGACTGTGTCAGTAATAGCAGCGTTTTCATTTTTCCTTTTGTAATAGAAGTCATTGTGTGTGTTCAGGATGGATTCTTGGTCTTTATTAATCTCAGCAGTGAGAGCATTTGGGATTTTAAAAGCTATTGATTTTTTTTAAAGAGGCCATAGTGCTTTTCTATGACATCCTCAACTTCTATTTCAAAGCTGTCATAAAATGGGTACTCTGTGCAGAGGAGACCAACACTGGATGATGCGTGCATTTGACGCATCTTCTCTAATGTCTTCAAAGATTTAAATACTTCACTATTTTTTTTAAAAATAAAAGTATTGTTGTGATTAATGATTTTTCTTCATACTATTCTATCCCCTTTCTTTTGACAATTTGATAAGCAATTTGATAACTCAATTGTGGCAATAAAAGTTGCAAAATAGAAACTTGTCATGTGTCCTTTTTCTGCATTAGTCTCAAGGCCTCCTAAGTAATCTATTTTTGCTTCTAGTCACTCTTTTATTTTCACTCGTGTCTGGATCTTGTTGCCTTTTCGCCTGAAATATTTTAACCTTTTCTGGCCTCTGGAATGAAATGGCCTATCGTTCTGCAAATTAACCATTCCATGATGTTATTGTCAATACAAAATGAATCTTGAATGAAAATTTTCCCATTATTTTATAATATTACTTTATATGATACATTGAAATTTGGGGAAAAACAAAATGTATGAAGGCAAAATATAGATCATGGAGCAAAACCTAGTGAAACATCGCTTGCTTTGCCCTCCCCAGCAAACTGTCACAATGAAGGAATACAAAGCAAGAGATAACAATGAAAAGTCCTTTCTAAAAATAGAGTATTTTCTTACTTCCCCTGATATGTCACTTGGGAGTAGGAGAAATTCCATACATGACTTCAATTCTTACTCATAACTCATTATTCAAATGAGAAAGGCATAGGGGATTAAATTCCTATGATCGATTATGAAGAGCTGTATAAAAACATGGTCGAATATGAACAAACCAAAATTAGTTTTGCTGTGGTCAAAGGTGTAGCTCTGGCATGGACATTTGCATGACTTTTAACAGGGAGGACATACAATCATGAAAAAGCACAGAGAATGTGGGAAAGGGGTAAAACCCAGGTCTGGATTTAGGGGTGGAAGGGTGGGACAGAGTTGGTAGTAAAAGTTGTCTAAAACTTGACTCAGTAAGTATGGATATATTTTCATGCTATCCTTGTGCCTTAATAAAGACTCCTTTTTAAATTTACTTTTTTGTGAAGCAGAATTTATATATGCATTGGCAGCTTTGTGATTTTATAGTGAAGTTCTCTAGAAAATTGCATCAGCTTATTCATTATAGACCAGATATAAAGTACGATGACTATAGGAAAGAAACATTTCAGAGAATCTCCCCTATTTTTGTTAAAAACATAATCATGGTTCATCTATGAAAAGATAATAATGTTCTTTAGAAAAATTTATACCATACTTCCAGATTAATTACATTTTGGATGCTATAAGAGACTGAATCCTGTCCTTGGAGATGGAAAATAAAATAACATTACAAAACATAAGTTTGATTTATTTATTCATTTTTGGCACCAGGGATTGAACCCAGAGGTGCTAATTGAGCAATATCCACAGCCCTTTTTTACTTTGAGACAGGGACTTACTAAATAATTTAGGATTTCGCTGAGTTGCTGAGGTTGTCCTTGAACTTGCGATCCTCTTTCTTTAGCCTTCTGAGTTGCTGTAACTACAGGTGTGTGCCCCTGTACCCAGCACAAACTTGATTTTACAGATTCTGCTATAACTCTTTGATTTATAAGAAGAAAAAACAGATTCTGATATATTAAGATTGCATTATTCAACTATGTATCTTGAATATAGTAATGCTGAATATTTCCTAAAGTTTGGGGATTATTTTAGGAGAGATAGGAGGAAGAAAAAATTTTATTCCATAAATTTTACCACAAAGGTACAAAGACCATGAAAAATAGCCTTTGAAATTTCCATGTGTTTATTTGAATTATATAGTTATTTACAAGAAGCTTTTAAAATTGCATTTTTAATGAATTTTCACATTAGGCCAAATTCACGTTTTCATATTTCTGCCAAGGTTTTTTTATTCTATTGTTTCAAAGGTCACAATGGATATTTTTACACATAGCATTCTTCTTTTAAGACTTCATATTAAAGTTACTAACAATTGAATTCATGTCTCAAGATCCGACAAAAATATTCAGAATAATTTGTTTGGCAACAACAAAAAATTGTACATAAACTTATACATATAGGTGCTCCATTAAATACCTGGATCAGAAAAAGCCTTGGTGGCTGTGGTAGGAAACTGACAATATATTTGGTATATTTATTATGTATAATTGGTCAGAAAAGAAAAATATTTACATTACATATATGCTTTTGTACTATTTGACTTTTGAAACATCATGGTGAATAATGATTTTATCTAAAAAGGTGCTCATTTTCCAAGAATCAATTGACACCTATGTTCATATATGAATACACAACCAGTGTAACTCCACATAATGTACAACCACAGGAATGGGAAGTTATAGTCCATTTATGTACGATAGGTCAAAATACATTCTACTGTCATGTATAAAAGGAACAAATGGAAAAGGTAAAAAAAAGTAGAAAAAAAGGAACCAATTGGCAAGCATCATTATCATAAAAATTAGAAGAATGTTCAAATTTTCTTGAATGTTTACTTCAATAAAGGTAATAAATTCATTTTTAAAGGTTGAATTTAGAGTTAGGTATATTTTTATATATATTTACAGCAAGCTAACAGGATATTTTACTTTCCAAGATGTTTAATAGGAGTTAAAAGTAGAATTATACCAATTAAAATTTTAAATTATGGAAGAAAAACATGTCCTCTTTCCTCTCTTTCTCAGGCTACCCTTTCTCACTCTGTAATCCTCTGCCATAAATAAAAAAATAAAAAGAATCTTCCCTCAGAATGTTTAAGAATAACACAGAATATTTAAGAATAACACAGAATATTTAAGAATAACACAATGACCACAGCACAAAGTAGAATGTGGACAGTACCTTATAGAGGAGACCTCCATGTGATGAAAATTCTTTAGCATGAGTTTTTAAGTACTATGCCAGAAGGAAATTTGAATATGATTCAGGATAAAAATGAAATCACTCATATGGCCTATATTGCCCAAGAAATGAATTTAATTCACATTCAACTTATGAAGACACAACTTCATGAAAACGCATTTATAAATGAGTGATGAGAAAGATAATTCAGTGAAAGCAATTGCAAGTCTAACGTATTGTCCTTTTCTTAATTTGAATAAGGAGTTTTGACTGCTTTCCTCTAAGAAGCATATTTTCCCCAACATTTTGTCTGGAAAATTTCATATATGCAACAAAGTCTAGTGAATACTGTACATGTTCACATATCAATTACACTAAATATGTTATTTCACTGCTTTATCATATTTATTTACCCCAAGGAGCAAATTATAAGAAATAATTTTAACATTTCTATAATTGTAACTTTTGTGAATTTGAATCTTATTTTATACATATTATATATTTTAAACATAGTGTTTGCTTTTCTTTCAATGACTTACTAAACTAGGAGGACTGTTTAAAATGTTTTGTAATTCAGGAAATACAAGCCAGGTTTGAAAAAAGATAAATTAACATATTTTACATTGATTAAATATTTGAGTTAACTTTAGCAAGACATAAAGACTGAAGCTCATCATTCCAATAAAAAGACATGAATCATGATTGAATTATGAAAAAGCAGACTTTTGTGGCATATAAAAGAGCAGAACAAAGATTACAAGAAGAATTTGGAGCAGTAAATGTCAGAACAGCATTTTCTCAGGTGAAGTTATTAACATCACTGTTCTTCATGTAGGCCAGCATAATCCCTCTAGTCTTGATTTTTGAATACTGATCAACAAAATTATAATCAATACCTTATTTTATTTATCTATTTTTTTGTATTTTGAATTTTTAGAGGAAAAGAAAATTAAAAAATAATTTGCAAATTCAGTCTCTGCTGATCCCTCTCACCTGTTTTCACTTTGTAATATCTTTAAAAGAAAGCAGAAAAGTGTTATGCTAAAAAAAGGGAAAAAAAAACCTATAATACCTAGAAAAACATTCTATGTGAAGAAACAAAACTTCCTGGCCATCTACCTATTAATGAATCTCTTCTTTAAGAACTACTGTTAAATGAATTGATTGTAGTTGTAATGTAAGTGCCTGAACAATATTAGAAAAATATATGAGAAAGTCAAAAAGAGAAAACTTAAAAAAAGAAAACTTAAAAAAAGAAAAAAAAACTGATGTGGAATTTTTGTATTGGCAATTATCTGAAAATTTTAAAGAATCAGCTATTTTATGTAATTATTCCTTCCCACAGTCCTTCCTACACAAAAGTACTAAATTAAAAAAAAATCCATCTAAAGCGTGTGAAAGAATGTTCCTGCTTTATGAAATGGTGAATTCTAATTATAAAATGATAAAAATTTAGCAGAAGCATCACCTTTTTGTATTCACTGTACTGCAAAATACAAAATAATACTTTCCTTTTCTGGGCTATTTGTCCCTCTACAGGATGAAAGGGTCTTGGTTTTTGTTGTTGTTTTATTTTTTCATAGTATACAGCTGGTCTGTGTCCCCACTGTCCAGCTATCATCTCCATCTTCTCATCTGTGTCAGAGAGACTACTTCTAATGGCTACCTTCTTTTCATCTGTTCCTCAGTTTTTATGGGTATATCAGGAAATATCATATTAGCAGAGTATTAGTAGTGGGTCCAAAATAAGAACCAATTATTTGAGAGAGAGAGTTCAAGAGTATTAAAAGAATGAATTACATAAGCATCATTCTATGAAATTTTTGACATTTCTTTTTTTAAGTATGCAGATTTCAAGTTCATATATTTGACCAGGTTCCAAGTAGTTTGGGATGTTAACTAAGTGTTGTGGTTTGGATATAAAATATTCTTCAAAAACTCATGTATTGAAGACTTGGTCCACAATGTTGCAGTGTTCAGGGGTGGGGCTTTGAAGAAGTAATTAAATCCTAACGGCTCTGACCTCATCAGTGAATTAATCTCACTGATGGGTAGCTGAATGGACTACTGGGAGGGGGTAGAGACTGTGGGACATGATTGGAGGAAGTAGGTCACCGAGGAAATGCCATTGGGAATTATATGCTGGTCCTTCCCCCACTCCATTTTTTTTCTCTATTTCTCTGTAAATATACACACATCTCCATCACTGCTGCCTGCTTCCTGGCTTCCATAAGCTGAGCAGCTTTCCTCTGCCATACCCTTCCTCCATGATGTTCTGACTCACCTCAGGCCCAAAGTAATGGAGCCAACTGTGATCATAGACTGAAATCTCTGAAATTTTGAGTCAAAATAAACCTTTCCAATTCTAAGTTGTTTTCCTAAAGTATTTGTCACAGTAAGGAAATGCTAACTGCACAGTAATTGACCTCAATATGTGAGGCATTAATTCTGTATTATAAATTAAATTCCATGTCATAACTATGTGTTTTTAAAGACTACAGAATGTTAGGCTGTCCTTAATTTCTTATGTGTTTTGAATTATTATGTATCACCAACTTCCTAGACACCACTTTTGTTCCTTTGTATATGTCAATACAACTGTTCTTCACAGCAATCGTAACTCATAAGTTAAAATTCTAATTCTGTCCATTTTATAGATGACGAAATGGAAGTACAGAGAGTAGAGACAACTTGCTGAAAGGAAATCACCATAATTTTAAACAATTTGAGTATAGTACCTACAATGTGTGATTACTATACCAAACAACTTCATATTAACATATAGTTACTAATATGTTATTTTCTAATACTTGCATGTCATATATATATATAGTATGTTTCTTGTTAGATGCTAGCATCTAATATACATGCTATTTAAGAATATAATCTGTTCATTAAAGGATAATAATGAAACCATTTTGTATAAATCAATATGCACCAATAAAAGTTGATACTGCAAATGAATTGAAAAAATGTCCTGAAATTCTGCCACAGACATGAAATACACACATACTTTTAATATTTTGTCATATTTTTTATTTCAAAAAGTCATATGTTTTTAGAACAAACTTTTAATTATGTTTGATATATATTATACATTCCTTTACTCTATTTATTATAACTTATGCTCTTTTCCAAACTATTACCTAGTCCTTTGAATCATTATTTTTAATGGATAAATAACATTCCAGTAACTTCTTTCATTTAAAATGATTTCATGTGAAACCAAAAAGTGCTATGATAAAATCTGCATTAATAAGCCTGAAAAATTTCTACCATACTTCCTTAGATTATTGCTTTATTTTTAAATGAACTTATCACTTGCCCAATGATCTAAACAAGGTCTTAGATAAAATATTTGTGTGATGGTAGTTCTATCACAAAAGGAACAGCCAGATGTGGTGCAATGCACCTGTAATCCCAACTACTTGGAGTCTGAGGCAGGAGGATCACAAGTTTGAATCTAGCCTAGGCAACCAAATGAGACACTGTCTCAAAATTTTTAAAAAGGGCTGAGGGTAAACTCAATGTGTACAGTGTCCCTTAGTTCAATGCCTTAATGCCCAATACTGAAAAAAACAAAACAACAACAACAAAAACTACTGGGGATACTCCTTAGTGGAAATATAAATATATATACATATATATATATATGTATATGTATATATATACACACATACACACACACATACATATATATATAAAATCTGTTTCTATATATATATGAAAGAATCTTTAAATAGAAGACTGTGTTAAGCTGCTTGATATTTTCTCTTTAAATAAACAGGTACAAAAGACAAAAATATACTTTGAAAAATGAAATAAATTTCTTAGATTTTCATTTTAGTGCATATCACCTGGCAAGGAATAATAATATTGTAAACATTTTATATATTGCGGCCTAAATACCTTCTCTCAGAACTCTTCAATACTGCTTGTATGGATAATCTGGACAGTTGAAGTGTCCTCACTTTGATTAAATCATTCAAGTTGAATGTCCTCCAAAATCCAGATGTACCAAACCTAATCAACAATGTGTTGGTAGCAGCAGACAGCAACTTTGGGAGACAACTAGATCATGAGAGTGAAACCTCCACAAGTCAGATCCATGTCCTTATGATGAGGGTCTCAGAAAGTTGCCTTGTCTATTGAACTGTTTTATGTTTCCTCACTGAGCAAACTGTGCAGACTCAGGAAACTGGCACAACATAAGAAAATGGGGTGTTTTCAAACTTTACTTCAAGAAGTGAGTGCAGTACATGACTGATAATTCTATTACAACATGACATACTAAAAATTAACTAGCAAAATGACCTATTTTACCTATATTGATCTCCTTTAAATCCTCACTACACAGCAGCACCTTTCTATATTAAAAAAAAACTATAATAAAGGCATCAGAGAGTGTGCTTTTTTGAAATATTCTATCTAAGAAGTTTCAGCAATATGGAGATTTATTCTCTCTGCAGGCAAAAGACTATATGGCATATAGATAAATATTAATGCTTGGTTTTGTTACTCCATCCTCCACCCCCAGCGGATCAACTTCAGGAAACAGTGTTATAATTCATTAGAGGGTAACATCACATCTGTGAGATTTCCTCTGTTTTGTTTTCATTTTCTCTAGAGACCAATATTTTGTATATTTTCAGCTCCACAGATGCATGCCATCTTGTCTGATTATTGTTAACAAAAAGCTGAGCAACGAAGATAAATCTAAATATATATACTTCTTTCCTGTTGTCCGAATATTTTCTGAGCATCATTTGCTACTATCTATGCAATTAGTTTTACATTACCTACTCTATTATCACAACCTTAGAAAGTAAACTGCTTCCCTTAAATGAGACAAGTTTCACTTAAAAACCAAGTTAGTGGAGCTATTTCACAGATTTCAGTGTTTTAGTAGTGCATTAAACTCCTGTAAAATTAGTCAGGGTATCTAGGTTGAAGCATTTGGATCTTAATGGAGCTTCAATTTCTAAGTAGTGTGCGGCTTCATTTCCTCCCACAGCGTATTCTCTATAATCTCATTTTTTAGAGTAGGAATTCCTACTCTTTTCCTAGAAAAATATATTTTTCTCTGTGATTTGTCATTTGATGTGCCCTTTAGAGTATTGATTTAGCAGCAAAGTATGCATACATTTGAAATAAATTCTCTTAAGAAACAGTTTGCTCTTTCTAATTATTTAAATAATTTAGCACTTCTAGCTATAGATAATTCTGTATGTTAATTTTTCTTTAAGTCTTACTATGATTTGAATATGGCAGTCTCCTCTGAAACTCATGTTGGAGAATGATCTCTTTTGTGACACATTAGAAGGATGGAAACTTAATCTGAACATGGTGTTTAGAAGTGAGACCTTTGAGAGGTATCAAGATTAGATAAGATCATCATCCTGGAGCCTGGTGGAATACTGGTGGCTTCTTAAAAAGAGACAGACCAGCAGACAGACGCATGTGTCTCTGTTATGTGATGTCCTATAGCATCTCAGGACTCTGATAAACCATCACCAGATGTGACCCCTTGATACTGGATCATAAACATAAGTCAAAATTAATCACTTTCCTTTGTAACTTTCCCAGTCTATGGCATTGTGTTATTAGCAACAGAAAATGGATGAACAGCTGGACATACCTGGAGCTGCCTTGGATAAAAGGAAATTTGTTATTTAGGCACCATTGTTAGTGATTTCAAAGGCCCCCCAAACAATCTCAACCAGATGTGGATAATTTTGAAAGGCAACAGGGGACCTAGAATACATTAGCCTTCTCTTGCATCAAAAATATGCAGTCACCTGGATAGAGGAAATTCTATCAAGAAATTTTCTTGATGCTCATACTTAATTTTTTTTTCTTTTGGTTTAAAATATTCTGTGCTCTTTGCCAGATTTCTTCCTGGTATTCTCTCAGAGGGTAAAGTAAAACTTGAGTCAAGAAAGGTCATGTCTTTCTCGTTAAAATGGAACTTTCGAGGTCCTTCCTTACAGAACAGAAGTCACTATTAATAAGAACTGTCGAAGGTATATTGGCACACACTGAGCTTATTCCATGGCTCCACTTAGAATTATGAAAGAGAGATGGTCAGATGCATTACTGAAAACTTTTTTTTACCAAAGGGTTAAGTAGTACTAATGTCGATAGGATCATTTTTGATTACCTGCAATATATGAAATATTTAAGTATATCAATCATTCTAGTCTTCCCTAAAATCTGCCAGCTACATAGAATTATTTCACACATAAGAATTTCACCTATAAGAAAATAAGAGAACAGAAACTTTAAAATATTTGTGATTATGCCTGCTAATAAAGCCTAGATTAGGAGTTGAACCTTTAATTTTGATTTCCACAACTTCAACAATTTTGCTTTTATCTGTTACAGTGTCTTTCTGTTTCTATTTCTAGGAACTTTACCTTACAAAAATCACATATGAATAGGATACAAGGAAACAAATCTAGGAATTTTCAAGTGCTAGTGTGGGGCATCAGCAAGACCCAGACAGACCATACTAAGTACAGTACAGAGTGAAAAGTAATGATAAGTCCACCTTGCAGTGATTTGTTCCTGAATTTGTTTCAGTTTCAAAAGAAGGATTTCGTGGTGGCTGATGTTTATACAACTTGTGGCACCCTTTTGAGAAAAAGAATGAAAATCCAAACACTAAATTTGGTAGAGAACATTTATTTAGAATAGGGAAATAAAACACAACAAATATTAAAACCTTTATTTTGAGAATACCTTTGAGAACTCCTTATTCTTTTTTTTTTTTTTACCAGAAATACTTGTGAACAATTTGTTCATAGTATTGAACAGATCATCCTGCTTGCCTTTCTCAAACTAGAACACTATATACCTTACATTGAACTTGCAGTATTCAGAGGGAGCTATGCAAATAAAGGCTCTGAATATTGAGCTTTTTTTTTTGGCATCATGTACATTGTGCTTCAGCGTGGATGATTGAAATGTACTTCAGTAATATTGTAAGTTATTCCCACTGATGAATTTTTGGGCTGTCAATCTTAAATCACTAATAGTTTTCGGAACATAGGTGTGTATGTATATATGTGAATCTAAACACACACACCAACACACACATACACACACACACACACACATACATACTTTATGGTCCCAGAGTAGGGAGGCACTATTATTAACTCCTTCTGGAAAGTTCAGGAAAGTTTTCATAAAAAAATATGAAAAT
The DNA here is from genome assembly GCA_020662805.1 of Glaucomys volans. Classification (NCBI taxonomy): domain Eukaryota; kingdom Metazoa; phylum Chordata; class Mammalia; order Rodentia; family Sciuridae; genus Glaucomys; species Glaucomys volans. The sequence continues at coordinate 1,449,850 of JAJEJO010049932.1, read as the reverse complement.
TTAATTGGATTGTGAAAGGTGTTTAGGAGTTTGTTAGTCAAAAAGAATATTTAAAAGCATTTCCATATGAGGACAGTGGAACACTGTCTGGGCCTTCTCTGATCCATAATGAATCCCCAGAATATGGTGCACAAGTGGATCTACCATGAGTGTTCAGAAAACCTCACTGAGTATTGAATAAAGTGATGTGAAGAAGGCTGAGATTTTATTTCTGCATGCCCACAAAGCAGCTAAACCAACAAATGAAATCGGGTCTCATGGTTAAAGATAAAATCCCAAACATGTTTTAAGGTCTAGAATAATGTGATTACCAGTATAACTTCAAAAAAGAGCAAAATTCATTTGAAAATATATTATTTTAAGATTAAAAAACACTTTAGAAATACTTGTCAAATTTTGGACACAAAATGTCACATAAATTTGACAATTAATAAATAAAAACTATAACCTATGAGTTGGCAATTATGAATTAATTGAAGATACAGCATAGGCAAACATATGCAAAATAAAGGAGTGGTGCTTAGCTTAATTACTAAGTCAGATGTTTTTACACCCACAATGATTCTTCATATAACAATACCTAATGTATGCTTTTAATATCAAATTAGCTTTGTTTTTTTGTGTGTGCTGGGGATTGAACCCAGGGCCTTGTGCATGTGAGGCAAGTACTCTACCAACTGAGCTATATCCCCAGCCCTAAGTTAGTTTTTTGATGCATAATTTGATACTGATAAAGTTAATTAAGGCAATGAAATTAAACCATTAATAGCTTATTTTCAGTTCCACTGAAATTTATAACTAAATAGTTATCCAGGAGAATCATTAACAAATGGGTTGTTTTTATGCCCTATTTAATTTTCCTTTTAGCTCTATTAATAACGAAAATATCCTAAAGTAAAATTTATTTTCCCTAAGACATCCTTTAACACAGAAATGCCTACCAGGCTTAGTGTTAAAAACCGAAGAATGAGTCACCTTAATTTACAGAATTATTTATTCTTGGGTGACTCTATTCTTCCCTCAATGAGAATATGCAATTCCTGGGCAAGTCATATTGTCAGTTTGAGCACCTGAAGTAAATTTTGATTCATTTTTTGACATTTTCAATCATGTCTGGCATTTATTTTAAAGGATCACATAATCAAACATTTCTAATCTAGGGACTTTGATTATCATTTAAATTGATTTGCTATGTATTGATCAACTTTCAGAATCAACTAATATTGTATGCCTTAAAATTGTTATCTTCCTAACTTCTCTTGACAGTTTGCTTCCTTAAAATAGTCATTGATTGCCATAAATTTTACCAGATCCTGAGATGTACAAATGTTATTTCTTTTCAATTATTAATGGGATTCTATTTATTTTTAGGATTACAAAGCAATTTGGACTATTGTAATAATATCATTTAAATTCCATCCAAATCTGATATGCAAATTCATTAGATTTTTCTACTCTTTTATCAAGTATCTTCTAAAGCTCATTCCAAGGGTCTATCAGCATCACTCTATGAGAGACCTGACTAATTAAACCTGGCTATAGTTCCATAGTGCTATTCATATACTTGGTCCAAGAGGGATAATCTTGAGAAGGCCAAAAATGATAGATTGGAAATTTATTCAGAATTAATTGAGTTACCTTCATACACCTGCAATCATATTGTGTGATATACTGCCCAAAGATAGACAAGACTCCCTGCCTCAGGTGTGGCTGTGGACACTATGTATCCAGGCAAAGCTATGCCCTGGTCTGCTTAGCCCTTATAATTGTAAGGTTGAACTTCCTGAAGTTCTGATGTGACTCTTAATTATGTAGCATCATATAAGAACCACATTTCACTAGTGAGTCCTCAATGGGAATTCCAGAAGCTTGCATTAGTGCTTGTCATACGGTGTTGTTGCTGATTTCTCTGTCAACTCTGCGCTGACTTCCCTGCATAGCCTTTGGAGAAGAACATTAGTATAAATTGCTGAAGTAACACCCATGTCTAATTGTAAATATTATGACTTGTTTTTATTCCAGATTTTCAATGTTTTCAACAAGAAAAGAAATAATACTCTAGAAATTGAGCACATTTTTTCATCTCTTCATTATTTTTAACTATGAAGAACAGTTTTGAATTAGATATTTCCTTTTTATGTTTGTTTCTACTAAAACAAATATCATTTCATTTAGTGTGAAATTATATTCACAAACAACACCTAAACCACAGAAGCTCCACCATAAAAATTAGCTCACCGTGATCTTTACCAATAGGAAATGGGCAATAATTGTGATTTATGAAAACTGTTTGATTCTTAATTTGTTCTAGGTATTTCAACAGAGCCAGTCTAAGGGAGAAACATCTGTGAGAGTTATCATTTATACCCTCAGTTCTTCATATGGACTAAGGTCTTTTATTTTGAGATGCTCCTTCTACACTGGATACAAATAAGTTTATGATGGAAACATTTCCAAAAGAGTCCTGTTCCTAACCATCCCACTGTTTTCAACAAAATTTCTTTTTCTTTTTCTTTTTCTTTCTTTTTTTTGGGGAGGGGGGTTGATGCTGGGGATTGATCCCAGGGCTTCTGGCATCCTAAGTAAGCTCTGCCACTGAGCTACATCCTGAGTTCTCTGCTTTCAATTTGATTGACACCCTTTCTATTATGATTTAGTCCTGCTTTCTTCTAGTTTATCTGATAAATCAACTGTTTTTATGTTACATGAGAAATAATAGTCCATTTATTACCTCATTTCTGGCAGGATGTACATTTAAGTTGAAATATTCTTAGTACTTTAAAAATACCCATTTTTTTTAAACTACAAAGACTTGTGGAGCTTATGCTTTAAAAGATTTTGACTAACATTTTATCTATCTATTAATTTTTTTATTTATAGAAATAAAAGCCATTGAGGAGGCTGTGGTACTGGCTGAGGAGGTACTGTGATAACCAGACATGTGACTCAGGTAATTGCTTTCCATCAATTACATCCTAGAAGCATAGGCAGTGTCACCAACTGTTAATCTAAGCCTCTGATGAGCACAGAATTAGGACTGTGATACTTTCAACCAAATGTGAAGAAATAAATGAGGGTTCTCACTAAGCTATCCAAAATAATCTTTGAGGCTTCACCGTTACATATGGATTTTAGAAGGAGGAGAATTGAAGCAGAGAATCAGTGATGTAATCCAAAGAAGTGATTTCAAGGTTTAGAATTCTTGCCCAGTGGAGGAAATAATTGTAGGTAAAGCTCATCAGCTCTATGTGCAAAAGTAATGCTTTAAGTTTTTGTGTTGAAACTATTTAGATATTCTAAATGGCCCCCTCTAAAACTTTTAAAATTCTATTTTAAAAGACATTGAAATATGTGTAATATAAACTTCTAGAAAAATATTAATAAAATATAATACTGAAATATACAAAAGTTGTATATAAACTTTAAGCTTGAATGGAATATTTTTTTATATTTAAGAGTGCCCTCTGGTCCCCGTAACATAAATTGATTCTAATTTCTTCATTTGAAAATAAAAAACAAACAAAAGATTAGATAAAATATGTCCAGGTCCAACTTTAACAATATGATTCTTAAACTCATTAAATGTATAATTTTACTTTGATTGGCTGGGTTATTCTCTTGAGAAGATGATTAGATGGTTAAACTACATGGTCTATGTTAATACCATCCAAACATGATCTAAGAACTTATTAGCTAATGAAGCCCGTTGATAGTTTTGAGCAATTACATTCAATTCCAAAGAAGGCATGTTTACTAAGTCTTTCCCTTATTAATAGAGAACATTATGCTCTTTATGTTGAGTGCAATAACATATCTTAATGTCTTCAAAGGAGGCATTTCTGTTCAAACCCACTTCACAAGTATGAACATGTTAATACTGGTAATGATTCACTCAGTCGTTCCCGTAATGGCTCACATTCCTTTGGCTTTCTCTAGCTACTCCACTATGAACTCATCTTGAACTTCATGGTGGTTTCTTAATAAGGGTCTGTATAGCCAATCCATGATCCCTTATCATTTACTAAAGTGTCCAACACCTCTGTTGTATCCATAGTGTCTGCTTGGTCTGTTACTACCTGGACCTAAGAATTTTGTGGGAAGCTATTAAACACTTTACAAATCCAGTCAGCCTCAATTTCGTGTTACCCAATTTCAACTTAGATCTCACGATTATACAACTATCCTCTATTTTGCCATGTGCCCTTGATGCAACCTCTACTTTCCTAGTTTTATTAACATGTTACCTCCTAACTCCTGTGTCTACATTTTCCAATATCCATTTGGATGTTGCACTCAGTTCTACAACAATCTCATAACAAACTGTTCATCCTCATGCCCAAGTGAGTTCTCTGCTGCATTTATCTGGTCCCTATCTTACAACACCTTTGTTCAGCTCTGTCAAGATGAAAACTTTCTTTTTTTCCTTTTTCCCAAGGACATGAAGTCTCTCTTTGGATTTGGGAATCCTCAGATCATTCAGATCAGATTAGGCAATTTTTAGGTGAATCAATAAATTATCTGATACTCATTTGTAGAGAGAAAAAAACTAAGAAACTCAGTGGAACTCTTGGAATAAATGCAATAATATGAATGATTTTTTTTTTGTCAGTATTGGGTAGAGAACCCCGGCTTTCCTGCATGTTAAGCAAGTTTTCTACTACTGAGCATATCCCAACTCCTTTTATTTTCTAGAGACAGGGTCCTAAGTTGCCCAGTCTGGCCTCAAACTTGCAATCCTCCTGCCTTTGCCTCCCAAGCAGCTGTGATTACAAGTGTGCACTATTGCGCCTAACAAACATATTTTTCTTACTTTAGACTTATTTTTGAATAATTCTCTTTTCTGCAGCCAAGTAGCATAATTGTTTTTACTTCTATGTTAGCAACAATGTACTTCTTCCCCCGCTTTATTCATTCTGTCCATTGCACATGGACTGTTTTTGAACTTCCACTTGCATATATTTTCTTTCTTGAAAGCATTCTCAAAGCCAGTGCTTCAGAAGGTTTCCTGATCTTGCAACTAGATCTAACCTGTATGTAAGCTACTTGGAAGCAAAAATCATCAGTACATACTTGGAAATACTTCACACAGTTTCTTGCAGAAAGCATGTGCTTAAAAAATAGCTGACTGAACTGAGAAGATTTCTTACCTGCTTGCCAGATTCATATTTCCAAATATTTAACTGGCACCTTCGCGGGTAGGATTACCTACTCTTGCCACAGATTCGATACAACAAAACTAAGCTTTCATCTCCTCTCCTTGATCATTCCCATTTCCCTACCTTCCTATGTCCTTTCATGTTCCACCAACATTTTCCTACATTCCAGGATCAAACATGCAGTTGCCATGAAAATATTCTGAACAAATGATAAAATAACAAAATCCTGGAAACCTCCCTGATTCACTGTTATTTTTGCCTGTGGTTAGTTACCAAGGCATTCAGATGTTTTCCTTATAGAGAATTCCTTCTTTTAAAAAAATAGTATCTTAGATTTGCCCTTTACTCTTCATGAGTACACCCAACTCCACAGTAATTTATCAGTTTTTATATTTAGCTAGTCTTGACATTCTAATAAAAGTTGTTTTAAAATTAATGTTGTAATATTTAATATATGAACTTTTGTGTTAAAATGTCAGGGATTGTATGGTATATGTTAAAAATTACCTGGAAAATAATAACCAACCACAATGCATAGTCGTAAGCTTTTATCCCCAATGGGATGGAAAAATCCTAGGTAGGAATTAGTCTAGGTTCACTCAGTTTATTCTTTCTTAGCCTCAGTTTTCTTCTAGAGATGCAGAAAAAAGTCAGACTTATGACATTGCTTCTAGGTACATTCCATGCCATCCTTCTATGCTCTTTTAGTCATTTTATATCCACAGCATCACCATAATAACAGCAACAACTAATATTTATTTACTCACTGATTACTACACTCTAAATGCTATACCAAGTACTTGTACATTAGCTGTCTTGTTTATTGCCTGCCATCACTCTTTGGGGTGTTGTATTATTTCCATTTTACAGATGAGGGCACTGTGATTTAGCAATGTTTGTCATTTAACACAGGTCATGCAAGTAGTAAGTTTTAGAGCTGGAACTCAAAACCTGGCTTTTCTTACTCCAAAGACTATGTTAGCAACCACTCTACTGTACAGCTTTCCAGAAATGACATCAAGTTTGAGGATCGATTGCTTTTCTGGCATTTATCTGACATCTTGAGATTTTCTTTCTTTTTTTTTAAATCTTCTCTTGACCTCCAGGCCAAAAGCTGTCTAGACAGCTGAACAATCAATGAACTCCTTACACTGTCCCCCAGTGTGTTCTGGCTTCATACCTCCATGCCCTACCATCCTTAACCAATTGGTTCTGCTTCTTCTCCTTCCAGGCTTAAAGTGTTCACTTGATCTGAAAAAGTGTTTATGTCATAGATTTTACTTTTACCACACAAAGGTGGACAATCTATGACATGTGTGTGTCTTAGAGGTGTCTTAACCCCCTCTTCTTTGTGTTCTGCAGTGATGCTAATGAGAATCTCATCGATTACTGTTTAAAATTTTCTCCCAGGGTGTTTACTTCCTCTTTGTTTCCACTGTGATATTCTCTCTGGTCACTGCAATAGCCTTCTAACCTTTGTCCCTCATGTGTTCTATTTCCATCTAATCTGGATTGTGCACACTCTCAGAATTACATTTCCAAAGTGCCACTCTGATTATATTATACCCAGATTCACAAACAACAGAACTAACATTCAATTATTTAGCCTAGAATCCTAGACATTTAAGTCCTTCCTATGCATTTAACCTCATTTCCCCATGAGATTCTGTTACACAAAGTGTATTACTTATTCTGTGACTTTTGCAAAACCATGCTTAGTTTAGCTTCTAAACCATGTGCTTTTCCTTACAACTCCAGAAACATTAAACCCCATTTTCTACACTTCTAACATGACCCTTTTTTTTAAAACTCTGTTATCCTCCTTGATTCCACCCTACAGTTTGGCACAGAATTACATCCTATTATGTGTAACAGTAACTTTTCTCCTACCAGTTTTTTCTCTCCACAGGCATAAATATTGAATAAATGTTTAGAACCACCCTACCTCAAGCCCACACATATTAATGTGGAATATACTCTAGCTATTCAATTCCCAGTTTGACTTTTTACATTTAAGATTAAAAATCACTTTGACTCCATCTATTATCTAGAAAAATATGATGTTAAAAGTTTTAAAATAAAACAGAATGTGATTAAGATTGATTGAAGTAAAATTATGGCTCAGATCATTTCTACATCAAATATAACTTCTTTTCCAAGCACATTGATGTTTTCTAAATCCATAATATTTGAAAACAAATTTTAAAAGCTTGGAAATAAAGTCAGTCTAAGGTGAACATTTCAGTTAAGCAAATCCCTTTTATTTTTTTTCTAATTCTGAATGTAAAAAGGACTTTTCAGGTTCAAGACAAGTGCATAGGTGGTTTAGGAAGAAGCAGCATAGAGATCAGAATATCTGGCATGTTAAGCTCATGGTGGCAGGCTGGAATGAAGCAGAACAGACTGGAAGCTTTCCAATAAATGCCTATGAATTTCATGTAACATTTGCATTTTATATAATAGTTTGCTGTGCTACTTAGCTTCTCTTTAAGATAGTAGGTCCCTAGAGTGCTGAGACAGAGCAGGCAGCCTCCTGCGTTTTGAACTTAGAGGTGTTGTAAGAGGCTACTGTACTCACCAACAGTTTCCCTCTTAGCTATCTTCACAACTCCTAAAATGTCAATCTCAGCTAGTTAAAGCAAGAAAGCCCAGTTAAAATGCAAATGAACATTCATTGCTAACAGGAATGACACAGGGAGAAAAACCTACTCAAACTTCATCTATTTCTCAGTTCTGCCTCAGGCCAGCCTGCTAAAAGGAAATCCTACATAGCAGCAAAATAAAGAACTAGGGTCTCCTATTCCTAGAACAAATACTAGAAAACTTGGAATTCTGATTCTCAAGAGAATTCTCTATACTTTAATACTCCAAGTTTTACTTTCTTTAATATATATTTCCAAGTTTTTCTCCAAATGCCCCAAGCTATTTTCTTGAAATAAATAAATTTGTTTATCCCATTTTTAAAAGTGTGTCCAAGTTTAGTTATCAGGAGGCCCCAAGCACAAGGGGATAACTTAGCAGAGGACTTAAACTAAGAATGAGAGCTGGTCTGCACAGATTTACAACAACTTTGAAAATGAGATTCCTCATGTAGAACATTGTGTGCCTATCAAAGAGAAGACCTGGGAATAATTATTTCCATAGAAATCTATTCAGATCTGCTTTCCTTAACAGCAATTAAAACTTCATCTAACTTAGTAATGTCACTGTGAAGAAAGACTCTGACATTCCATGAAGACTTCAAAGTCACATTCTCTAAACAAATGCCATTGTTAATTTCTTCTCTACTTTTTAAAACAGAAGAAAATAAATTATGGATATTGAATTTGCAATTATTGATCTATCATTTCTAAATTTCCATTGAAGAAAAATACTACAGTTTAGATTGCCTCTAGAACCGGTAATGATACACCTCTAAGACTTATTCCCATTTGTATTATAATTAGATTAATGGAGGTTAGGAGGTAGAAAAGTAAATTTATGACCATGGGTATAACTCAGGGGTAGAGTGTGTGCTTAGCACATGCAAGGTCTTAGGATGTATTCCCTGCACAGGGAGAGAGGAAAAGAGAAGGAGAGAGAAAAGAAATAGAAAGGGGGGAAAAAAAAGATAGATTTAACAAATTGATTTCACTCTCTCAGCAACAACAATAGCAGCAAAATTTGACAATTTTAAACATAGTATCTTTTACCATTTTTTGCATTTTTTTCTTTCTATACAGAGTTACTTAAGGCAAACAGTGAAGTGGTAGTAATATTTATTAAGTAAAGATCTCAGAATTCCAGGAAATCAAAAAAAAGCGATAGTTTAAGTTTGTCAAATAAGTTTCCTTCTTTTCTGTTTATTTATTTGTTTGTTGTTTTTGTTTTTGTTTTTAATTGCCCCAAATATCAGTCTGGGAAAATCCGATGAAACTGTGAATTCAAGAAAGAGTATTTAAAGAAATTGCTTGCTATCAAATCTGTCTTCTATCAAATACCGAACAGTCATTTGACCAGATGATTTGATACTCTGTGTGTAGCCTATAATTTCGCACGCAAATAAGTCATTTAGATTTGAAGTCCTGTAGAAACACACCTTGCCCCTAGCAAGGGCTCATTTAAGTTGAACATTTATATAAGAAAAGATGTCACAGAGACATGATTTTATTCCAGATCATGGAATGCTTTCTCATCAACAGGATACTGGTTTACTTCTCTACATTGAACCTGCTGGGAAACAGAAAGGACCCAAATTGTGAGGTCCATACACACCCCTCAGAGAGCTATCTCAGAATCCATTTAAAAACTGCATTCAGACGGAATAAATATGTAAGTCAAAGTGAAAGCTAAATAAAAAGCATTTTTAAAAATAATGCATAGGCAATCTTGGAATATGTTGACAGTTTACTTAAAAATCTTTGCAATTCACTGATTGGATATCATATACCTTATCTTTATGTAACTTTAATTTTTATATTGAACCAGATATTAAATCATTTTTAAGAAATTATTTATATAATTTTTAAATTACTTTAGTTACCTGATCATTTGTTCTAAGTGAGATAAATAGAAGAAAAGATGATGGAGAATAAACTGCTTCTGCAAATTTCCATTAATGATACCATGAATCATTAGCCTACAAACCATTTGTATAATGATGAGGTGGGCAATAAGTCTGTGGCAATGACCCTTTTCAAGATTTCAAACATCTCATTTAAGTTATCAAGTTACCCAACTTTGTTTTAAGAAAAAACATTTTCATAGACCAAACTTCATTAATGCTGAATAACAAATAACGCTGTGTAATAAATTAACCCAAACTACATGGCTTTAAACAATAATTTTTATTATCTCAAAGTTTCAGTGGGATACAAATATTGGTGCTGCTTAGTTGAGACTTCTGGTTTAGGGTCTCTGATAAGACTGCAGTCAAGGTGTGGGCCAGGGCTCAGTCACCTTGAAGGTACAACTAGGGAGATATACCGCCAAGTTCCTGGTGGGTTGTTGTATGGAGATCTTCATTTCTCACAATCTTTATAACCTAAACTTGGAAGTGGCATCAAATCACTTAAACAATATTCTATCCACTAGTAGCAAGTCAGAAAAGTTTGTCCACCTATAAGGAGAAGGGATTACACAAGAACACAGACACCACATATGCAGACATTGGGAGCCATTTTAGAAGCAGTCTACCATTCTTATCCTTACTTATTCCTATTTTATGACTAAGATTTATCCAATCGTTGGTACTTCAGGATTAACTGTTCATTTTATTCAATCCTTTTATTATTAAAAAATTTGAAACTATGGGAAAGTTGATCGATGGAAGTAATTATTGCCTACAAATTCATTTTCTAAATTCACACACAGATAAACACACACAAATATACATACATATTCACATATATATCCTATCATATGCAGACATATATATATAATCTCATATACCCTCATGAATAAATGTATCATATAGTTACTGTATTTAACATTAATGTGATTTAATAGGAATTATAATTAAACTCATTTGAAACTGAGGCATAGAGAAAATAAGTCATATGTCCAGGATTATATTGCTAGTAACTAGTGGGGTCAAGATTTAAATTCAAGCAGTGAATCTGACTCCAGAGTTTCTGCTTGTCACCACTATGCTATCTGTTCATGCAGTTATGATAATTATATGAACTGAATTCATAATGATATGAATGATAACTACTCAGAATTATTTCCCTTTTCTTCTCTTTTCTCATCTGCCAAAGTTCCTGTATTTTTAACTAAGTCATTCAAAAATATTTTACCTACTAAACTGCAGCACTATATCAGGTACTAGGAATTATAATTAAGTACAAGTGTTGTCTTCATGCAGCTTCATTTTTAGGATTTTCCCTTTTCTGTTTCTTTTTTACCCTTTAAATATGTCCAGTTGTTGTTACTTCAGGATCTGCTTGCTATTCCTAACCCTTTTATTATTAAACTTTTCAAAGCTATAGAAAAGTTGAAAAACTAACCCAATAAATACCCATAAATATTTTTTCTAAATTCACCAGTTGTTAAAATTTTACTATAACCTCTTTTTCTCTTAACCTGTCTCTGTCTCTGTGTCTTCTTTTATGTCTTTCTCTCTCTTAAACATAAACACTATGTTTTTGCTGTTTGATAAATTTTACTAAATAAATTTTACTAATGTATGAAAACCTTACAGCATAATTTCCTTTGTTTTCCCATTTTTGTGCTAATATTGTCATATATTTAACATTTCCATATGTAAAAATTTATCCACAATATATTATTATTATTATTATTATTATTATTATTATTATTATTATTTTAAGGAGATACTAGTTCTCCAAAACTAAAATGAAATTATTTTTTCTTCTACTTATCTCAAAATTTACCATTTCCAGCACTTTTCCTTCCTTTATGCAAATCAAAATTTCCACGTTATGTACATTAGCTTGAAAAATTTCTTTTAGCATTTCTCGTTGTACAGATCTATCAGCAATGACCATTGTTAATTGTTATATATTTCAAAATAAATTTACTCAACCCTTAAATGTGAGATATTTTAACTGGAAATAGAATTCTGGGTTCAAATTTTCCTCCATTCAACATTTTTAAGATGCATTCCATTGTTGTCTACACCTTATCAGTGTTCATGAGGAAGCAATATTTTTCATATTATTATTCCCATATATGTAATAATATTTTACCTCACCTGATTCCTTTCAGGATTTTCTCTTTAATGTTGGATTTTAGCAGTCTTATTACTAGGATCTGTCTGCATATGTTTCTAGTTCTCTTTGCATTTATTTGTATTCTAGTCTCTGAACTTGAATCTGTTAACATGATATTTTTAAGCAAATTTAGTAGACAGTCATTTATTACTTCAAAATCAATTTGCCTTATTCTTTTTCCATACTCTTTTTGGAACTTACATTCCATGTAATATAGAGTAATAGATGTAGTCTCTCAACTTCCTGAGATTCTTCATTTTTTGATTCAAGCTATTCTCTATGCTCTTTAAATTAAGTACTTTCTTTTCTTTTTTAAAAGCAAATTGCATATAACATCTTTTTATTTTTTAATGTTTTTTAGTATTAAAAAATAGATGGACACAATACCTTTATTTTATTTATTTATATGTGGACCTGAGGATCAAACCCGGTGCCTCACACATACTAAGTGAGCACTCTACCACTGAGCTACAACCCCGGTGCCTAATTAAGTACTTTCTATTGCTCTATATCCAAATTTCCTTCTATAGTCTCTAAGTCTTTTGAAGCCTATTAATTGATTTTTAAAATGTCATAGATCTTAATTTTTAGGTTTAAAATTTTTACTCTTTTTAAATGTATTTTATTTCTCTGCTGAAATTTCTCTATATATTTATTGATTATGAACACCTTTTCTTTGAAATCCTTTAAGCATAGAGATATAACAGCTGCCTCAAAGTCATTTTTAAACTCAAGCTGTACATCTCCAAAAGTCTGTTTCTATTAATTGCCATTTTATTGATTTTGGTTCAGATATCCTTATTTTTTCACATGTTCAACAAATTTTTAATTTTTAGGCTAAACATTAGGAACAATGTTACTGAGATTCTAGATTATTTTTCTACATACATAATTTGAACGTCACTTTTTTCCATGTATAATATCTACTGAAAATTATGCCATATCCTTACATTAAGATATTTTTCATTTCACGGTTGTACAGCACTCTATTATGGGAGTGTATTATAACTGAAGCATACTTTGTTTCCTAGGAGATAATCTAGGCTTTCAAATTTGTTTTGTAATCTCTTTAGAGAGTTTGTCAAAGAGGTGTCATGACTTTTAGTGTCTTCTTTGTCAATGGACATATCATATCCATTTTATTTTTTCTTTCTTCTTTCTTTCTTTCTTTCTTTCTTTCTTTCTTTCTTTCTTTCTTTCTTTTTTTTCTTTCATTCTTCCTTTCCTCTCCTTCCTCCTCCTTCTTCTTGTCCATCATAGAGACTGGTCTAATTTGTTGATATTTCAACTGTGAACACGTTGTTTATTATTTATACTATCCTTTTTTCAGTCTCTTTAAAAACCAATTTAATTACTTTAAAACCAGTTTAAACCAGTCTCTTTATTCATTATTTAATTTCTGTTCTTTTTCTTAATTTATATCCCTTTCTGGAAAAAGAGATTATTATTTTTAATTTATTGATGTAAACATTAAAGCTTATAAAATTTTTTGATCAATACTTTATTTGTATTACAAAGGTTTGAATATATGGTGTTGAGCATTCATTTTTGGAGATTTTTGAAATTAGGATTTGCATTTTCTCTTTCCCTCAGAAGTTGTTGCTCTATGCTGTTGTATAGGAGGGTGACTACTGTTAATGATAATGTATCATATATTTCAAAGAGCAAGTGAAAAGAATTTTGAATATTTTCATCATAAATGAATGATAAATGTTTGAAGAGATAGATATGTTTATCTGATTGTGTAAATATTAATACTCAATGTGTACATGTAGCAAAACATCACATGTTCAATTTTCATGAGTATTCCAAAACTACTTGAGAAGAATATACAAGCTTTTTTTTAAATCATGATGTAAATTCCAATATATATTCCCAGTATCTGCTTTGTAGACTATGTTGTTTAGTTATTCTGTATCTCATTTGTCCTATCTTATGATGAGATTAGTTTTTTAAAGTCTTTTTTCACTTTGCTATGCGATTCTGAATTCCCAACACTATGGAATTAAAATGAAACACTTAGCTTTTCAGAAAAGTTGGCGTGCTCAATTGCTAAAAAATTTTCTGGTAAGATCAACCTTATATACTTTTCTTAATGTGTTCCAAGCCATCTTGAAATCCCTACTCTAATACTAAACTTACTTACCATGCCCTTTCTGTCATTTTACTGGTATATTCTTTATTCCCATTCTTTGGGCTGACTTTCCTTGCCCAGCAAATGTGTAAAAAGTTTTGAAGAAAAAAAATCAATTTTATACAAAACCAGGTGCTGCCCATTTAAAATAGAATTATATATGGGTGTCCACATATCTTAAATTGATTATTACCTTAATGCTTGGTAATATGAAACAATCTTTTGAATGAATTTATCCTTAATCTCTAATTTTCTCTCACTTCTAAATCAATTATTTTTACAAGGTCACTTTTCCTTTTTCAAAAACAAAAACAAAAACCTTTTAATCAGTTTGGAACAGAAGATCTGAATCAAGTTAAATTCTTAATAATAGTCTTAGTTTTAAAAGACATATATCTTAAGATTTTATCTTTTGTCAGAAGTCTTTTCTTACTTTCCTACATACCTACCCTGAAAGCCCGTGTATGAGTTCAGGGAACACATTAAACTAGTCTTGTAGAATAACTAGCCTTCCAATTTATTTCCAAGTAAAATTCAGAGTTGACTTAAGTCAACAGATGGTTTGGGGCTTGTTTAAAGAAGAAATTATCTCACTCCATATGTAAGCCTGTGAGACATGCAGTCAACTACTGCACTTTTGCACATAATTTCTTCATCCCATTTTAAGAATCTCCACCCAGGGAATATTCAATGGAGATCCAGTAATGTTAGAGTTTCTTCCTTTTTATAGAGTAGCCAAGCCTTTGTTAGCTTACCTTGTTGATTCTTTCTAAATAAATTGGCTTTAAGCTACTATTTTGATGTTATTTTTATCTCAAGACCATTTAATGAATTCTGTTTATAGCTATTTTAAGCATTTTAATTAGCTATTCTTGCAAGTCTGGACCCTTGAAGCTAAAAACAGTCCTGTATATCTTTTAAAGAATTAAAGTAATCACTTATGCAAAGTTCTTTTGAGACAGTTATTTCATATGGTGGTTTGACAGTATTTCTTATAGAAACAACAAAGACAGCTGATATGCTTTATCCCTCCAGTTCTGTTCTTCTTTTGGCTGGCCCATCTACAGTGCATTTACCAATTCCACTGGCTTTCCTCAGAGTGCAATGACTTTCCTTGTACTCTGTTAAAAATATATCCCCACAAATCAAGAAGAAGCAGATTCAGACTAAGTGGCTGAGAAGATTTACATTCTATTGCTAACCCAGTTATTACTCTGCTGAAAACCCCATAGCATCAATATAATGAATCCCTCAACTTCTGCAGCAAGCACAGTTTTTCTTCCCAACCTCATTGGCTCCCAACTTTCTGCTTGACCTTTTACAATCTGTGTGCAGCAGAACTTCATTACAACCTTTTAATGATGCACAAATGGCACACAACACCAAGGTCACAGAAGATCCCAGTGAAGACTTTTCAAACACCATCAGAATAGTTATTAAGACTTCATTTAAGAAGTAGAATAACCTTTTGGAGAAATCATACCTTAAGATTCTGCATGCTCCCAAGGGCTGATAACACAAAATATTGACAATGTGGTAAGTTGAATAACTACCCTCAACAAACCTTTCTAAAGAGGAAAAGAACCTGATTTCCCAAGTTATAAATGGGTAAGATATTCTAAATGGTTCCTTTGGTGTCCTATCTCAGTGCTAGAAGGATAATAGCTTTAGGATTCCAACCCAGGCAGGTTTCATTATATAACTCACAACACTGATGTAAGCTGAAGAAGCCAACACTTTATATATATTTTTTCTTATCAGCTTGAGCCAGCAAAAGCACCTCAAAATCCCATTGTAACATAAGTTGAAAATGTGAAAAGCACAAAATTACAGCATGGCTCTTCACATGATTGATTGACTGGAAATGGAGGGATCTTGAAGGTGTAGGAGTAAGAAAGTTGAATTGTAGGGCAGGATGGAATATGACAAGAGAATGGGAAGGAGAGTTTGATTCTGATCAGCAATCTCCTTCAAGAAAACGAATATTTTCTTGGGAAGGGAAAGAGCAAAAGGAAAAGTTTAGTTCCATTTGCTTTAAATACTGCTCAAGGAGAGTAAAGGGGGACACACAACTTCATTCTTCTTTTGGCAGTTTTAAATCATTTCCTGAGTTGTTTCCCATTTTCTCTCCCTGTCCTCTACCTCATTCCCTGTTTTTTCACATCAACTTGAAAAATCCATGCTACGCATAGGTGAGACTATTTCATAGTTAAAGCATGAGGGGGACTGGAATGTTCAGCGTCATGTTCACTAGGAAAACAGGAAACATTCCTATTTACTCCCCACCCCCAAATTTTCATCCACTCAACCCCAATTTTTAAAATAGTTATTTTAAAAATATTTATTATAGACTATTCAGTAAGCACCACATGAAACCACAAATTTTAAAAATATCCCTGAATGGAAGACCTTTAGAGGAGTATTGTTTGTACCTTGAAGACTTGCCTCAATGTCCTTAGAAAAGCTGTCATTTCTATGGGTACCCTTCTTCCAACCCACACATTTACCCAGTACTTTCTTAGAAGTCAAATCTAAGAATCCAGAAGCTACAGAAATTGGTTTCCTATCTATGAGGGCCTTGGACCCTTAGATGCATGTGTACAATGCAGCAAGAGTGTAAGTTATGCTGCCATACATAGCCAGTTCCAAATTTCCAGTTCAGAAAATTTCTAGCCATGTTAATCCAATACAATTACTTAACCTCCCTGGATCTCAGTTACTTCTTGTCAATTTATAACAGCATCTAACTTGTGAAGTTATTTGAGGAATTAGATATCATATAAAACTTTTTGCATAGAGCTAGTCACTTAATGAATTCTCAGTAAATTGTAATTATGATCATCATAAGGCTTATGGCTTCATTTAAATATTATGAGTAGGCATGGAGGTCCATTTCCACCAAGAAAAGTTTCAATGACAGTGAAACGTGTCTATCAGCTTAAAGAGCAAGTGTAGTTTTTGTAACATTTTTGCAGGAAAAGTTGGTTTAGCTCGTCACTGGGCTGGTTTGGTTTAGCTCACTGGGTTGGTTTTGCTCACTACTTGATAGGAAACGAAATTGGGAGGAGAGGCTGATGCATTTCTTATCCCATTCACAGTTTTTTTTTTTTTTTTTTTTTTTTCCCAGAGTTTGAACCCATGGGTGCTTAAACACTGAACCACATTCCTCAGCCCTTTTTTTTTTTTATGTTGAAATGGTGCCTTACTAAGTTGCCTAGGGTTTACTAAGTTACTGAGGCTGGCTTTGAACTGGCAATCCTCCTGCCTCAGCCTCCTGAGTTGCTGGTGGTGTGTGCCATGCCCCCAGGCCCATTTACAGATCTGACTATCAAGGTCCCTACCCCCTGCCCCAGTCCTTCATTTATGGCGATTTCATTATTAAGTATTTAAAGCCATTGAAACTGAAGCCCCTGTTGAGTGGAGTTCTAGTACAGTATCCTTTCCATGCATAACTACCTTTAAGGCGGTGATAACCCACAGTTTTATCATAGTCTAAGCCAATGCTGGGAACAGAGTGATTTGTTTACTAGATTAACTAGCAAGGCTAGTTCAGAAAGAAATACTAGATTGCACCATTTACCCTGTCAGGCTTTTTGCTGTAGGCTCCAAAGTCTTAGCAGTATGATGGCTGGCAGCTTTGGTAGTGAGCACAGATGGAGAGTAATTGAAGTGCCCAGTTAGCACCAGGCACATTGTGGAAGCTCAGAGAAGTATTAAATAGCAATGGGAAACTGTTCATATTCTGTCTACATACAGCTGTTATACACATTTGTGAATATATTTGTAGAACAGATTACTCACATTTCATCCTGAAGCCTGCAGGGTTGAATATAAAAGAACTGGCATTTGTTTTAAGAGTTCCCAATATCTTGTTCAAAGAAATGCTGAACCTTTGGCAATAGAAATTATCCACAGACAAGGGAGTACTGACAAATTTACTGCTTTATGTATTTATGCAGCAAAATTTACCTCTTTAAAAAAATCTAAAAAAATGGCATGGATTACTATAAGGAATATGTTTGTTCATATAATTACA
Source organism: Glaucomys volans (assembly GCA_020662805.1). NCBI lineage: Eukaryota > Metazoa > Chordata > Mammalia > Rodentia > Sciuridae > Glaucomys > Glaucomys volans. Next base: position 1,431,811 of record JAJEJO010049932.1, on the reverse strand, counting down.
CAAAGTTCATTTCTACTAAAAAACTACTTTTGCATGTTCAGGAAGAGGTCAGTCAGCTAGAATCAACAATAATATATTTTTATGAATTTTCAAAGTATGCAAAGTCGATTTATGAGGTAATTTCCTTAAATCATTTTAAATTAGTATTAAAACTATTTACTTCCAAATTCTTTGATAAATGTATGGGTACCTGTGTATTTTGTTTCAGGCATTTTGAGAGGCACTGGGAAATGGCAAGAAAGAAGCAAGATGAAATGTAAGACTCTCTCTATTTGTGTTGGAACTAGCACTCCTCATGCTCTTTTCCAAAATCTGTAAAAGTGAGATTCATTTGCAATGGAATGGGAAGTGTGTCCAATTCATGCACTTTTATCTGATTTAACCGAAGCAGGTACTCTCCAGTATAAATGCTTTACTTTGCCATAAAATCTCATTACAGAATGTGTCAAAACAATATAAAAGCAAATGGAGTTAAAGAAGTTAAGTTTTCATAATTCTAAAAAGTCAACTGTGAAAATAAAAACTGCCTTTCTGGCTAATTCCCCATGCACAGACTGCTTATACATGAATAATGATATAAAAGGCTCTAAACTCACTCACTTGACAAAGCAAGCATTAAAAAAAAAATACTGGTAAATACATTCTTACCTGCCTTGTTACCACTTGCCATCTGTACTGTTACTGGGTTTCTACAGCCACTTCACTGCAAATGCAGAGAAATCATCTTAGCTACAACTGTGTCTTCCTTCAAAATTATAACCAGGGCCCTGGAAAAATGCCAGCCTTAAATCTTATGCTCTCCCTTCAATGTCTTGCTTCACAAGGACTCCTCTTCAACATCTGAAACTATTTCTCTTCAACTGTAAAAGAGGTAGAAGGACTTGGCAAATTAAATGAAATTATATACCGCCCACAAGCAGAACTACTTCTGAAATTATACTCAGGAAACTCACCAACTTGAACTCTCTTGACTCAGCATGATTTCTGTTCTGTAGGAGACCATTCTTTCTAACTGAGCTTCGGGAAAGATGTTAATGGGAAATTAAGGGAGAAAGGGGACAAACACTACCTAGCAGGTCATACTGAGCAAAACAAACTCTGGAGAAATAACTGGTGATCTAGATGATAGCTTCAATCAACATTCACATCCAAGCTATCACAGGAACAAAGTTTCTTTCAGCCAAAACTGGCTTCCTCTTCCTAGCGACAAAAATGCATATGCAAGTTGAGAAGACTTTTTAGAGGGAATTTCTTAATTCCATTTGCAAAATAACTCCTTCTTTCCTTCCTTCCTTCCTTCCTTCCTTCCTTCCTTCCTTCCTTCCTTCCTTCACTACTTTCTTCCTTCCTCCCTCTCTCTCTCCCACCCTCTCTCCCTCCTTCTGCCCCTCTTCCTTCCTTCTTTCCTTCCTTCCTTCCTTCCTTCCTTCCTTCCTTCCTTCCTTCCTTCCATCCATCCTTCCTTTCCTCTTTCTTTCTTTCTTTCTTTCTTTCTTTCTTTCTTTCTTTCTTTCTTTCTCTCTCTCTCTCTCTCTCTCTCTCTCTCTCTCTCTCTTTCTTTCTTTCTTTCTTTCTTTCTTTCTTTCTCTCTAAGTTATTCACTTCTACATTCTATGCCTTAATGGAAGATTTTGTTTATACTTTCATCTTTCTACCTGGCCACCTGAGATCTTGGCACTGTACTGATTATATGGCATTTTTCTGTTGCCAAACTCAGGTTCATAAACATCTCCACAGGTGCTGGTTTCTTCTTCCATTAAGCATTGCAGAAGCATTCACACCTATCTAATTACCCGGAAGTTTCCCCACCCCTATAAAAAACTGTACCCTGTTGGATCAGCGCCTCTAAATTTTGTTGTGATAAAAATTCGTAAGTTATGACTTACTCCTCTTCTCCTCTAATTACAATTTAAGGCCAATTTAAAACCAATTAAGTTCTTGGATTTTTTCCCTCAGTCTGCCATTAATAGGTCCTAAATTATAAGAATATAAGAAGCTTTGGAGCATCAATCTACAGTCACAATACTATCAGTAGAGTTGTCATGAAATTACAGAAGGACAGAGAAATGATTGGATGTAATTAGGCGGGAAGAAAATAAGACCCAACTCAAAATGCTAATCAACAAGTAATTAATCATAGTGTAGAAAAATAAGAAATATATATGACTTAAAGTCACATTATAAAACTGTATTCCCTAAAGGAATGAAAACACTGAAGATGAATTAGAAGCCCTTTATTAACAACTTGATTGAGTTCATGTTTACCATAATAAGTGACAAGACTTTTCAATTTATTAAAATTGCCTGTAAGGAAAATGGCTTTCTTAAGCTTAAATATATTGCTTGAACTTATTGTCAATGACATACAGAAATCTAATGTTTTATTAAATGGTTCATTACAGAAAAATAAAAACAGAAAAGGCCATTTTCTTTAGTAGTTAGTATGAAAATCCTATTATGTGCACTGTTATTGAAGAACTTCTTTGGTGAGAACTTTGAATTCTCCTTTGTGCTGAAAATAAAACCAGAGCCAATGAAAGAGTCAAAGTTTACTCACCTTTTACTTTCCTTTTAAGGAAATTATGACCCTGGGTTAATGGGAAAAAATAATATGTATGTCATAATTACATGAGAATGGTAACAATTTTTATATTGTACATAAATCAATAAAAAGGATAGTTAATTATTTCCAGGAGGAATTAAATCCTAACAGAGAAGCCCTTCAAGTCTATCTTTTCCCCCACCCAAGCACCCTGCTTTCATTTCTCTAGAATCTGAGTTTGGGAAAGGGAGGAAAAACTACCCTTTAAGTTCATCATCTTTAAAAAGTGGATAATAAAAGTATCTATCTTGTGAAGTTGCAAAGATTAAATCATATAAGTAACACATGTAAAGCCCTGAGTATAACAATTGGCAGAGAATCTGCTTTCAGAATATTTTAGCTTTTATTGGAAAATACAATTTTTACTTAGATTTTGCTGGGTCAGAGACAATTGGCTATAACCTACTTCTAAAAGTATCAAATAAAACAAATTCAATGTCCAATTTTATTGGGTAGAGTCTGATGTTAAAAATGTTGTGAATCTATTCATATTAAAATTGAGGAGTAAGAAGTTAAATATGAAAATGATTATTGACAACATTTATTGAGTGCTTACAATGTATGGAGCCTTGATTGGTTTTGCACATACTGTCATTTAGTTCTCATCAAAAACCCTCAGACAGGTTCCAGTGTTACTTGTCTGCCTATTCCACTAGCTGTTTGAAGATGGGGATTGTGTTTCAGGAGCAGGACTGAATGAATGTAATACATCACATTTGGTTATGGCTTAGGAGCTGTGAACTGAACCCATGAATGTGTCCTCCCAAGTGCCCTCAACCAGAATTAGTATTCCCTGTTCTGTGTTACCACAGGCATTTACACATCCTTTAGTTCATTTGCTGATTCATTTATTCCATTAATTTATCATTTATTCACTTATTATTTAAAGTAAGTAAGTAAACATTAAATGTCAATAGTGGCCACCAGGCACATTTAGGTGTTGGAGAGGAAAGACAATCTTTGCCTTTAGGGAGTCCATATGTAGCCCCACATGTCAGATCCAGGTGTGCAGAGGATAAGCATGGTAATGGGGCTTCAAATCAGTCTCAGACGGCTTTCTGGAAGAGGTGACTCTTGTGCTGTGTCCCATTACATAAGGAGGAGATCAATCTAGTGAAGAAGTCAGGTTGATATTAGGAAGGAGAATCCACAGGGAAATGAAAGAGGGAACCACCTGGTTTACAAACTGCAAGTAATTTAAGAGAATGCTATTTTAAAGTGTGATTCATCAACTTGATGGCAGCTGCTCCGTAAGAGGTAAGTCCAGAAGTTGGGAATAAGGTTTAGAAACTTTTGTAGAAATTGAAATCAATGTGATCTCAGAACCTCAGTGGACTCATCATTGTGTTGAGTCTGGTCTGGACCAGTTCTCAAATTGTGGTGAGATATGAACAGTACTAGGCATGTCCATGCAGTGGGACATGTGTGTTCACAGTGGATTAGCAAAAAAACAAACAAAAGTACTGGTCCTTCAGCACAGTTTGAGAAGCACCAACTAAGATACCTGAAGCATAGGAGGGAGGATGGCAAGAAAATGAGAAAAGAAAGAGAGGGTCAGATCATGGAGGGTCATGGGGGCCAACAAGGTTTTACTGCAGAACTCAATTCCTCTTCTTGAGATTGCAACTGATTTCATTTTAGACACCACTGCAGCCCTCACATCTGTCCAGGTCTTTACTACTAAATAATTTGTGAGGAAAATCACGTGTGTGATTTGCTCCAAAAGAGGAGTCTAATTTGAGTCCAACCAGCAATTGAGACTTTCTAGATTCATTAGTGCAACCACATTGCTATTTTGAAACAGTGAGTTAGGCTTACACAAAATATGTTCTTTTTTTCATTTTGTGTAGTTGCTCAATGATCCAAGCGAAGCACTAGAAATACCACCTTGAATTAGATCAAGTCCCTTTTCTCCAGTTGCTTATTACTCAGGTTGTGGAAACACTTGAAGATTGCATATCTACAGTTCACAATAAATCTATGGATTTGAACAAATCCACTTTTTACAAATGTCCAAATTGGCAAATTGTTTTTGTGTCCCTAAAAGTGTCAGTGATCTTTTCCAGACAGTTTATATTTTTGGAACATGTTCAAATTTGTACTAGATATGGAAAAAATATTCAAGAAACTTGGCATGAATATATTTCCGGTATTGAAAATTTCAGAATTTTCAATGAAAGCAGAGAAAGCCAAATGGTCTAAAGTCATCAATTATAGGCAATGCTGTGAATGTTCTTCTCTGATAACAGGAAACCCAAGGAGAAGGTAGCATGGTGAAACAAGGCATAGATGGAAGAATAAAAGGAGGCAAAGAAGGGCAAGGTTTAGGGAACAGGAAAAGAGAGTATAGATCAATTGGTTCTAGGGAGAAAGGAGAAAGAGATAGAAAAAGCCAAAGGAAAAAAAGGGCAACAACTGCTACAGGTTACAACTAAAGGTCCATGATAATAGAGCATCTCCTTTCCTTACTGCTCTTTTCCCAAAGGACAGTGAGGCTACTGAAGCAACGACTTCAAAAGCAGAAAAAGGATTATTTGAAATGGGTTCAGACTAATGGAAATCCAATAAAACAAACTGAATAAATTATATTCAATAAAATATTATAGCAAAAACTGTATATATACACATGTATATATGTATATGTGTATATACATATGTATATCTACATATGTGACTACATATATATATAGTCAGTTTACTTTAAAGTTAATTAAACTTCATTTTATGTTAAGGCCAACAAAAATATAGATTTAAAACTATAATAATGATGATTTTTTTCTCTGTTGCCTCACAGTCTACAACATACTTTAACCTTCAACACCCTATTTATCTTTAGAGTCCTGAGACCTGACTCCAGAGTAACACCCATTTTCTGGATCAGCACACTGAGGTTCAGGAATATTGAGGGATTGAGTCACATGATATTAAGTCAAACATTAAAGACTCATTTTTTTCTTTTACTTACTTTCTTTTTAAACTTACTTTCTTCCTTTACTTTCTGGGGACTTGATCTTCAACATTTACTATCACCCTAAAAGGAACTGGCTCTGTTAGAATGTAATAACTTTAGAAGTCCTGATGCATGAGATTTGGGGCTAGGATGAACATAAGCACAGAGTACAAATAACCTCACTGCATGATGGCCTTCACTGGATAAAATAGCAATTAGTTAGCTGTAAAACATCTACTGCCACATCTATTGTGTTAGAAGAATTTTTGATAGAAATAACATGGCTGCGCCTTCTACAAAGCAGTTGGCACTGTGAAGTAACAATCTCTACTCATTAAGCCAAAGTGAGAATCCTCTTACAAGTCTATTGATTGTGAATTTTGTTGTCAAATTTTCAGAACTGGAAATCAGACAGATCCCTGGCATTAGTGTCAGTGACACAATAATACTGTACACTCTAATAAAAGCACCTAATTGCCTCACCTTTGCCCTGTTAAAGACTAATAAGATGAGAGTTTAGATAAATGATACAGTAAAATATTAGCCTCAAGGCTCCCATCACATAAATTTGGTTCATTCCATTTGATTTTTATTGCCACTTTTAAACACACCTGTATATCACCCTGCTTAATGCATTAAAATATATGCTGTGCTAGGAAATAGGACTATTCACTGAAACATTCAAGTTAAAAAGTGAGCAGTTCATAATAAACTCTGCTTCATGGCTTTTTAAAGTGTTGATGTTTATTATTGCAATTCATGCACTCTCAAATATATTCCTTGCTTAATTAAAAAAAAAAACCTCAATTGTCTTGTTAACTCTTCAATGAAGTCTCCAGAGAAAATAATTAATATTCTCATAAAGTAGAACACATTTTCCAGAGGGCCTGGAATCATCTCAGAGTGTGTCTTACACATCTGTGACGCTGAGTTGTGGGTCCTACCCAATACATGCCCTGGCCCTCCCCTCAGGTGGAAATGACAGCCTCATTTTGCATTTCCCACCTGGCTCATTCAATAAACTGATTCATGGAGAAAGAGGCCCAGCAACATCTCAGTAGGAGTGAAGGCTGCAAGTAAATCAGGAAATTAACATTTTCCCTAAGAATCACTTGGAGTTTGTGAGCCTGGAGCTAAGTGTTAAAACAGTTGCTACATGAATAACTAATTTCTCCATAGAGCTGAGGGGAGGGGCCTTTACTGGATACTGTAAAGGGGTAGAGCCATTACTGTCAAGCATGTAAATCTTCTCTTTTCATTGTATTGCATTATATCTTTATTCAGAGAAAGAGAGACTTAGAGCAAAAGAACATGAGGCCCATCTACCTGCCAGGAATATCCTTCTGGGTAGGTGGAGTAAGAATTTTAATGGCAGAAAACATAATTCCACTATCTTTTTTGAGACTCTCACACAAGCGTATGTCACCTGCTCTCATTTTATGAGTATGATCCCATTAGTTCTCCCCATAGCCCCAAAGTCCTGAGTACCCTTTCCCTTCAGTTTGTGTGACATGCCTTCCTTTATGCTTTTCAGTCCCATTCATGTCCTTCAATTCCTGAAGCATCCTCCAGGCATCCATGTAGAGTTGATTATCATACATAAGGGTAAGAGAAAGTCAGAGCCATCCCAAATTGATTCTAAGAAACCTGCCTAGCAGTTAGTTCAATTGCTACAGCAAAAGCCAAAGCATGGAAATCAAGTGGAAGCTCTCCTAGAGTCTACTTCAGGGTCTCTTCACAAATCAGCAGGACAACATGGTGGGCTGCACACTGGGACCTAAGACAAGCAAAAACTTGGGAGAGACTCTTTGCCTTTATAAGTCCCAAAGACTTAATCTGAGAAAATATTGTTTTTAGGTGCAGAATAAGAATTCCTAGTGAATTATACCTGGAACTCTGTTGCATCCAAAAATAAAATCAGAGCTGGTATAGTAGGACCAGAATAAGGGAGCTGGAGGCTCTCCTACTTGGTCTCTTAGAAGTATTAGCAAGGACATCCTTTAATGTTCACTGAATGTAGGATTTCAAAGATAGCCAAGCCTTCTTCCAATCAAGCTGCTCAGCTCCCAGCTCTCCACTCCCTGTGGCTGGACTCATCATTCTCAGTTGGCCAGACAACAGACACTAGGGGTACTTCTTGTCCCCAGATAATTACTCTAGTTCTTATTTTTCCATCAGGACTTCACTCCTATGATTCCAGGATGTTCTTTAGCATTCATGACTTACTTTAACCTTAAAGGCATTATCAGCTGATAGGAGAAAAATCATTAAAGACATTCTAGGTGGAGTGAGGACCAGTGGCTGAGGTGGCAAGGTATGACAGAGGTTGAGGGAAGGCCCCAAAGAGCAGCCTAATTAACTTCTAATCTTAATCCAAATTAGACTTCTTGTCTGCACCAGGTTACAACCTGGGTTGTCAAACTGCCACAGTTTATTTATGCTAAATTGCACTCTTTTCTAACAGTTCCATAGATTGAATCCATGAGAAATGCTAGATTAATCTGGTCTATAATTCTAGACTGGAAAAAGAAATAAAATAGTTTTCACAGGCCACATTTTGTTAGTTTTTTTCTTTTCATGGTGTAGGTATCAGCTAAAAACATGATCCTTAAGTGACTTTTAGGGGTATGCAAAATGTCTATTCCTAACGTCGATACCATAGTAGCCTGGAACTGGGCCTTTCTTTGGAACCCTTGACACTCAGTCACCTTTGATCCCTTGAACTCTGCAATTCCAATGATGTCATTATTTTCTTCTTTCTTACAACTATCAATTTATTATCTACCACAGCTTTCAACATTTTTCTCTGCCTATTTTTATTTATTTACTTATTTTTAAAAATTGTTCATATTTATGGGGCACCATGTAATGTTTCAATGCATGCATATGCTGAGTAGTATTTAAATCAGGTTAAACATATAGATCAAGATTTTATCATTTCTCTATGCCAAAAACATTCAAAATACTTTCTTCTAACATTTTGAAAATACAGTACTCTTGTCATTACCTATAGCCACCCTGCTATGCCGTAGCATACCAGTGTTTCTTACTCCTATCTAACTATAACTTAGTACTCTTTGATCAGCCTGTCCCCATCCCTTCCTCCATCTCCTCCCTGATCCGTCTCTGGATTTGTCTTTGTAATGGTATTATTCTATACTGCAACTGCATATGCATTGGTTACTTTTGATTAAAATTCAAAATGTATACCTACCTATTTACGTGCTTTCATCTCTCTTTTCATAAATGCAATAAATTGCCTTTAAATTTAAGTTAAAAATTTTCTTAATAACTTTTTAATAATGAATAGTGAAATTAAAATACTATTTCTCTTGAAGTTATTTAACATAACAACCCTCTTTCATCTGTTTGATAATGCATCCCAAATGCATTATCTTCTTCTATTTCCCTTTCACTCAGTATCCTTCCATCAGTGTCATTAACCCTCCACATTAAACACCATATTGATCATCTAGCTTCTTTCCTTCTCAATATTCTTTAAGCAATTCTCTCGTGATGGCTAGGCACATTCATCATTCTGTATTCCTCTTTTATACATAATGAATAATCATATTTACATAGTGTCCAGTTCCAAAGAATTAAAGCACTTTAGATTACTTTGGGGAAATATGCATAATCAATTCTGACAACATCTCTAAGACAGGTAGAAGCAAAGCACTATAATCCATTTTACTAAGTAATAAAGATGGCACTCGACATAGAAAATTAGCCTTAGGGCACACTGTCATTTACCAGTAGTGACAAACTGACATTCTGTTGCTGGCCAAGTTTGCTAGCCCTCTTGATCTTCCTGTTTCCATTTCCACTGTGACTTCTCTGGTTCTGGCCACCCACACTGTCAGCATGACTAGACTTCCTAATGGGAACTCCCATCCCAGCCTCTCTCTGTTTGAATCCTGCTCTCCTTTGTCATATCCACTAAGTTAGAGGCATCTTGCTCTAGAGCTTCTCTGATCATGCCACTCACTGGTTCAAACACCTTCAACAGCTTTCCATTATCGCAACATATTAAATAACATATTTTCTCAGAATCCAGGAATCTCAACCTTTTTCAGAAATACCAAGTTATTGCCTGACATGTGCTCTAGGTGCCTTGCAATGACTAGCCCTTCTTGAAAATCCCTTTTTACCCTTTGTCCATGGACAATTCTGTTTCTGATGCTCCAACACACTTGCCTCACCTCCCTGCTTTAATCCTATTTCTTTGGTGATCATTTTGAAATTTTCTACTTCTATGAACACCCTAGATTTGCTAGTCAAACATAACCTATGTTTTTCAAAGATCCAGACAATTTTGTTTACCTTCCGTCATTCATGATATCCTAACTTGTTCTCTAGCTCTTCTTTGCTTATGGTATTACTTTTACAAAATTAAAAAATATATGTTTTTGAGAGCAATGACTATAACTTGGTGTTTTTCAAAACTCTTCTGTTGTACCTAGCATCTATAGTTGCATACTTGATGTGTATTCTTTATGTGTTTAATTTGAACCCATTAGTTGTATTTCATCATACTTATTGTGTCTTATCTTCAGGTATTATTTGATAAGACAATTTATGAAGGCTTTATCATTAAAACTTTATATTCTTTTTTTTTTTGTATTGAGGATTAAACCCAGGGGTGCTCACATCCCCAGCCCTTTTTAATATTTTATTTAGAGAAAGGGTCTTGCTGAGTTGCTTAGTTGTTGAGGGTGGTTTTGTACTCCCCATCTTCCTGCCTCAGCCTCCTGAACTGCAATGATTACAAGTGTGGGCCACCAAGCCCAACTTAAATTCTTGATTTCTGTTTTCCTCTATTGCCTTTGTATCCTTGTTCATCTCTTGGCAATTCTTGTAGACTGGTTCTTGTCTTTTGTCTGGGTAGTCCTTCCAGGATACTTTCTTTTATCTCATGACTTATGTGGCATACGTAGTACTACAAATTTTTTTCCAGCTCCAATCTCTGTTGCCTTTTTCCCAACTATCTCCTTACTGTTTCTTTGAGGATGTCAACTTCTCTGTAAGCAAACTCAATGCTAAATTTCTCCAAACCTCCTTGGCTCTCATTGCCAAATATTTCACCTCTCATTGGCATTTAAACTATACTTCCACCTCTAGTTCATCCAGTCCTTTTATTTCATTGTGCAAATGATGAAACTTAAAACTTAGAAAAGGCAAGGTACAGGTCCAAAATTACATATCAGAACTGATCTCCAGATCAAATTAATGTTTAGTCAGCAATCTATCTGGACAGATGTCATTTAAAAAAAGCTATGAAATTTACTGTGCTTAGAGCATTGCAGTGTTGATGATGCTCACTCCCACACCAAGCTTCTTCTTCAGGGTAGGAAGCATTTCTCTCCTTGCTGAATACTGAAATAGAAGGGTTTCTCTTATGTAATTGCCTTATTTGAGCCTAAAAATATCAAACTTATTAAGATTTCCTTTTTATTGACTTCTAGAATGCTCAAACCCAAGATTTCTGCCTACCTAGAGCAAGTATTTAAGATACCAGAATGTCCGTTTTGAACCTAACTGTCCCTTTCTTTTGGCTTTAAATTACATTTTCTTACATTGTTTTTCCTTTTCTTTTTTGTTTTTCTTCCTTCCTTCCCTTCCTCCCTTCCTCCCTCCTTTCCTCCTTCCTCTCTCTCTCTCTCTCTCTCTCTCTTTCTTTCTTTTTGTTTTTGCACTAAGAATTGAACCCATAGGTGCTTAACCACTGAGCAACACCCCTAGTCCCCACTTTTTTAAACATTTAGGATAGGGTCTCACTAAGTTGCTTAGGGCCTCCCTAAATTGTTGAGGCTAGCTTTGAATTTGCCATTCTCCTCCCTCAGCCTCTGGAGTGGGTGGGATTACAGGCATGAGCCACTGCCAATTTTTTTCTTCATATAAATTTCATTAATTACCTTTGTCTCTTATAAAACTCATCAATTCTCTCTCTCCCTGTCTCTTTCTTTCTTTCTTTCTTTCTTTCTTTCTTTCTTTCTTTCTTTCTTTTTTCTTTCTTCCTTTCTTTTTGGACTAACTTGAATATTTGGGGATAATAAATCAAGATAAAAACGCTTCACCAAACAAATGAAACAGTTATAGGAAGAGGACTAGATAACAAAATCTCAGACTCCCAACAGCACACCGTGTCCTTTCTGGTTGTTTTTTAATTTACTGATTTATTTTGTATTCACTTGATCCATATCACACTGTTTACCTGTGTGGGGGTTTTGTGTGTGTGTGTGTGTGTGTGTGTGTGTGTGTGTGTTTAAGATGTGCTCATTTATCTCATCTCTCCTATCAGATTGTAAAAATCACCAAGGACAGAAATTGTCTTAAAGTATTTTTGTAACTTTATCAGGCAAATACAATGTGCATATGGTAACAACTCAAATGGATTTGGGTGGTTCTAAATCTATCTCTAAACCCTAGGTAACATCTCAATTCTCAGTCCTCATCTCGCTCATATACAGGATTGTCTATCTGACCTTGGCTAAAACTCTAATTCCTTTCTTGATAGAACAGATATGTAATCTCAGGATTTACTGTAAAATGAAGTTCTGTTAATGGATTCTTATCTTCTCACTAACTTGGGAAAAATGAGAAAATGTGCACCTCATAAAAATACAAGGCAGTCTGTATTTTAAATTATGGAAGAAAGATGCTCTTATGGTGAATATTAATATTTAGATTTTAGCAATGTTATTTTTGTGCTTAAGTAAGTTAAGTATATAAAATATAGTAACTAAAGGTGGAAAAAAATAAAAGAATCTCTGATATAATGAACATCTATTTTATTCTCTCTTAAATACTGTCTTAAAGTTGCAAATATTTAAAACTTCATCCCTGATAACTTCACTTAACAAATTTAATTCTGAATTAAAGTAGGTTTATTTTTAATATTTCAAAACCTTTTAAAAAATTCTCTCAACCGTATTATAAAACTCTCATCCTGTAAAATTTATTGTATGAATGATACTGTGGGAAATAAAACCAAGGAATGAGAAAGCAATTCTGTGCTTAGTAGTAGCATCTACCCACTGATCCTTCACAAAAATACATATATTTATTTATACATTATTTCATTTAATCCTCACCTTAATTTTATGAAGTAAGTAGTATGGGTGTACACAGCCCTATTATCAAATAGAGGTATACATTGAGGTTTCCTGTGGCAGAATCTTTAGGAAACAGATATAAAGTTGCCTTGAAGTTGTTATTCTTATACTGTGTAAGCACAGAAATGTATGTATTCGTTGAACCTAGAAACTTGGGCTTCAACACAGAGACAGGAGGTGTCTGGAGTCCAACAAATGTCATGTGAAGAGGGACTGTGCTTGTAAAATCAGGAGAAAATATTGGAAATTCTTCATAGCCTCACTTCCCATACACTAACACAGAGAGCTGTAGGACAGGAAAACCAGCACACAAAAGAATACAGTAAATTTGTAAAAGTCTGTTTTCTTCCATTAGAGGCAGCAGTGCCTGCTTTTAATAAAGCCAGGGAAATACGTTATTCTGCCAAGGTTCAGTTTTCCATTATTATTTAAAGAACAAAACCCTTGTATTCAAGTCCATTGAGGAAATACTATTGTCATCTTTTTGAATATACAGGCAATTTCAAGTTACTGCTAAATTACATTTAAAAAAATATAGTATGGAGTCTCAATTTTTCACATGCTTTTGCAAAATCGTAGGCACCATTCTCCTTACTAATACACTTGCAATAAATCTCACACATATTGAGATAACACCTCTTTCTTTGGGTCATTTTTGAAACATAAGAGTGTAATGACCAAATATTTTCCAAACAAATAGGCATGCAGTTTTCACCCTGGCAGTAATCTAAATCATAACACCTTTCTTCAGACTTCTTGAAACTCAGATAATCTGATTTGAGATCAGAACTCTCATAGAAATTATTTCAGAGGACTGAAAGCCTGCTTTGTTTCAACTGATAAGGAAAAAAAATCAAAAGCTCAGCTTTCCGTACTTATTCTCGGCTACACTATTTTTAATCACATTTGCAAGCAGATTTATTCAAATACTGTCAGTAAATTATAAAGGATAAAAACATAAGTCATTAAAGATAGCGAGTTACCATTTAAAGGAATACAGACTTGAATTTCTTATTTTTTTCAAGGTAGTATGTAAGTCCCCATATTCCTGTTTTCTACATAGTGAAAGCAATTTTATCTAATACTTCATTCGGTCACTTCCCACCAGGTAAAACATCTGGCACACTGATTTTCATTATAGGTCAACATAGTAGACCCGTTGAGAGCAGTTTCCAGATTCAGAGAGACCCAAGGTCAAGTTCTGGTTTAGTCACTTTTGAGCTGTGTAACCTTGCACATTATTTTACCACTCTGAGCTCATTTCCTTATCTCTAGTGGGCATCATAAAACTGTTTATTTGATAGAGTTGTTTTGAAAATGGAATGAAATAATCTATGCTGAGGCACTCAGCACAGTGACTTGTAATTTTTGGTAATTTGTAGCACTATTTGTCATCAGCCACAAATGGTAAAATAATGCAAATAACCTTTTTCAATCAAATGGGAATTTGGACTACTGTTGCTTGATTTAAAAACTGAAATCTCAATGATTTCCTATAAGTCTTAAAAAAGAGCCAAAGCAATATGATGGAGAAAGAAACAAAGGGTAGAAGAATAATCATATACGCATGCAGAAAACAATCATAACTGTTTCATACTATAGGCAAAAATTAATTTGAACATTGGGCCCTCTTTAAAAATTAAAACAATGCATCTTCTAGAGAACGACACAGGAGGATATCTGCATGATTTGAAATAGATTTAAAAGTTTCTTAGACAAATTAGAGAAAGAAGTAATTAGAAAGGTAAACTAATTAATTAAAAAACATTAAAACTTCTCATTAAAAGATGCCATTAATAAAATAAATAAGCAAAGATACAATTAATAAACATCAACCTCAAAAGAAAAAAAAATCACTGAGAGTCAGTGAAAAGGTTTCAGAAATACAAAGATTTCAATACTCAATTTTAGAAATAGTTCACAAAGAGCTGATGTAGATATGTGGGTCTTTAGTCCCAGCTTCTTGGGAGGCCAAGGTAAGGGGGATTACTTGAATCCAAGAGTTCAAGACCAGCCTGGACAATAGAATGAGACCCCCATCTCCAAAAACCACAGAACAAACAAATTTTAAAATGGGCAAAATATTTGAACTGAGCTTTCAAAGAAACAATACACAAATGACCCAAAAGCACATGAAAAAATATTCAAAATCATTAGTTATTAGGGAAATAAAAATTAAAACCATGAGAGATGCTATCACGAACACCATCAAAGTAACTAACATTTTAAGATGGACCATAACAAATTTTGGCAAAAATGTGGAGTATTGCAGCTCACATATATTGTTTGTAGAAATGAAAAATTATAGAGTCACTGTGAAGAAATATCTTCCAGCAATTCCATTCCTATGTCTTTGCACAAGATAAAATATATATTCACAAAAGTATTATACAAATGTATTCATGATTGCCTCATACTATACTTAACATTGATTAATAGCAGAATAATAGATGCACCATTGTATAATAACACAGTAGAATACTACTTAGCCATCAAAAGGAAAAAATACTAACATACCCCAAAGATGGCTAGATCTCAAAATAATTATGTTGAGTAGAAGAAGCCTTACAGGAAAAGGTGCACACTACTTGATTTCATGTGTAATATATTAAGAACAGGTAAAATTAGACTACATATTATGAAAAAAATTAGATCAGTGGTTACCTCTTGGGGGATGGGTGGGTAAGGCCTGGGAAAGAGCCTGAAGGTGATGACAGTGTTCTGTACCTGAAGGGCAGGTTTGTATCTGTCAAAACTTTACATAAACACTTAAGATCTGTGCCTTTCATTGTACACATACATATATGTGGGCATATATATTTTATATCAAAAGAAAAAGCACACTTGGCGAATACTGAATTCTCTTTAATGATATGCATGCTGAAGCATTTGGGGAGAAATGTACTGGTATTTGCAATTTACTTTGAAGTACATCAAAAAACAAGATGGATTGGTGAATGGATAGATGGACGATATGTAGCGAAACAAGCATAATAAAATGCTGATGATACAATTTTGGCAGTACATATATGAACATTCACTGAAAAATCACTTCAACTTTATTGATATTTGAAATTTTTCATTAAATGTGTTGAAATATTGGAACTCTCTGGATATGCTTTCATCTCTGCAAAAGGAAAACTATAATTCCTACCTAAAGCGTTTTTTTTTTCTTTTTTTCTTTTTTTTTTTCCAGAAGTGCAATGAGACTGTGAGGTCTCAGATACTTGTTTTGCAAAGAGTTCATGCCTCCTACCCTGTGGATTACCTCTTATTTTCTCAGTGGCGTCTTTTGATGAGCAAGTTTTTAATTCCAATGCATTTGTTAATTTATTTCTTTCACAATGAATGAAAAGATGTGTCCTGTACAAAATTGATGTTTAATGAGTGTCAGCTCTTTTATCCTTTACCACACCTACATTCAGGGGCACCAGGAAGTCCTTTCAGAAGACTCTCGAATCATCCAAATGCATTCACTTCTCATGCTCCCTGGATGTAGTCCCTGCTCAGAGTTCCTTCTTAAGGATGCCCTTGACCTCTCTTAGAAACAGACTTCTCTCCCCTCGTCCCTCACACACACTGAGCCAATCGGATGTAGGCTCATGGTGGACGTTTAGCCCTCCTTATCCCCGGCCCTTCTCCAGAAGAGAAGGAGAGGCAAAAAGAAAGACAACAGAAGTATGTATCATCCTGAATGTCAAACTGGAGATTATCATGAAAGTGGGGAGCAAGCATCAAATGCCACAGAAATTCAAGGAGAATTTGGATGGAGGAGAATGCCTTTGAATTGTGAGAATTTGAAATATTGACCTCAGAAAGATAATTTTCAGGAAAGCAGTTGGAACATCAGAGGGTTGCCCTCGTTTCTATTTCGAGCTTATCAGTAGCTCAACTTGGACAAGCTTTCCAGGTACCTTTGCTGCAACATGAAGGCCCTACTTATTTTACTTTAGTTTCTCACATTCTTACGCAGAAAATTGTTACCTCTCGGCATTCCTTATCTTCCTAAGCACAGGCAGTCACAGGCCCACAAAGGCACCACAAACACAAATGATTGTGAACACACCGTCCACCCCACCTTGCTGCCAGAATCTGCGCTGGCCCTGGAAACCACTCAATTTCTGTTTCACTTTGCAGGTATATGTATTCTGTCCTTTGCAAGGAGTGAGCTCCAATAGCTTCACTAACTTACTGAGTCTTATCTTCCTTACCCAATGCCTTTGAAAAGTTTCATTCTCAACAGGGAAAAAAAAAAAATCACCGAGAGCCAATGAAAAGGCTTTAGAAGCACAAACATTCACCTAGGGATCTTGGACAGCTCGTTCCAGAGATCACTTTTTAAATTTTATTTTATTTTATTTTTTTGAGGTAAAAATTTATGTTCTGGGTCTGAACAATAGAAAAAAGTATGAAGCATCTGGCACCTGGGACTGGATGCCTTGTTCCTGAAAAACCAGAAATCTCTCTTGTTTTTAATGCCTGGGGAGTCTCATGCTACAGGCAACAACTTCAATTGGATTTAGAGCTAGTTAAGTGAATTACTTTTACCTTCAATGAATAATTTTTGATACTGAAGTCTATAGTGGGTCCTGGGGAACTTAGCAAAGGAAAATGCCACATGTTCTTTTACTCAAGAGTTATGTACATGAAGCAATTAAGGAACAATTCAAACCACAAAATAGCCAAGCATAGCTGGCTACCCTGAGCATGGAAGGAAGGACAGTAAGTTCAAGTTCTTCGAGCTTCCTAGAAAAGGAGACTGCTTCAAAGAATGTACGGGGTTTATGAAAGGCCATCTGGACACTCAGGAAATGAACCATATGACATTTAAAACTGCTGTCGATCCAGAGCATAATTTTTTTCCAAAGTAAAGATTTAACTCTTTGCAGTAGCTGTTTTCACTTATTTGGGAGGGAGGGGTTTCCTTATGTTAATGATGAAATCAATGTGTAAACTTAGAGGAAAGGTCCCAAAGACTCCATAAGAGGAACATTCTCAATGCTCCTTGTGGTGTAAAAATGTTGGAGGTTTGTCATTACACTTAAGGATGTGCTTAAATGATGCAATGACCACCCTGAGGATAAATTAGCAAGGAGACTTACTGCTGTGAATCTTCTTAGTATGGTGTTCCTGGTAGAGTGCATGACCCACATCACAGGAAGGTGAAAGGATATAATTTTATTTCTTGTTGGTACGGTAAATGAGTTGAGAACTGAGTGAGAGATGGAATGCCTGACATCTAAATGATTCAGCCAGGCACACTGAGTTAGAAATGTTGCCCACTGGCTGCAGAGTGAATAGAAATGGCATTAAAAATTTCAGTTTCGACCCAACCCTGACAATTCACTGGGGTCCTGATGTTCCAGGATGTGCTCATAGAAGCCAAGTGAGATTTACAAAGTTAAAAGCAAAATCCAGATAGGAATTATGTTGTTCAGATTCACACCAATTGCCACATTCTCCCTCTTTATTACCTTATTTTAGTTAATATTCTTCAGGCAGCTTCATGCCTCATAACATTCTGTGAATAAGAAACATAATTTTCCATATTTGCAAATATATTTGTGTCATAAAATTCATTCAATATATTTTTATCATTACTGGAGGCATTAACATCAGACTCCATCTCTGCATCAACACTTCCTTCTTCAACCTATTAAAATCACAGAACTCAAGACACCCTCCTTCAATAATCTGTTTCACCACACTGTCAATGGTATTTTTTATTGTTGACAATTCCATCCAACTAATCAAGGTCAGTGTACTACCCTTCATCTATGACTATTAAGTTACTGTTTTCATATGCTTACTCCAGAGGAGGCAAAAGGGGGCATGCAAACTTTGCATTCATGATATGTTTATCCTTAAAATTCATTTTCCTTTCTTAGCACATAACAAAATCAAGCCCATTCTTAGCTACTGGCCTTAGCTGATAGTTGTGATTCTTATTCCCTCACTTGTGCTTATTAGCAAATAATATTTTGTGGGCTGGCACTCTCGAAATGGGCTTGTTTCATGAACCTCTTGGTTGTTAAGGCTTTTGCTGTGAGGGGTATATATTGCTCTGGTTTTCATCAGTATTGTGATCTCTGATGTCAAAAGATGATTTCCTTGAGATTGGTCATGCTGGTATAGAACAGACCCTTTGACAGTAAGTAAGGTAGTATACACTTATTTCTCAATGGAGCATATGAAGAAAACACTAATGAGAATTCGTTTTGAAACAGAAGCAGAGGTGAACAAAAATATACCTGTGCTGTAGAAGTTATAATTTAAGGTCCTTTTACACAAATACTAGAAATCACCAGATAAAATTTGTTTGGGTTTTACTCTCTAATTTTGTTTCCTTGGAATCCTTGCTCTAGACTTAAAATTTAAACTTTCTCAGGCATAATATAGGTTAGATATTAACCTATAATAATATAATTATTATTATTATTATTGCACTCCATTTGCATAAAAGAGCCAGCTGAAAAGTGAGGTAATAAGGTAAAAGGAGATATCTGGGGACCTTGTTTATCACTCCAAGTCAATGGTTTAGGCTGCACAAAAATCCCCCAGAGAATTTATTAAGTCACTTAGTAAGCATTACATGAGAGTATGTCACATACAACTACTATGTGCAAAATAAAAATTCAAAAGCCAGGAAGTATGGAAAAGCCCTGTGGCAATTATCTCCACTTTTTTTTTTAAATGTGTTTTAAAGTTTGATCTTGGTTTTACTTGCTGAAGTCCTCAATTGATTGATAATTTTAAAAACAATAATTAGTTTAGCATTAATCTTTAGGTTTCTTATGCAAATTAACAAATTGCTGTGTAATTTAATAATTTAAAAAATGAATTAAAGAAGCTATTTCTCTTTTGCAAAGATGTAAAAAAGTGCCATTTTCCACCGCAGACCAAATAGCATGTTGTCTACTTCATGAATGGACCGTGTATACAATTGTTGGTCTAGAAGGTCATGTAGCAATGAATGAGGTTAGTAGCCTTAAACACTGATGTACAGGGCAGTGATAATTGGATGTAGATTTGCTAACATGTGGGTTTCTCAGGCAGTGTCACTGGCAAGACCATCAGCCCGTTTTATTATTAAATGGAAGTGCAGATCACTGGCAACAAGACCCTGGATTCCAGCCAGCCCAGCAGCACTGAAGCCACACTCCCTCCAGCTCTGCTCGGCAGGATGAGATGTTTGTGGTTGATGAATGGTTGCAGGACACCCAGACAGGAGCTGCATTTAGTGGAGCAAACCTAAACTTGGCAGGCAGATGAAATGTGCTAAGCATAAACCAAACACAACATCAAATCATGTAGAAAACTGTGAGACACTGGGAAGTAGTAGAAATTGCCACCAGGATTATGTATGACAGTGACCACACAACATCAGTATCCCACAAGACAAGATGGTTACAGACCACACATGACAGCCTGCTGGTATGAAAGATTCTGCTGACCACAAGTCTTACTGTGTATCTTACCTGAGAACAGCAACTGTTAGCAGTTTGAATAGACTCATATGAAAATAATCAGTGTAATACAAAAATAAACAACCTAGTGGAGTATTGAATTCCTGTTTACAGTTTTCAGGTGCTGATTTTTCTGTTGGTTGCTTCAATGTCATTTATTTAACAAAAGGAGAAAAATGCAGAAGGTCATTTTTTACATTTTATTAATTCCCTTATATTCAGACATAGAGTAAATGCCACATACCAATTGGATTTTCACAAGGAATAAATGAAATAGTATAACTGAAAAAATCTGTCATGGTATTAGACACACAGCAGGTGCTTCAAATGCAATATCCTTCTTAACTCCTGATAATCTCCTTTGTTCTTAAGTTAGATTCCTCTGAAATTAAAATAGTGCTCCATTTTTTATTAGGGTTAGCATGGTGTATCTTTATCCCTTAACTTGTAACCTATCCGCATCTTTATATTTAAAGAGGGTTTTTTATAGACACATATATTCATATCTTGCTTTTTAATCCACTCTCTTGATTTGTCTGTTCTTAGCCTGTTTAGACCATTCACAAAGTGCTTCTTTGTAGTGGGATTGAAAATTGCCTAGTTTGTAAGTCTTCTATAACTGCTGCATTTGTTCTTTGTTCTTTACCCAGTTCCCCTTTTCCTTTTCTTGTTTTAAATAAGACTTGGAGTCCATTTTATCTCCTCTTTTAGTTTATCAATTCTGTTTCTTTAAAGGAACGTAGTGGTTGCATCAGAGTTTACAATATACACTGTACACTAATCTGAGTCTCCTTTGAAATTTTGAAATTTTGTTATACCACTTCATACGTAAATAAGTGACTCACAACAGAGAATTCCTAATTCCTCCTTCTCACTCTTTGGGACAAGCTGTCATTCCATCTACTTATCAGTATGCTATAATCACTCAAGAAAGACGTTGTTACTATTATTGCTATAAACCATCATCCTTGAGATAAATGAGGAATAGGAAAAACAGACTGTTCTGCCTTCATGATTTTTCTTCTCCGGTGCTCTTTTCTGTTTGTTTATGTAGAATCGGGTTTCTGACATGTATCAATTTCTTTTTGCCTGAAGAACTTCTTTTAATATTCCTTGTAGAGTAGATCCACTAAAATAAATATCCCTTCAATTTTAGTTTTTCTGAGAAAGTCTTTAATTCTCTTTTGCCTTTGAATAATAATTTTTTCAGATATAAAATTATAAATTGGCATAGTTTTTCCTTTATTTTGGCACTTTAACTATTCCATTTTGCTTCTTGTTTTGCATGATTTCTGGCAAAAAGATGTTTATAATTCTTATCCTTCTTCCTCCATATGCCAGACATTTTCCTCTGGTTACCTTCAAGAATTTCTCTTTGTTTCTGGCTCTCTACAGTTTGAAAATAATATTCATGATTGTTTTATTTACTTATTTATTTGATATTGGTCCTGCTTGTCTTCACTGAATTCCCCAGATATATAGTTCGATATAAACTAAGTTTTTAAAGTTTTATTTCATTTTCAATTTACAAATACTTATTGTGTATATTCATGAAGTACACTGTGGCGTTTCAATGTATGTATGCATTGCGAAATGATCAATTCGGGGTACTTAGCAAATCCATGACCTCAATATTTAACATTTCTTTATGGTACGAATATTTACAATCCTTTTATAGCTATTTTAAAATATACAACACATTATTAGTTAAGTATAGTCCCCATGCTGTACAATAGAATATAAGAATTTATTCCTCTTATCTAATTGAAACTTCATACCTGTCGATCAGTGTCTCCCTTAACCCCATCTACCCCTTCCCCAGCCTCAGATAACCGGCATTGTACCTTCTCCTTCTATTAGGACATTTTTGTTTAGATACATAAATAACACTGTACAGTATTTGTCTGGGTCTGGACCCATGTTGTCACAGTAAAGGAATTTTCTAGTTTTTTTTTCTTTTTTAAGGCGAAATAGTTTCCTTTGTATATATATGTATGACATTATTTAATGCATTCATCCATTGATGGACATTTTAGATTATTTCCATTTCTTGGCTATTGTGAATAACGTGTTGCAATGGCATATGAGAGTGCTGATACTTCTGGAGTGTACTGATTTCAATTCCTTTGAAAATATACTCAGAAGTAGAATTTCTGGGTCATATGGTAATTCTGTTTTTAACTTTTTAAGGAATTTCTATACTCTTTTTCCAAAATGGCTGTAATAAAGTATAGTAATAGTAAAATGAGATAAGGATTTCCTTTTCTCCATGTCCTCACTGAAACTTATCTATCCCCCCACCCTTTGGATTCGGGAATCAAGCCCAGGAGCACTTTACCACCGAATCACATCTCCAGTCATTTTTTGTATTTTATTTAGAGACAGGGTCTCGCTGAGTTGCTTAGGGCCTCCTTAAGTTGCTGAGGCTGGCTTTGAACTCATCATCCTCCTGCCTCAGCCTCCCAAGCCTCTGGGATTACATGTGTGTGCCACGGTGCCTATCATCTTTTTAATAACAGCCAATTTAACAAGTATGTGGTGATATTTTATTGTGATATAGTTCTCTGATGATCAGAGATATTGATCACTTTTTCTTATATCTATTGGTCATGCATATGTCTTCTTTGGGGAAATGTCTAAGTCATTTACACAATTTTAAAAAGGATAATTTTTTTCATGCTATTGAGAAATTAGAAAGTCTGTTGTATATTTTGAATATTAACCCCTTAGGCACTGTATGACTTGCAAACATTTTCTCCCCGTCTATGGATTGTCTTTTCATTCTGTTTCCTTGGCAATACAAAAGCCTTTATCTGTGATACTGTCAGGTTTGTCTATTTTTGCTTTGCCTGTCTTTTAATGGTATTATCCAGAAGACTGCTTCCTAGACCAATGCCATGAACCTTTCCCATTAAGTTTTTTCTAGTAGTTTTATAGTTTTGGGTATTATGTTTTAAGTCTTTAATCCATCTTAAGTTGATTTTTGTGCATGGGGTAAACAAGGGTTCGTTTTCATGCTTTTATATAGGGCTACACAGTTTTCCTAGACCATTTATTGAAGAGACTGTCCTTTCCCAATTGTGTGTTCTTGGCATCTTCATTGAAAATCAGTTGGGAGTGGGTATGTGATCCTATTGCTGGGCTCTCTATTCTTTTCCATTGGAAGATGTGACTGTTTTCATGCCTATAGAATGCTGCTTTGATTATTATTGCTTTGTAATAAATTTTGAAATTTGGTACAGTGATGCCTCCAGCTTTGTTCTTTTGGTTTGACATCACTTTGGCTATTCGGGTCTTTTGTGGGTACATACAAATTTTAGGATTGTTTTTTCTATTTCTGTGAAGAGTGGCATTGGAATCTGGTAGGGATTTGCATTGAATCTGTTGTCACTAATTGTGTGAAGTTCTTCATCATTTTATTTCAAAGATATCTTCTCTTTCTTCCTCTTCTTTGTACTATAATTATAAATATGTTATGCTTTTTTAAATTGTCCCTTAATTTCTTGGATATTCTGTTCCGTTTTCTAAATTCTATTTTTTTTTTTTTTTGCATTTCAGGCTGCGAATCTGTGGTCACTGCTTTTCAAGTTCATTGGTTCCTTCCTCAGTCATGTCAAGTCTTTTAATAAACCCATCATTTGACACAGCTATCCCACTCCTCGGTTTATACCCAAAGGACTAAAAATCTGGATATTACAGTGATGCAGCCACATCAACATTCATAGCAGCTCAATTCACAATAGCTAAACTATGGAACCAGACTGCCCTTCAACAGAATGGATAAAGAAAATGTGATATATATATATATATATGTATATATATATGTATATGTGTATATATATATATGAGATGGAATATTACTCAGCTTTGAAGAATAATGAACTTATGGCATTTGCAGGTAAATGGATGGAGCTTCAGAATATCATACTAAGCGAAATAAGCCAGTCCCAAAAAACCAAAAGCCAAATGTTTTCTCTGGTATGTGGATGCTAATTCACAACAAAGGGTGGGGGGGCACTAGGAAAGAATAGAGTTCCTTTAGATTAGGTAGAAGGGAATGGGGGGGATATGGAGAAAGAAAGGATAGTAGAAAGAAACACATTATTACCTTATATACATATGACTGCATGACCGATGTGATCTTAAAATGTAAAATCAGAAAAATGAGAAATTATACTCTATTTTTGTACAATTGATCAAAATGCATAAATGCATTCTACAGTCATGTATAACTAATTAAAACAAATAAAATGTTTAAAAATTACATAAAATAAACCCATCAAGGATAGTCTTCATCTGTCATACATAATTTTTCATTCCCAACATATTATTTTTGATGAAAGTTTCCATTTCATTTCCTGAAATTTGTTTTTGCATGCCAATTTTTCTACTAGGGTAGTCAACTTTAAATTTCCAATTTGACAATTCCAATGTGTATCATATTTGAATTTTGTTCTCAGGCTTGCTTTATCTCTTCAAATTCTTATTTTCTTTTGCTTTTAGGCCTACATATATTTGACATTTTTAAAATTCAGAGATGTTGTATCAGATAGTAGAAAATAAGTAACTCGGTCTTTAGTGAGAAGATTTATGTAAGTTTGACCTTTATTTAGGTGTGTTTAATGTGTGTGTTTTGATGTTTATTGTAGTAATAGTGCCAGGGACTTCAGATTCGTCTATCCTTTTGTCTCCACTCCTAACTTGGGTTTCCCTGGGCACTCCTCCTCAGGGAGCGTCTGTGCAGGGCTTCTCTCAGCAGTGATCCCCAGCTGTAAACCTGGAGCCCTGCTGGTGTGGTGATGCACAGGGTAGGAGGGCGTTCTCATGCTTAAGTCTCAGTCTTCGTGAGCCTATATCTCAAGGCTGTGACCATCACACGTGATTCTCCAGTGCTATGGCTTTTTTCTTCTCTCCCCTAGTTCCTTTCCTGGCTGCAGCATTCCCAATGAATTTCCTTGATCCATCTTGACTGTCTTCTCCTTTGTCCATGAAATGAGAAGAGGAGTCTTGCTCAAAGTAAATTCATGGCTTCCCTGACTGGAATAAGGCTCTGTCAAAGTCATTTCTGACAAAGTTGTTTATTTGGAAAATTGGCCTTTGCTATGGGGGACTCCTATGTTCTTACAAGAATTTTTCTTCCCTTCAGCCTGCTAGAATCACAAGGGCATCTTCCTTGGATCTTTATTGTGAGATCTTGACAGGATTCCTGGAGGTAAAGTCCAGAAAGTAGGGAGCTCTCTGTAAGCCCCATTTGCATGAGTTCATTCCTCTTGCACTGCTCCATACCCAGCTTCTGGCAATTCTTTAAAATTACATCTAAGTGTTCCTGTCACTCCTGAGATTTTGCATTTCTGACAAGTTCCCAGGTGATGTCAATGCTGCTTCTCTGGATCAGCATGTTGTACAAGATTCTACTTTAACCATTTTCAGACTTGTATCCCCTGAAGAATGTTGAGAAAATTGATGCCTGGGCTAGTCCCAGGTTTTCTGATCTAATTCATCAAGAGTGTGGTCAGTATTTTCTATTGTAACTCATCCTTTTTTTAATATTGGTACATCTTTTTAAATATATTTTTAGTTGTAGATGGACTTACTATCTCTATTTTATTTATTTATTTTTATGTGGCACCAAGGATCAAACCCAGTGACCCACACTTGCTAGGCAAGTGCTGTACTACTGAGCCACAACCCCAGCCCTAGTGTAATTCATTCTCTAAGACCCCATAAAATATTACCATCTCAGATTTTCCCTCCCCATTAAACTGGACATTCCTTTGTGTCTCTATCATGGATTCTTCATCACTAGATCTGGGCTTTTGTCTTTCTAGGTTTACCTCTTATTTTGGTGAAACAACCTGCTCCAGTAGTTTGTTATGAAAGGTTACATTCAAACTACATTTTTGTTCATATATAAACACACACACACACACACACACACACACACACACACACACTCATTAGTTAAAAGGTAAGATCTAGAAGTAATTATATGTATATTATACATATAATTAATTATAATATATAATATATATAATTATTTCTATATACTACCTTTTAACTAATGAATATTATGCCTGGTTATAAAACTCTAGTTTGGAAGTAGATTCTTTCTTAGAATTTTTTTTAAACTTTGAATTTTTTTTTTAAATTTTCAGTGATGCTAAAAAAAATGTAATAACCCTTTGTTCTTTTTAAATTTTTTAACATTTTTATTTTTTTATTTGTTCTAAGTAGTTACACATAACAAAATGCATTTTGACACATCATACATAAATGGAATATGACTTCATTCTTCTGGTTGCACATGATGTATGATCACACCAGTCATGTAATCATATATGTACATAGGGTAATAATGTCTGATTCATTCTACTACCCTTCCAACCCCAACACTCCCTCCCTTCTCTTCATTCCCCTCTGCCTAATCTGAAGTGCCTCTATTTTTCCCTCCCCCTCTTATTGTGAATTAGCATCTGCATATCAGAGAAAACATTTGACTTTGGTTTGGGGGAGATTGGCTTTGTTCACTTAGCATATTCTTCAGCTCCATCCATTTACCTGCAAATGCCATAATTTCATTCTTCTTTAAGGCTAAGTAATATTCCATTGTGCATATATGCCACATTTTCTTTATCCATTCATCTGTTGAAGGGCATCTAGTTTGGTTCTATATTTCTGCTATTGTGAACTGAGCTGTT
Organism: Glaucomys volans; assembly: GCA_020662805.1. Classification (NCBI taxonomy): domain Eukaryota; kingdom Metazoa; phylum Chordata; class Mammalia; order Rodentia; family Sciuridae; genus Glaucomys; species Glaucomys volans. Next base: position 1,404,980 of record JAJEJO010049932.1, on the reverse strand, counting down.
ATAAACATGGATGTGTGTGTGATCACTGTTGTATGCTGATTTTAAGTTCTTTGTAGTTTATTCGTATTATTGTCTACTTTTTTTTCTGGAACTTTCTGATTTTCTTCCAATATTCTAAAATTTTATGATGTGGACTTTATTTCATTCAGGATAAGAGGCATTAGATGGTTCTCTTTAATCTGCAGTCTCATGTTCTTAAACTTTGGTAAATTTACATAAGTTGTTTGAATTTGCTTCCCCTCTGTTTTCTCAATTCTGTATTTCTGGGACTCCCATTGTTATTCTACTTCCTGAGAGACTTTCTCAATTTCATATTCTAAACTAACTATTGAATTTTTCATTTTTTTTTTAATTTTTCCAAGAAGTTTTATGCTGGAAATAGTCCTTTTAATGTCATAGTGCTTTAATTTTGGAAGCATCATAGTCTCTGACATCCCTGAAGATATCAACAATAGTTTTGTGTATATTCTGATGAAAATTTTCCTTCGATTTTCCTCTTCTGTATTTGTTGATGTTTTCACCATAAAAGCTTACCTCAAATGTCTGTCAACCCTTGGTTTTCTAACAGTTACGGACAAAAACTAAAATTTGTTAGAAAGCTCAGTGGGTGAGACTTGAAACGGTGAACTTCTTTTTAGGAAGGGTCCTTTCAATAAAGCACACCAGTCTGGATACTTTTATGCCTTTCATTCTGCTTAGATTGTTCAAAGAAGAGTTTTCCGTCCATATTTCTGAAAGAATCATGACTTCCAGTGTTGGGCATTACAAATAAAGGAATGTCCGAGGTCCATCTGTTCCATGCCTGAGCTTCTCCTTAAACTCCATCACGAAACCAGCTTTACACAGGGATCTCAGGAGCTGTATGTTCGAGTGCTTCAGATATACGGAAAAGAGAGGCTTCTAAAACACTTCTGAAGAGTTTTAACTAGCATTTCCCTCTTCAGTTCCAAATTGATCTTCACTTCTGGAGATGCTTAGTTTGGTAATTTCCTGATTCCTTGGGGGATTCTGCAACATAAATTCTATTGTTCCTTGTCTTGGGATTCAGTTCCCTTGGTTCTGTTTCATCAATTACAGTTTGTGCATCTGTTCCTCAGCTTCCGGTGTTCTGTCGTTACTTTGCCTCTACCACCCCAAAAACACCTGTGGATTAAGTGTTTTAATACCCCTTTACTGTGAAATTTCAGGAGGGAAAATTGGTAAATACATGTGTTCAATCTGTTACCTTTAATCAGAGGCCAATTTCTTGGGATCAAGCATCATAGTATTATTAAAAGCATGTGGTTTCAAGTCAGATACACCTTACATGGAAATTCATTTTGCACACATTTACTCAAATGCTTCTGAGCAAGGTACTGAGTCCCAAGGTCCACTTCTCTAGGACCTAACAGGAATACCTAACTTAAAGAGTGGTTATAAGAATCAACGGTATAATCATGCTTTGTCCAGTGTCATAAGTGTCTTATTAATGATAACAGTCAACATCCATTATGGTTTTATTGTGAGCAGTGCACTGATCTATGATATTTATGTAAATTAACTCATAAATATGGTTCTTGAGTATCAGTGTACAGCATCACATTCCCTCATCCTCAATTTCATAATCTGAAAATCTATAAACATTAAACTTTTAAAAACTCTTGACAGTAAAACTTGAGCCAATCTGAATTTATTTGTGGGCAAAACTTGACCTGAACTGAAAGGAGTCTGTCTTCCTATATTCACATTTTGTGGCAGAATTAATAATGTATCATTGCTACATTAGTGCTGTCTAGTTCCCTTAGAGGTATTTCTTATGTACTAAATTTCTTTCTAATGACTGAAAAATTTGGAATTTGAAACACATGTGGAACTGTGTGTGTATTTGTAGCCTTCCCTCTAAGCTCCAGCTGTTGACCTTTGTCTTGGTGATGACAGACCCCAAAATGAAAGAGTTAGCTATATTAGGAAGAAAAACTAAGCAAATTTAAAATCCAGGGAAGAGGGTGAGAGAGAAGGATGTAAGAGAGTCTAAAAAGATAAATTTTGGAGAGGATTTGCCAGAATGTTAAAACTTTGAGCAAACAGCTGAATAAAGAACATTTTTAGGAATTCCTTCTGTGTGTTATACTATCTGAAACTTCAGCATGAACTTTTATTTCTCTAAAGGCTTGAAGATGGATTTCTGTTTTTAGTTTGTTTTTACGTTTTAAAAATGGAACTGGACCTAACTTAACCAAGCTTCATTTGGCTTACACTTCTAGCTGTGTTCTTCTTGAACACCTAGGACAATTATTCTCTCACATGTAATTGCTCCCTAATAAATCTCTTTGAAATGAATTACAGTAATTATTACAGCATGAATGTATTATGTAAATGTTTAGTATAAAAGCAGCATTGAATATAGAAAGAGATAAGATTAGGAACAGAAAAACTTGCAACTTAGCTTCAAGTTCTGACTCTGTTGTTAGGAAGCTATTTAATAGAGGAGGTTTTGTTTGCCTGTTGGAGCTGGAGTACAGAGACCTGGGTGAACCATTCCTGACTGTTCATGGCACAAGTTCATGAATATTCTCAAGCCCAGCCTTTATTTGCTTCCCCTTTTGTTCCTGACTACCTCTTTCATCAGTCCCCCAGGCCCATCTCAACTCTGGGGTGCTTAGTGTGTGTCTTCAATTACGCTTCTTCAGTTATACTTGTAAAATATGTAAAAATGTTGAATGTTTAACTGTTTTTATTTATATAAATTATTTTTGCACTACATACATTTTAGTTGTTTTTTTACCTAATCATTTTTAAGATTTTCCTTGTGATTATATGTACATGTTTGGTATTATGATTTGTTTATAAAACCATCGACACAGTTTTTTAATTCTCTTATTCATCCAGAACTATTTGTTACTATCAAAAAAATCCAAGGTGCAATAATGTAGTCTTTAGCCCTTGGGCATACAAAGCTAAAAATATAACTATATCTGAAAAAAATTATCTTTTTTCAATTTCTAACAAAGGGTTTGAATCTTTAAAAATGATCTCTTTTCCCTTCTGTGTTACAAGAGATTATTTCCCACAAAACACAAATTGCTGTTTATCTTTGTGACTTTTTTAATATAGCAGTTTTTCATAGCTAAGTTCTGCCATGTAGCCAATGCTATAAAGTCATGTAACTGCATCTCTACAGTGATGCCCTTCTCTCCAGAAGGACTATTCCAGTTTACGTTAGCATCCATGGGACCCAAGTGTTTCCAGTTTCCCAATCCGTAGCAGTCCTGATGACTGATTACTGAACCTTCTAGCTTTTGCCAGTGTGATGACATGAAATGCCACGGCATTGCATTGATTTACATTTTTCATAAACACTGGAGAGTTTAAACATCTTTTTCCATTTATTTGAAATTCCCTTTCTGTATCTTTCATTTCATACTTTGTCCATTTTCTTTTGGAGTCTTTGACATGACTATTATTGATTTGAATGCCTCCTTTGTATGTGCTATTCCATAGTCTCCTTTAGCTTTTCTAGATTCTGAATATATCTTCTGTTAAGCTGTCATCTTTCTGTTAACTTTGTGTATAATATTCTTTAATCAAAAGTATATTTTATTTTTAAAATTTGTGTTTTGTCATTTTTTATTGTAAACTTTGAGTGAAGTTTAAGTCACGCTTTTGTAATTTTAGGCTTAAAAAAGATTATAGGTTAGATATTTATCTATTCTCAGCTTTAGTGACCTCATTTGGGATGTAATGTCACCTTGATTGGATTAATAGATGCTGATGATTAAGAGGCCTCTGGGTGTGTCAATGAGGGCCTGTCTAGGAATGATTGGAATGAGGAATAGTGAACTGAAATGGAGCCCCTCCCTAAGCATGGGCAGCACTGCCCATTAGGATGGTGACTTGGATGGAAAATAGTTGGAAGAACAGGGAAGCAGATGCAGATGCAAGCTTGATTCTTCTTGAATGGGTTCTTGATTGCTGCTTTGATTGTTTGGGGATATTGGACTCTGCCAGTGATTCTCTCAGGTAATTTCCAGAAGCCTTGGTCTCAGGCTAGGGCAGTACTGTTGATCCTTCTTGTTCTGGGCCTTCTGCCTCTTGGATTGCACAGTTGCTCTTTCTTCCAGTTCTCCAGCTGCAGACGGCCATTATGGACTATCCAGCTTCTGGTCATGTAAGCCAATCTAATAAATCCCCTTTTTATAATCATACTTCCTGTTGATTCTGTTCCTCTAGAGAACCCTAGCCAATGCATGAGAATTCCATGTTTGGTTTAGGTGCTTATTAAGGAGTCATTTAAAGTTGAATTTCTAGAATATTCTATATAACTTTATGATTAGTCAGAAATGAGGAACAGATATAAATGAAATAATGTAGATTTAGCACCTCCAATTACTGGTCCACCATAGTTATATGCTAAAAACCAGTTTTTTTTTAAATTTTTTTTTTAATTTTTTTTGCTGTGCTAGGGATTGAACCCAGGGCCTTGTGCTTGTGAAGCAAGTACTCTACCAACTGAGCTATATCCCCAGCCCAAAACCAGTTATTTCTATTAGAAATAGTTAGGCAAAGCTAGAGAAAGAACAGCCTGTGCTCATGAAAGCTGATGGGTGTGATTTAGAGGGAGACGTTTAATTTTTATTTGTTTAGCTTGTGCAATTAAATGCTGATAAAATTGAATGTGTTTATTTTTTTATTTTAAAGATTCAAAGTAAAAAATGCCACAAACCCCAAATGGCATCACTATAGAGCCAACTATTTAATGATAACTAGATTGCCAGTACAGTGGTGATTTTATATTATCAATAAGCAGATCAAAGAATTCAAGGAGTCATTAGTGTATATGAAAGATTCATTCACAGTGCTCCTTTGGTTGGCTATCTTACTCTCAGCCAATTCAATGTTTCCAATAGAAGACTTCAGAGTCTTCCATGACTGAAAAATGACCATTTTTCATTTTATTTTATTTTTGCCACAAATACACCAGGGGAGTTCTGTAGAGGGCTACATATACATGACTGTCCTGTGTAGGGGAAAATTGTTCTTGCTCTATAGATAAACCATGACTCTGTTAATTGTTATACATGGACGCTGAACTTAAAGAATTCCCAATTTCCACTTCTTTTCATTTCTTAAAATATAATTGATTCCAACCAACCTTTAAGAGAAATGTAGTATCCCTATGTACTCACTGTCTATGTTATTCAAGTGGCACACTAAAACTTACTCATTTAAATTCTTAGTTATCTTCTCTTGACCAATATAATCTCCTTAACTAATTTGCCAATTCCTTATTGGTAGGAATCATGAGATCTTTCTCTTTCCATTCCCCAAATTTCTAATATTCAAAAAATTTGCTCACTTATGGATCATCTACACTGAACTGTGGCCATTTCACTAGGTCCAGCCCACGTTGTTGTTTTCCTAGTGACCCTGAGAACACCAGGGAGCCAGGAGCTGGATGTGGTAGTGAATCCCCTTTGCTGTGTTTAGATTCTTGCAATGGAAATGAGGCCTCTCTTCTCTACACCAGCATCCAAATGTACCTACTTGCATCCTGTGATGTTACAAGTATGGATTGTTTTGAAGCTTCCACTTGTGAGGGGAGGTGTACACAGAGAGGGGAGATGCTCTGAACAAAACCCTCCTGAGGTGTTATTGGCAGTCAGCTCTTCCCATTTTCCGGATCGGTCTGCCCTTCACATAAAATCCACAGCTGCTGACTGCAGGGCCTGTCACTGTTACCACTTCTGCCTCTTCATCACACAGTCAGCATGACTTTTTTTGCTCAATCAAACTTACCCCAACTCAGATTGTTCCATTGGAGTGGTCTGGCTGCTGCTGCTGTGATTTCCCAGCTATTAACATAGGCATTACAGAGCTCTAACCACTCAAAGAGTGCAACAACACAGCCATCCTGGACCGCAGCCACTTCAGGGAGATCTCAGACAGATGGCTGTTTGCAGAGGGCAGAGAATTTAACAGCAGTGCCTCTCCACACTGCGATGATGGATTTCCACCTCAAAGGGAGGAATGGGCATTAATCCCCTTGAGATTTCCCGATATTCATTCTGTGCCTTTCTACTCACATCCCATTGCTCAACCTTGCAAACAGCAAGCAGATGCCAGCATTTTTTGGAGGCCTGAGAAAAGGGAACTCCTATGAGTTACTAAAAAGAATCATGTATCCTGGGAGAAGAAGCCTGTCTCCAGGCGGACTCCCAGCTCCTGCAACTAGGTTTGTGATTATAGATATAACTTTGCTGAGCTCTCAGATTTTTTTCATGTGCAAAATGGAGAAAATATTATTTAACTTAAAAGGTTTTGGGGAGAAGTAAGTGTGTGGGGGGATCATAGTAGAGAATAGAGGATATCACCCTTGATATATCATAAGAAATGTGAAAAGCAACAAGGGGCAGGATGGAGTGGTGCATGCCTGTAATCCCAGCAGCTGGGGAATTGAGGCAGGAGAAGCATAAGTTCAAGGCTAACCTCAGCACCTCAATGAGACCCTAAGCAATTTCGTGGGACCCTGTCTCAAAATTAAAAGTAAAGGCTGGGCGTGGTGGCGCATGCCTGTAATCCCAGCACTTGGGAGGCTGAGGCAGGAGGATTGCGAGTTCAAAGCCAGCCTCAGCAATTTAGTGAGGCCCTAAGCAACTCAGTGAGACCCTGTCTCTAAATCAAATACAAAATAGGGCTGGGGATGTGGATCACTGGTGGAGTGCCCCTGGGTTCAATCCCCAGTACCAAAAAAAAAAAAAAAAAAAGGGCTGGGGCTGATGCTCAGTGGCAGAGCACTTGCCTTGCATGTGTGAGGCACTGGGTTCTATCCTCAACACCACATAAAAATAAACGAGTAAAATAAATGCTTTCTGTCCATCTATAACTACAAAAAAATTTTTTAAAAAAGTAAAGGAAGGGGAGAGGTGGAATAGGGAAGTGCCTTAGTAGTTAATGGACCTGGGTTTAAGGTTTAAATCTCTAGTACCAAAATATAAAAACAAGAGGGATCTGCTTCATGGCAATGGCAAATTACCTTCCTTGTCTTCTTTTTCTTATTGCTTTTTCCTCTTTGCCCCTCAAGGACTTTCTCTTCCAGTAATTTACATATGCTCCTGACTCTATTTTATTTTATTTTTTTGTTTAATCAGGTAGAAAGAATTTCCTTTTAAGTAAAATCTTATTTAACATATAACATATGCAGAGAAAAGTGCTCAAATCCTGAATTTTTAGCTTAATGAACATTGGCAAAGTGAGTAAACCTGTGTAACCAATGCCTAGATCTAGAAGAGACCATTGCCAGCACCTCCAAAAGCCCCTTTGTCCCCCTTTCAATGGACTGTAAGGTTTTGAAGGACAATAGTGAAGCACAATGTACAAATTCAAAGGATCCTGGAAAACTTTTTTCCAAGGACAAAAATATGTTCTACATCAAATGAATATTATTCTAGAAGAGATCTAGAGCCATAATTTCCCTAACTCAGTATTTAGGTCTACCTCGGTACTTGTTAATAGCTCTTTCAACAAGGGACCCCAGATTTCTTTCCTGACTTCCCTGCATCAATATTTTTGTTTGAAAGATGAGACTCTCCTTCATATTCCACAAGCAATTCCATAAATAGTATCTTGGAAATGCAAACTTTATCTTTTGCAAGGTAAGATAACCTACCACAATCCAATACTATTGGTCTCATGACACTCATCAGACATGGATATTGGAATGACACTATTAACATAGCTCAGAAAAAGGTTTATAAAACACCTCTAAACATAAGGATTTATTTGTGCAGATATCTTAAGATGTCTATGATATATATATACTCAGATGTATTGGACCAACCTCAATTATTCAGTTCAGTCTGAGGTATGGTCAATGAGAGTGACTGAAAAATTTAAATTTTAACTATTACTGTGGTGCATGCATAATGACCAGTTGAGTTGTCCTTACTTCAGATGATGTTTTAATGTTCTAAAATCAGCATATCAATTGTTTGTATGCATATGTGGATTAAATTGCTTCAAAAATTGCATATTGCCTTAATAATCATACTTACTAATTTTCTGTCAAAAAGTTCCCTTTTAAGAGAGTGAAGATATATAAATGTCTAATAAATTCTCTGACTTTTATAAATTATACATTACTTGAACCTGAATTAAGGAAGGCTTAAAATTTAATTGACTTTAATGTAATAGATATATGGGGAGTATATGTTAATAGAAATAACAGGAGAGAAGGTGGAAAATGAAAGTAAATTTTAATTTATAAATAAATAATTTTAATAAGGGAGCCCCTGAATATTTTCTTATACAAGTATATGACAATGTATGAACATCATGAAGAACCCTCATCTCCTTTCTATATTTGAAGTTTTTGTAAAGCTAAGAGTTCAAACAGCTCTTTCCACCTTATAGTTCTGGAATTTTCTAGTGTGTATGTCACATAAAAAATATACTAAATTTCTATTCAGTTACAGAGCAGACTCTGTGTAAAGCAAACTAAACTAAATAAAGAAGCTGCTTTATTCCTGTTGAGGATAGAGCAGGACTTCTACTGACTGTCGGTGAGTGTCTAATATTAAAATGAGATTTATTCTAGATGGAAAGCAACTAAGCATGCTTCAAGAACCTAGATAGATAGCAGAGCATCAGAAAGATGGGACAGTGGCCCAGATCTCCACCAACTACAGGCCACCCTCAGAACACCAGGCCATAGACTCTGGAGAGGGGAGAAGCAGCCACAATGAGTTTGCCACTGGACAGGTAGAAATTCTCACTGCTGCATGTCACTGCAAGCCTGACTATTGAACAAAAATGTTCAAGGACCTTTCAAGGGAGCTGAACTTGGATTTTCCAGAAACTCCCTCATGTGGATGCTATGTTTGTTAATTACAGAAACCCAACTCAAACTATCTCAGGCAAAAAAGGGTCAAGAGAAGATAACTAAAATGAAACATGATAACTTTCAGAAGTCTCTCTCTCTTTGCTTTTCTTTCTCTCCTCTTTTTCTCTTCACACAGCTTTCTTCTGAGATCTCTTTTATCCAAAAGGCTGTAAGCATGGTGGTCAAAAGCTCTTGGATATGCATCTCTGCATCTTTATCTCATTGCAAAAAAGAATTACCTTTCTTCTTTTAGTTTCTTTCATGTTACTGGGCTGGGGGGTGTAGATCAGTTGTAAGAACACTTGCCTAGCATGTTCAAGGCCCTGGGTTCAATCCTCAGTTCCAAAAAGAAGAAGAAGAAAGAAAAAAGACACACTGTTACACTGTTTCCAGGATTGTTGTGCTTTTTAGGAAAGTGAAATTAAAACAAAGCATATATATATGCAAAAGGACAATCCAGAATTTCCATCTTCTTGGTTTCTCCAAAAGGGATATTAAACAAACAAACAAGCAAACAACAACAATAACAAAACTCCTTTACCATGTTTCTTCTAACCCCAATTCATTATGAAAGGCAATATTTTAAACTAAAAGAAAAGAAAGAAACTTTTATAATCTGAGAATAAAAGATAACTCATTAAATTGAATATAGTTAATTAGCCTTACAAAAAGTTTATTACATTGCTCTTATATTTTCCATTTACCCATGGACACATGATCACTGACCAACATAGTGTCTTTGGAGATCTTTGTTCAAATATACCAATAAATAGAGGAGAACTCTTGCAGTACTAATAAACTGCTGTCTCCACACAGTCTTGTTTAAAGTTTCTCATCTTTATCATTAGCCACCCCACTTAATCCTTTAGTTTGCCACAGACCAGGGCAAGGAAGAGAGGAGATACAATTGGTTAGAGATATATCAGTGGCAAAAATCATTTGAGCAAAGGAATGAAGCCCTTATTCCTTTCTGGGCTAGATAAACTTAAATTCTGTCCTTCTTTGAATCTGGTACACAATATAAAAATGCAGACCACACCCCTAAATCTTTCCTTTTAGCACCATTTAGATGACATAAAATTACACTTGGATTCAAGATATTCACATAAGAATACACACACTAATTTTCAGGTATTGTTTCCTAATTGCATTTTGCCCACCCCTTTTATATATTCATAAACATAATGAGATTGTTAAGCTGAAAGTTTTTCTCCTCCATTAAAAAACATAATACAAAGTGCTATGCTGAAATATATTCAGTCATTCAAAAACAAACCAAGCTATCAAATTAGCATTTGCATTAGTGAATGACTGAGATATAATATAAAATTAATCCTTTACAAATTTATACAGGCTTCCTCAAACTGTTACTATAATAGATTTCCTTATGAAAACACATTTAATTACATCTTTTAGGGAAAGTAGTACATCAAGACCTAGACATCAATGTTTAAAAAATTAGGTAAAATTACATTTCTAATGAGAAAAAAATTAAAATGCAGAAAGTAAAACAATACTAAAATTATGTATATAATTTCCAATCTTCACAAAGAACAGATATAGATCTCCATCAATCACTTTGTGACATTTTTGGCAGGAAAAACATTTGTCCTTCCAAGGCAACGCAGTTCTTGCTCGTTCAAACCTCAATCTAAAATTTCTCTCTTTGACAAAGAATCAGATCATATTCATTTCACTTCCTCAAGCATTTATTACAGAGAGAATCAATTAACAGTAAAGTTAATTGCAAACTATAAAATTGCTAATTGAGACAAATTACACATGATGGCATTGTAATTTGGGTAAATGACAGGTTCGGATGGATGTGTGGCCTACAAACTTATGTTATCAAAGATATTCATCTTTTTAAAAAAAATCAAGGAGAAATATGCATTGAAGTACAAAAGGAGCAGAATCTACTATAATGCAATATATTATAGCACAAAATTCAGTAATAGGAAATCTCCAACCTAGAGGCTTTATTACTTCAAGTTCTAGAAGCAGGCCATCAAACACTGTTGAACTCAGCTTGTAATCCTGTGACACAGACTAGACCCTGAGGGTCACATCAGAGTGAGAGTCAAGGTATGCTGTTCAATGATTTCTATCATGCTTGCTATTTATGAATTATTGCTGTCGTTATGGTCAATCATTTGTTTTACTACATTTCTATGTAAGCTGCTTAAGCCAAATGCTCAGAGAAAATATTTTCATTGTGAAAAATAATCTGGACTCCCATGCTCCTCAGGAGCAAGGCTGCATATTCTTTGTAGGAAACCTAAATGAGTAAGTAGAGAAGTCAAAATCTTCAATAATATTATCATTGCCTAGTAAGATGTTGGTGCTTTTCTGTCTACCTGTCTCTAGCTATAGATGCATATTTGAAAGTGTTTACTTGCCACCAAATATAATATCATACCCTACACGTAATTCTATACTCTGCTTATACAATGTAGAAATATAAAAGGAATGCATTTCCTTGCCTAAATTCAATAATATGTATTTTTATTACCTCCTTCATATTTGACAGTTTTGACTACACGATTTAATTAACACTACATTTTTGTGACATTTGGAAATTGCCATTTTATTACAACAGTGTATATTGATCATTGTCCCATAGTTAATATTTGTTTATATTGGAGGCTATTTCTCAGTTTTTCTTTGTTCATACTCCAAAATATGCATGTACATTTATATTGGTTTATTCTATTTTTTTTAAATATGGCATAGTGTTAAATTCATACACACACATGTACACACACAGACACACACACCTTAATGTAGTGATCTAAGTTATATGAAGAACTATTTGGCTGCTTTTATCCAAAGGTAACACCCAATCCTGGTCTTTCTGGTGTGAAAAACGAAATTGCAGAGAAAAGGGAAAAGCAGCAAAACTGATGAGCCTCACCGGACAGTATCAAGGACATGAAAGGAAAACCCTGGTATACAATGTCCTCGAAAGACAATTTCCATTTCATTTGAAGAATGTTTCTAGATATAGCTATGGAATCTCATTGTTGAAGAAGTCATGTAGAACCTTCTCAACAAAATCATTCTAAAATAACTACAAGCTCTACCAATCCCTAGGATTCCACTAAAAATCCCTGTGATTCTACACAGCAAGAAGGCAGTAGTCTACAAGCCAGAAAGAGCCTCACCAGAACCCAACCGTGCTAACACCCTGATCTCTAACTTCCAGCCTCCAGAACTATCAGAAATGCATTTCCATTATTTATATCAACTAGTCAGTGGTATTTTGTTATGGAAGCCCAAGCTAAGAAAAATAGAAAATAAATTGATAATAGATTCAAGGATATGTTGGGGTGTTTCCTAACCAATTAAAGGAATACCATAACATTTTATCATAAATAAGAATAAATATAGCAAAATGTAATTTATAAAGACAAAACCATCACATTGGGGCAGAGAGTAAGTAAAAATGTACTTTTGGCTATGTGAGCATCAGTCAGATCCGTGCATTGGTGGAGATTTTCTCAGCTGCTCAGCTTACTTGACAGCCCTGCCCCTATCACACATTTCCACTTCCATTGCCGCTCAGAAGAACTTGGAAATGACTTCTCTTCCCATACCCCTTCCTCAAGGGTAATGATCACTATTTACCAAGCTCATACTCAGGACCAAGGATTGTGCCAACTGCTTCTCAATTCCTGTAACTGTAAGAGTCGCTCAGGCTAAAGGACATGAAAGAGTTAAACAGTGGGGAAGAGTTAACTAAAAGAGGCCAGAAAATGGCCCAGAAGAGATAATGGGACCCCTGCCTGCGTCCTATTGTAAATCTGTGATTCAGACTGATAAGGGGAACTGAGCTTGGGAGCTAACCTTGTGTAAACATCACCAGGTTGTTAGTAAAACCATAAATTGCTCAGCTAACCTTGAGTAAATATCGCCTAATTGCTAGTAAATTCATAAGTTGTGAATCCATAAGTTGTAAATCCGTAAGTTGTAAATCCATAAGTTGTTCACCCAGGGAAACTGCTCGTTTGCTTATTGTTATAAAAAGCTTGCCGTGCTTTGGCTCGGGGCTCTCTGCCTCAGTCCTGCTGTTAGGACATGTAGGGAGCCCCAAGCATGCTTGGACAATAAACCCTGTGCGTGTTGCATGAGAAGGTCTCTTGGAGTCTTCCTTCGCGGGCGGTAGGTGTCTCGACCCTAACATAACAAGCTTCAGAGGTAGGTTATTACCTTCCCAATACTTGTTAGCTAAGACTCAAGGTCCCTCTGTGTTTGGTGCCAAAGCTTTTTTTCTTTTATGACATGTTATTAGAAATGTAAGGAAAGGAATGAAACATGGTCTCATTCCCTTGGAAGCCAGCAATTTAATAAGTGAGATACATGTAAAGAAGGCAGTGTAATCAAATGGGAAAACATTAATAAGTATGGCAAAAAGCATTTAATAGAAGAATGTGGTAAGTGTACTTAGTAAAGGTAACTAATCGTTGGGTGTGGTGGTTTAAACTTGCAATCCCAGTGATTTAGGAGGCTGTAGCAGGAGGAAGAAAGTTCAAGACCAGCCTCAGCAATTTAGCAAGACCCTATCAAAAAAAAAAAAAAAAAGTGGATAATTATTTTCAGTAGAGCCTTGAAGAATGTGGAATGTTGGCAGATGATGGAAGGTGGAGAATACAGATCAGTTAGAGCACAAGCAATTGTCAGATGTGATCAAGGTCTAATCAAATTTTCGGAAAATCCGAAATGTGATAACGATGATATTTAAATCATCGTTTTAAGAAGTCTGGTGTTTATTATGTAAGAGATAAGGGATAAATTTATGTTTACTTATTAACAAAAATAACAATATAGTTTACCTATTCAAAATATTTGGAAACTCTTTTTTCTTTACTTGTTCCATTGGGCTTGGGTGGCTTTTAACTTTTAAAACCCTTATTTACTGTTTTCTTAATGCTTGAACATTTGCAAAATCTTGGAAAAAGTTTTAATTTATTTAAAACCCATAGCAGTACCAACCATACTTTAAACTATTAATAAGACCTGCAGAAAATACTAGATTCCAGATGAAAATAGGAAAAAAGTGATTTTTTTTTCCCTGATATCTTTTCTGGCTTAGAAATATATTTGAGGTGTCACATCTGTTAGATTTTGTCCATTAGTCTGGAATTTTAAGTTCTAGTCAATCACCAATAATTTAAAAACATTGCCAGATGACCTAGTGGCATATTTGAAGTTGACATCATTGTATTGAATTTGATCCCCTAGAAAATAAATTCTCACAGACATAATTAACTCTGAGTTATTGAAAAACTATTACTTTAGCATAAAATGTTACTCTAAGCTTCATTTTGCTTATTTTTTATGATTTCAGCCAATGGTTAAGATATTGGTCTTAAACTCAATTATGTTGTTATATTAATAGAAAAAAACAATTATCTGCAAATCATTCAACATTAGAATCCTTTATAATGAAATATTAATAGGGTAAGAACTAATAGAAAAAGGATTTTACTCAAGAACACTCAAAAATCTCAAGAATCTATTATTGTCCCAATGGAAATACCCTTTGCCAAGAGGCATTGCTTTGTACAAAATCTGAAGGCTCCATGTGAAAGACCTCACCATCATGCACATCACCTTTTAAGGTTATTATTACTTGTAGGCATGTTGTCTTCTCACATTTTTGCCAAAGCTCCTTTTTGTGTTTGAAGATGACAATTTTGATGCTTTTATTGCCCACACATAAATATCAATACAGCACCTGCTTTCCTTTCTTACTATCTGATCCACTTTCATTGCTCCAAGCTTGTGTTCTGCTTTGATAACTTAACATCAGATCAAAAAATCCTCAAAAGAATGAAAAGCCTTTGGCTAGCTCATATTCAAATCTAGCAGCTATACTGCATCCCTGGAAACCTTTTACCAAAAATATATTGATTATGGCAAAGAGAATTCAGTGATCCTTGGAGCTAGATCAGTAAAAGAGTGCAAACCATCTGACTACTATCATCTTAGAACTCAGCTATAACCAAAATAAGATGCTAATTTCATTGAAACTATGATGGTGAATATAGAGTACAAATCCACAAGTAGTTGATTCCAACCAGGAAGCTGAGGCAAAAATTGCAAGAAGAACTAGTAGAACTCCTCCACTGGAAGAGAAATCTTCAAGAGGACATGGACTGGGCCGTACCTGTCCTGAATAGTATTAGTCAAGAGTGAATGAGAGCCTGGTGTGGTGGCTCATGCCTGTAATCCCAGTGACTTGGAAGGTTGATCTCAAGCTGGAGGATCTCAAGCTGGAGGATCTCAACTCAGCAACTTAGAAAGGCTCTAAGGACTTAGGGGTCTCTTGTCTCAAAAAAAAAAGGGGGGGGGCTCAATGGTTAAGTATCCCTGGGTTAAATCTCCAGTATCAAAATAAAAAGAGTGAATGGGATGAAAATCAATGGGACATCAGTAGAGGAAAGGGATCAAGGGTGGGAGGAGGGAGGAGGCAAGGGAGGAGGTAAGTGTTGGGGAGTAATACTGGCCAAATTTTATTTTCATATTGTGCACATGTACAAACATGTAATAATAAATCCCATCATTATGTACCATTAATAATGCACCTAAGAAAAATGTGGAAAGAGGAAAACTAATAAAGAATGAGAGAGAATTGTCATATTCTGCTAATCATTCCATAAGAAGCTTAGGTAAGTGCACCTGCCTTATGATTGATAAATGGTATTTCCTTTGAAGCCAGTAAGATTTCCCACAATCATTCATACTAAAAAAAAAATTAAAAAAATTAAAAATTGATTTAAGAAACAGAAAGTAAACACTAGATAAATGGATCTCATAAAAACTAGAGTTGGATATAATAAATTCTTTTCCTCTCTTCTGGGCAGGGGACAATGTGGACTTGGCATTTCCTGAGGCTGGGGTGTAAATACACCGGTGGGTGGGGAACAGACTATTTGGGACTAGGGCAGGGCTATGTCAAGCAAAGTTCAGAGCAGGGACTCTTGTCATGGTGGCATGAAGAGGGCAAGGGAGGGAAAGAACTTGATCAGACAGATCCTTTGAGCTGGCTTTAGGCTGCTCCTTGGGAACTCTGACAAGGACTGAAGGAAGTTTGGGAGAAGCTTTGGTTCCACATCTATCAAAATTTGGTATTTAAAAGAAATGTCATCTTATTTTATAGTCATAGGCTGGAAATGTCTGGGAATAGTGAGCACCTACTCTATACAGTAAAATTGCATTTTGTTTTCCTTTATGATAGAATAAAAGTCCTGAGAGAAAGGATTTTTTCCTAGATTTTGTTCACTCATGCAATTTGTGCCTAAACCAATGTCCAGTACAATATGTCTTAATAAATATTATTGAAGACATGATCTTTTATTGCAACTTACATTTCATTGCATTTTACCTATTGTAAATAGTACCCTATTTACAAATGAGAAAATGAAACTTTGAGAAAGTAAGACCATAGTAAAGGCCCCATAGTTTCACAGAGAGAAAGAAACAGGGTGTACCTTTGAATCCAGGGCTCTTAATTATAATTACACAGTTAGAAGTAATTCAGCATAATTATGCATTCATAAAAGCATAAACTAAAATTTCAACCATAAATGGAAGTTTTAATTCTAAAGCTTGTTTAGATTTTGTGTATACAGTCACTGCTCTGAACTGAAACTCTGAATATAGGTACTTTTTTTTCCTCTTAGTGGTACCAAGAAAATGATAATAAATGGGCCACATTCACTAACGTGAAATTGGAACTATTTTCTCTCCAGTCCTTTAAGACACAAAAGGACATTAAACAATACAGAGAAGCAAGATGACCAAAAGGAGAAGAAAAAGCTAACAAACACTAAAGTCAATTTATTATTCCAATAAAAGTCAGGGCAGTAATTGTGTGGGATGTAGATTAATAGTAAAAGAGTAGATTTGTGTCGTTCTTAAAATATAAATATGAATGCTTTTGACCACAGAGTTAATAAAATATGTTGTCCACAGTGACTGGTAATTGATGTGAAACACTTACCTTTACTTTATCCTGCAAATGGCAGGAACAAAGCTTGCACTGAGGGGGCTGTTCACACGTAAATTGTGTTTAATGGTTTCCTGTTAATGTGTTCTATTTCTACAATGAACGTCTTGCCAAATTATAGGAGAGATGCTCTTAACTCCTTTACTGCTATCAAATTGAGCCGTAATTGAATCAGGCAAGAAGTCCCTTTTTGACCTTGAAGCCTGGAATTTAGATTTTACCTTTCCATCCCATCATCAAACTTGAGAGAGACACGGTATTCATTTTTTAGCCTTTTACATTTTATGTAGTAACCTAATGGCACTAAATAAAATGCTTTCGCAGGTAAAGTGCAATGATTCATCAACAAACTCATCAATTTTCCTGCAGAAACAAGAAATTTTGATGGAGTCTAACTTAAATTCACTAATTCAAGCTTTCCATTTAGCCTCTTGACTGCTATAAAACATTTAACAAAAGAGCAATTCAGACGCTATGTAAAATCTGTCATAAGAAGAACTGTGATTATGTGCAGAATGTATACACTATTAAATCAGGAAAAATGTGCTGTATAGAATAGACAACATTCTGCATATGTGTCATAGCACAATTATTCCTGAGGTGTTTCAACAATACTTAATGAAAAGAGTATTATGCCATTATATTATTACATTTAAATATCAAATTAATAGTCTTTGGCCAAAAAGGTGTTAATATTTGGGGTCAACATGTTGAAAAGTCTGCCCTTTTACATAACTAAAATGATTTTCAGGTGAACGTGATTTACATGCAATTGGCAAATTATAAGCTACATTAGACAAATCCATCCTTATTTTAAGGGAGCAAACGGCTAATTGCATTTATGCTCATTCGAACTTCAGAGACTGAATTGGCCTGAAGCATTACAGCTTGTCTTCAGAGGTATTATGTTTTGATTAAAATATTTTTTGAAGTCCTGATTTTCAGTCTTCCTTAAAGCTGTCATTCCACATTCCCTAGAATACCCATTAAAACGTTGATACTGATTTAGCAGGGAAGTAGTTCCCTATTGACTTACAAGTGTTCAATTTCTACTCTCTAGCGATTAAAGTCTTTGTGATCCCAACCTTCTTACCAGCTATTCTATTCATGCACCGTCATCCAGCCTGACCCCTTCCCTGTGCATGGCCACAATTCTCTGATTTAGCTCAAGCCATAAATGTTCTCTGCCTACTAAACTCCTTCCTACTCATTACACCCTGCAGAGCCGTTACCCTCTCCATGAAGGCTTTTCTCGTCTTCTGGAATCTATCTCACCTGCCTACTTTTCTTTTTTCTGCTATGGAACTTAGATTATAAATATCTTATTTTCTTCTTTTTATTTAACATGGACATTTAGAAAGTCTGCTTCCACTCAACCACCAAGAAGATAATATAGTCCTTGAGGGAATATACTACTATGTATACTCAGTGATGAAAAATTGGGCTCAGAAGTCAAAGGACCAGGATTAATGCCCCATGTCCACCAATTTCTGGTTGAATGTGACCATTATGTGGCTTCTCTAAGCCTTTTCGTCTCTACTGTAAAATGATGGTATCTATCTACTCAGCATTTTGTAAAGCTAAAAAAGAAAAAATGTGTCTTATAATTATTATGATGTCTGATATATATGTGTATATATAAACATGTAATAGCTATTATTTTTATTAATAATTATTATGAACTGACTGCTTATGTCCTCACCACCCCCATTTATATGTTGAAACCCTGCCCCCTATGGTGATGGAATTTTGAATTTGGGATCTTTGGAGGTTAATTAGGATTAGATGAGGTCATGAGAGACCTCATGAATGAAGTTGGTCCTTATAAGAATCTCGAAAGAGAGCATGCTTCATTTTTCTTCCTGGTGATCACACTGCTATCTATGGTCCAGAAGGCAGTCCCTTACTAGACACCAGATAAAAGATCAGAAGATCTTGGACTCTCAGCCCTCAGAACTGTGAGAAGGAAGTGTTGGTTAAGTCAACCTATGTATAGCACTGTTTGTTACAGCAGCCTGAGCTGACTAAGACAATAGTATTTATTTCATAGTCAAACACTGAATACCGAATAGGGGAGACGCTCAATACAGTTAAATGAATGATCAAGGAAATGAATGAAATGAAATCAATTTAAAAAAGAAAGAGGGTCTGGGACTGTAGCTCAGTGGTAGAGTGCTCTCCTAGCATTCATGAAACACTGGATTTGATCCCTGGTACCACAAATGAATAAAAGAAAGGTATTATGTCCATCTACAATTAAAAAAAAAATTTAATAAAGAAAGAAAAGGCTCTACATTGAAAGGATTTTTTGCTTCTTTCCATGAACACTTACCACATCTGAGGCTGTGAGAAGACATAAAGTTTAATGAAGACGTCTGCTCCTCATTGTGTAGGTGACCATCTGGGGATCTGTGTTCCTGATCCTCCTGCCCTACATTACGCAAAATCTGCTCTGCAGAATGAATATGAGTATTTTAACACATTCAGGACATGTTCTCCTCCTCCAGCCATGGACTTGCCTGTACAAGCAAACCCAAATACCTGCCTAAAGAGCCAAGAACTCTTGCTATGGATTCAGGGCAAGGGCATAGGTGAAGAGCAAGCAGAAGAGAATATGGAAAGGGAGTAATGGAATGAGAAACAGTACAAACAGAAATTTTCTCTACCTGGCTTAATTTTCACATATTTTCCTCAAAACTAAGATGCATTTTGATTTGGAACCCCTTTATGTGGTAGGAGCACAGTTCCCATCCCAGGGACATCAGGCTAGATTTTGTGATGTGCAGATTTGAGCAGTAGTGACATATACCATATCTGAGCAGAGCTTCAGGAGATAGTGTGTGGTCCTGTCATTGACCTTTTTCCTCTACCTGGCATTTGCATGACAGGGATGAAGAGGAAATGGCACAGAAGCACAGCTAAATCACAGCCTGTATTGTTGTTGCTAGGATGGAGATTTGGGAGGTTATTGCCACAGCATAAGCCAGCAAAAGCTAATACAAAACTCTTTTGAGTTTTTCTTAGGATAACTAAATCCCCCTACAATACCCCACAACAGTGTCCCTTTAAATTCCACTCATGCCCCATCCTGCAAACACATGCATACAGATGGGTCTGAACCAACAAAATCAATGGACTCGCTCTGGAGAACTCAGCAGTTAACAATTAGTACACATTTAAACTCATTTTTCATGTTCAATTTCACAAATTAATTGTGTGTGTGTGTGTGTGTGTGTGTGTGTGTGTGTGTTTGCATGTTTGCATCTCAAATATGCAGTGTGAGAAGACATGGCTACCACTTTCTGGGGATTACCATGTTGATGCAATTACATATATGAAACCCTGAGAACACAAAAGAGTGTTTCTCATTTCTGTACACTGAGCACGCTTTGCTCATGTAGTATGGGAAGTACTGAGGATGATACACGCATAACTTGTTAGATGTGTTTCCTGATATCAAAAAGGTCCCCATGTAGTTGAGGTTATAAATGTGCATGTGATCAGCAATAATTTATCCCATGATAGAAACTCGTATTGCCATGGGAAGGGTGAAAGAAAGCATCATGGGAGTCAAGGAAGATCAAGGAATGTGCCATCATGAAGTGTTTTTGAGAAGAACATTAATGGATGGAACAAGAGTCGCAGCATTTGAGAATGAGGAAATGGCATGATCAAAGTGCAGAATGGGAAACAAGAACAGCAGATTCCATTTCTCTGGAGGAGTCCATCTTGGGCCTGCATATGGCTGCCTTCTCTTTGTGAATTCACTTGGTCTTTCTTCTCTGTGCATGCATCCCCAGTGTCTCTTCGTGTGTCCTAATCGTCTCTTCTTGTAAGATTTGAGTTAGATCAGATTAGGGCACACCTCAACAACCTCATTTGAACTTAATTAGTCCTTTAAAGGCTGTCACCTTCTATAGTAACAATTGAGGTACTGATGATTAGGAATTTGAGTCTCATGTAGAGTTCAGTCCACAACAAGGTGAGCAGACAAAACCAAATAGAGGCTGATTGACTACTGGAAAGAACTGAAAATCTGTGAACAGAAGTGAAGCAAAGAATTGCCATGTGGTTTAGAAAGATCATGCTTGAGTATTGGGTGTATAAGGTTAGGAGAGAGAGTAGACGGGTCTTTTCTAATGCAGGGAGCAGATGACCTGATTAAAGAATATCTCCATGGGAATGGAGATAAAGGGACATATGTGGAAGGAAACGTGAGACACAATGAATAAGTCTTGGGTGGGGGACAGGTAAGCAATAAGATAAAAATACAACTGATTTTATTTTTGTGACAGGATGACCACATACTGATGACCACAAAAAGATGATACTTTTGAAATAGAATTAAAGAAAATAAAGAGACTCTAGAGAGGCACAAGGAGGTTCTAGAATGATCCATAAAATTGGAGGGGGAGAGCTTTACAATCAGTAATGGGGGGTTTATAACTGTTGATGAAGCAGGGAGACTGAAAACTCTGAGAAGGATCAGCTTTGAGGCTGGATGTAGCACTGTGGGAGAGTGTTTGTCTAGCATACACAAGGCCCTGGGTTCCAAGCCTAGCACTGCAAAACACAAATAATAACAAAACACATAAATTTGGCAGTCAGAGGAATTGATATTGGTCATCTTATCAAACAGCTCAGGAGAGAATGGGGGAAGGGTTTGGAATAAGGAGAGGCAGAAGATGGCAGTGGAATGCATTGGTCAAAGGAGTATATCAAGGTCTTAAATATAGTAGAATGTATGATAATAAAGCTAATTTTGTTTAGCATTTAATCATCTATATTTTAAACACTCTATGGATAGATGCTATCATAAACTCCAATACACACAGAAATAGGAAATAAGA
Organism: Glaucomys volans; assembly: GCA_020662805.1. Taxonomy (NCBI): domain Eukaryota; kingdom Metazoa; phylum Chordata; class Mammalia; order Rodentia; family Sciuridae; genus Glaucomys; species Glaucomys volans. The sequence goes on along the minus strand of JAJEJO010049932.1, from coordinate 1,383,262 downwards.
CACAAAATGGAGATGATTTTTTTTTTCTATTACATATCTGGTAAATCAAAAAGCTAAGTTTAACTCCAGGCACTTCACTTAAGAATGCACATATTTAACTACTAGTTTTTGTATCTTAATATGAGTTTAGTGTGATAGCAAAACAAACATACAAACAAAAAACAACAGAAGTTGATTCAACTGTCAAGAGAAGTCTGGACAATTGCATGCCTAAGCATCACGTGGTCTGGGTGTATGGGGGATGGGGGACTGCTCTCTGAGGTCAGCACAAATGTTGCAGAGAGTTGGCACTGAGTGCTCCTCCTAAGAGGCTATACAGAAGTAAGCTGATGGAATATGTAAAGATTAGTTATTTGAATTAGCTGAAGGAGGTACCTCCGAAGTGGAAGAATCATCTACTATAATTCATAAGTACATTCATTCAGTGAATATTTATTGAACACTTACTATGTGCCAAGCACTTACATTAGAACCTGGAGATGTGATGGGAAACAAAACAGACAGGGTCTTGGAACTTAAGGATTTTCCAATTTGTAATACTTAGAAGGATCACCTACAATTTAATAAATAATGGAATTAGCTATTTTTTGTCAGAGGTCATGGATTATAAAAAATTGTCTTTATAATTGATGGAATATACAATTCAAGGAATGTCAATAACCCATGATATTCCAGTTTTTCCAATAATGTAACAAAAATCAAATGATAAAAGACCATTATATCTTTGGATAAAAGATATAAGCTAAGAGAGGCAAAATAATATTAATAAATGAAAATAGCATATTAAACTATATAATAATAAGGAAACTTCATTTTATTTTCATTAAGAAAATATTAATTATTGAATCTGACCCAAAAATACATGTTATTTAAAGTACGTTGAATAATCTTTAGATACTTTTCTCATTTTCTTCAGAAGTAATAAAGACATAATTTATAAAATCATAATTAAATAAAAAATCTTGTAGTGAAATTATATTATGATTGAGATTTTAACATGAACACAATATAAGAAATTGTTATGGCTCCCATTGTAACCATACCTGGCTACCCTTCATGATTTTGCTATAGACAACCATTTAATCTATTCAAATAACAGATGCTGATATGTGGACTAAGTTGCTGTCTGAACACATTAAAGTGTTTCTTCATATTTCAATCTTGCATTTATTAATTTTATTTTAAAAGTTAAATGGAAATATTGTTTTCCCTATTGCTTACCAAATTAGCATCTTTATATTCAGAAAACAGCAAACTGAACCAAAGAAGCCCACATAGATTCAATTAGAGACTTTTTGTAAACTCGTCTAATTTTGTCTATTATAGTCACTATGTTAAGAAAGAGCATAGTTTTATTTTAGCAGAATACTCCTTTGGACATTTTGGTTTATTATTTAAGTAAGGATTGAAAATTGTATGAAATTTGAAGATATAGCCAGGTGCAGTGACACAAATCTGCCTTCCCAGCAACTGGGAGACTGAGGCAGAAGGATTGCATGTTTGAGCAAGACCCTTTCTCAAAATAAGAAAGTAAAAAGGACTGAAGATGAAGCTCAATGGCAGAGTGTCACTGGGTTCAATCCCCAGTAACAAAAAAGAAAAATTTAAGTGACACAAAACATGAAAGGAGAGCAGATTCAAGTTCAAATTTATCTTGACAGATACTAACAAGCTAGTCTAAATCTAAACAACCCATAACATGGTAACCTTACTTCTCTTTTTTATAAAGCCATTTGTATGACTCTAGCTTGGTAGAAAAAACTTCTTTGCAAAAATTCATAGGAAAGCATCCAGAAAAATTTTGCCAAAGGACAAGTTTTTTTTTTTTTTTTTTTTGTTAGTGATCTAAATAATGTTAATAGAGATGTAGGAACAACAAAGCTAACAAAAATCTTTAGGCTACACAAGTCAAAGTACATGTTCCAGATGAGTAAAAGTGATCCTTGCTTGAGGATCTGCTAATTGATGCAAATTTGAAGATCATAATTTAGGAAGCACTGATAAGCAAAATCCCCATCCATAGACACAGAAGAAGCAATTGCAGAATTAGATGTGAATTATTTTATGTCACTAAGAAAGTCTATTCCAGTACTAAGATTCTATGACTCTATGCAAAATATGAACTCCTGTAAAGTATGTTTATATCAGAAAAATCCCATTAAATACAGCACAAGTTCTCTTTGATTCTATCTTCCCAGTACTTTGTGTTGAAATTATTACTATTTTGATAAGTTCAATTGCAAAACAATACCAGTTCTTATCATATTAACTCAAGGGAAGGCATATAATCATTTTGGCTTTGGAGATAAAATAGATAAATGTTTTGTTCCACAAGGGTCTAATTTTCCACCCCAATTTGTGGAATAAGAATGAATTCTATTTTTATATTAAAATTTATATAAAGAGTTGTGTTAGAATTTTAAAGTATTCTTTCTGAATTCTTATAGGAGAACATATCTACTAGATTAAAATCTGTTAAAGTTATTTCCAGGCTGAGCAGAATTTAGAGTAAAAAATAAATGGTTTCTACAAATCATATGACTTGTGTACACCTAACCACTAAAATCTGGGCTTCATAATTCAGAGCAGAGCTTCTCAGATTTTAATATGTGTAATATACCTGTAGATCTGGAGTGGGCTGCAAATTAAGCACTGCTGGAAAGCTCCCAGGTGATACTGATGCTGTTTGTCCATGTACCACTCACTAAGTGGCAAAATCTGAAGAACTCTACTTCATTGATGCTATAAATGATTTGAAAGCAATGCATACTAAATAAACCAGGGAAAATAAATAAAGTTACATTTTAAAAAGTGAGAGGAAACTCTACATATTCTCCTTAGCACTTCCATTCTACAATGGAATTCCTTCGCACTTCTTACACTATTCTTCTTCTGAATAATGTGACATGAAGGTCTTCTTCTTCCCACCTGCCCATCTGAACATGTGAGTTGCTTTCTCTGCACAAGGGCTCATGACCTTGACTCTCATCATCACCACCCAGTCTTACTTCCCCTGCATTCTCTATCTTCTGTATGGTTTCATTCTCTACTCTTTTCTTTCACAGTCCTTTACGGTCATCTTTAGACTTCTTTAATTTCCTGTAACCAAAGCATTGGTAATCTGTGTATACTTGAGTTGCTCAAAGATTTTACCTTATTGTACCACACAATCATCATGTGTAAAATAATTTCTACTTGTTTTGAATAGCTAACTTCCAGCAACATGACCCAAACAGAGCCATGACTGAGAAAAACTGGTGTTGCTCTAATTACCTGCTTGACTACATCCCTCCATTTCTCCCCCAAACTTCTTTCCGGTGGAAGGTGTACAGTGGCTTCTTCACCAGATACAGAATTTCACTAGAAACTTACTGTGAACTTCAGCATTTGTCTGCTTCAAGGGATAAAAACTTAAGGTCCAATTTCATAATTTCTTCCATTTATTAGTAATTTCAACTGGGCCCATGGTGCTCAAATTGTAGTACCATTAAAATCATTTGGGAACTGTTAAAAATTACTCATTCCTGGAAATGTCAAAAAATACTGATCTCAGTAATTAATTACTACTGATCATTGAGTAAAAATGATTCACTTAGCATTAAAAATATTGATTCCAAGCCACTCTTCCACAGAATTCTCATTCCATTGGGTATTGCCTGAAGGTTGGTACTTTAAAAAATTCTGTCTAGGTAAATCTATTTTCTTATCTTAATTCACTTTCATCTAAAACTCCCTCTTTTTTATTTCTATGACATCTTTTTACTTACACCAAAATATTTTTTCTACATCAGAATTTCTCAAGTGTGGCTCTATGGACATTTAGAACTGGATGGTTTTTTCGCTGTTGAGGTTTTCCCATACATTATAAGATGTTTAACATCTCTGGTGTTGACACTGCATTACCCATTTTGACATCATCTGTCTGACATTTGCTAAATGTTCCTTAAAAGTAAAATCACATTGAGAACCACTGCTGCCCATCATCACTACATTTCCACTGTCACTAACACAATCGTTACATTCACCACTATTTTTTACATGGCAGACCCCAGCAAATGGTTGTATACAGATTGTCCACTTCATTTGACCCTCAAAATACAGTTATGAAGTAAATACCTACTTTAGTCAGGAGCAAACTGCACCTCAGAGATGTGAAAATTATACAAATACCACAACTGGTGAATTCAGAATACAAACCAATAGTGATCTGCCTCCGATTCTGGGGATTATGTGCTCAACCCACACAATGCACACTTTGTAGTCTCTTGTTTTATCTCTGTTGAAAACTATTAACTATCTAGGAACTTATCATATTATGACTAATCTATTATTCGTGCACATAGTAGGTACTAAATTAATATTTGTCAAATTAAATGGTATTTAATAGTGAATGTGTCAGGTTTTTGTTGCTGAGAACAAAACACCTTAGAGAAGGAGAACCACTTGGAGGAGGAAAATTTACTTCAGCCCATAGTTTCAGAGGTTTAGTCCATGGTTAACTGACTCCACTTCTCCAGGCCCAAGGTGGGGCAGAACATCAAGGCATCAAGGGGCCCAGTAGAGGAAAACTACTGAGCTCATGTTGGCAGGGAAGCAGAAAGCAAGAGGGAAAGGAAGATGAACCATTCCAGGGCACAACCTCAGTGACCAACCTCCTCTAGCTATGCCCTACCTGCCCACAGTTCCACCCAGATAGTTCATTCAAACTAGGATGGACTAATTAGGTCACAGCTCTCATAATATGATCATTTCACCTCTGAACATTCCAACATTAACACAGGGCTTTAGAGGAGCCCTGTATATTCAAACTACACCTGTGAGTTTATATTTCTCATTGAAAGCTTACTTATATTCCCAAATTTCTAATTTTTTCAAAAGTATTACCAACTGCTTTTCTCTCTGGTATTAAGTTGTCATCCACCCATGCATCCTCCCTCCTGCTGACGCTCTCAGGGTTTAGTTTGCCATGGAAGTCCAAACTTTTCCTGGCCATCTCAGATTTGAGTCCAATAATTCTTTCTACTGCCTAGAGTTTCCCCTTTAAACACATACTACGTTCTGAATAAAGACAAATCTTTCTAAAACTTGGATTTTTAACATATTAACTGACCAGTACAAATCATTTTATCATGACCTTTAAGGATAAAACAGAAAATTTTAGCCTGGCAGTTCAGAACCCATTTTAATTTTGTTCCCATCTGCTCTTCCATTTATGTTCCACTGGAGTGTTTTTCAAAAGTTTTTTGTCATTGTTGATGGTGAATACTCTGTGTAATTAAATCTTGCATTTAAGCTCGACAAACAAAGTAAATTGAACTATGTGTGTGGACAGGTGGGGGGCAGGTAGTATGTGTTTAGCTGCAGTACTATAACGTGGAGGATATATAGATAGTACTTGGCTGGGTTCCCAGGATATCCTGGAGTTCAGAAGAGACCAAGGGAAGCACAGTGATCAGTCATCCCCTTATGCAGCATAATATAATCCCAGCCCACTGCTGAGCACACCTGATGTGGACGTGTTGCCACAGTATGACTCTCAGGTCAAATCTTACCCTTTCTTTCTTCCCATATGCATTAAAATCAGCACATTATTTAATTTGTATTGATTTCATGAAGGTTTCTCTTCCCATAGTCTCACAGCAGGATCTTTCTTTTGCATCTTTACACTGTATATGACTCTCACACTGAGTGCTAAACATATTTTATATTAAACAAGATGCACAATTTCTTAATTAATGGAGTAGTATCTACATTAGTAGGTCTAACTATGATTTAACCAACCCCATCGATTAATCAAGGCTCTCTGTTAAAGCTTTCCAATGCCTATGAAATTGGGAGTGGCTAGGATTGTCTCTGGCTCACCACTCATTTTTGGTTCAACAACTGGAGGTTTCAGCTTGCCAAAATTGTTCCTGAAATTGTTCATACTGTTGAATTTGTTCATGTATATTAAATTACTTATTTCCACAAAGATGATGAACACAAATGGATTTATTGTAATGAAAAGCAAGTTGGATGCTATGGAAAAATACAAGTTGCCATAAATTAGCTGTTGAGCTATGACAATTAAAAATAAGAAAAATCATTGGTGAGCAATTTCTTTAAGATTTAATTCCGACAGCTTCCCTGGCGGAGAGACTCCATCTTGAGCTGTCTGAGCCCTCGGACCTAAGCCCACCCCTTCCTGTGGGGACACGGCACTGCGGCTCCAGGTGAGATTTGGCCGGGAGCGGAGCAGCTTGCCGGCTCCAGTGGGGAATTTGGGCCCGTCGGCGCCATTCTGCAGCTTCCCTGGCAGCGAGACTCCATCTTCAGCTGTCTGAGCCCTCGGACCTAAGCTCAGCCCTTCCCGCGGGGACACGGCGCTGCAGCTCCAGGGCCAAGGTGCTGCATCTCCTGGTTGCCTCTGCCGAGAAGCATTGATCACTCCCAACCTGGAGTTTGTGAGACAGCAGCTATCTTGGGTCACCACTTGATCAAGCACCTCTCAAACATCTGGTGAGTTGCTGGAAATCTGCAGGGACGCCCTGGGTCTTTACGGGGAAGTTGCAATCCCTCTGATTTGCACTACTAGAGGGGAGGATATATGAGCAGCATGGGAAGACACGGGAAGAAAATGACCCAAACAAACCTGGATGGTGCATCAGGAGATCCCAAGGACAGCACGGTAGAGGGAATGACAGAAATGGAGTTCAGAATATTCATAATTAAAATGATCCGAGAAGAGAATGAGGTGACGAGAGAGCAGATTCAGGCTATGAATAATCAGCTAATAGAGCAATTGCAGGAAGCAAAAAATCATTTCAATAAAGAGATAGAAGTTCTGAGAAAAAAAACAAACAGAAATCCTTGAAGGAAACAAGGAAATGAAGGAAACAATCAACCAAGTTAAAAACTCAATAGAAAGCATAATTAACAGAATGGATCACTTGGAAGACAGAACCACAGACAATGAAGACAAAATATTTAATCTTGAAAACAAAGTCGAACAAACAGAGAAGATGGTTAGGAATCATGAACAAAACCTCCAAGAAATATGGGACATCATGAAAAGACCAAATTTAAGAGTTATTGGGATTGAGGAAGGCACAGAGATACAAACCAAGGGTATGAACAATCTGTTCAATGAAATAATATCAGAAAATTTCCCAAATATGATGAATGAGATGGAAAATCAATTACAAGAGGCCTACAGGACACCAAACACACAGAATTTCAACAGATCCACACCAAGGCACATTATAATGAAAATACCTAACATACAAAACAAAGATGGAATTATAAAGGCTGCGAGAGAAAAGCAGCAGATTACATTCAGGGGGAAACCAATACAGATATCAGTAGATTTCTCAGCCCAGACCCTAAAAGCAAGAAGGGCCTGGAACAACATATTTCAAGCTCTGAAAGAAAAAGGATGCCAACCAAGAATCTTATACCCAGCAAAACTTACCTTCAGATTTGATGATGAAATAAAATCCTTCCATGATAAACAAAAGCTTAAAGAATTCACAAAGAGAAAGCCTGCCCTACAGAACATTCTCAACAAAGTTTTCAAAGAGGAAGAAATGAAAAATAACAATCTCGGTCACCATGGGGAAGAACTACCCTAAAGAAAGAGTCAATTAAAGGAGAAACAAAGTTAAGCTAAAAACCCCAAAAAAGCTAAAAAGACGGGGAATACAAGTCATATCTCAACAATAACCCTGAATGTAAACGGCCTAAACTCATCAATCAAAAGACATAGACTGGCAGACTGGATTAAAAAGAAAGACCCAACAATATGCTGCCTTCAAGAGACTCATCTCATAGAAAAACATGCCCACAGACTAAAGGTGAAAGGTTGGGAAAAAACATACCATGCACATGGACTGAGTAAAAAAGCTGGGGTTTCCATCCTCATTTCAGAGAAAGCAGACTTCAAGCCAAAGTTAGTCAGAAGGGATAAAGAAGGACATTTCATACTGCTTAAAGGAAGCATAAATCAGCAAGACATAACAATCATAAATATTTATGCACCAAACAATGGTGCATCCATGTATGTCAATCAGATCCTCTCAATTTCAGGAATCAAATAGACCAAAACACAATAATACTCGGAGATTTTAGCACTCCTCTCTCACCGCTGGACAGATCCTCAAAGCAAAAATTGAACAAAGAAACCATAGGACTCAATAACACAATCACTAATTTGGACTTAACAGACATATATAGAATATTCCATCCATCAAAAAGCGAATACACTTTCTTCTCAGCAGCGCATGGGTTCTTCTCTAAAATAGACCATATGTTATGCCACAAAGCTACTCTTAGGAAATACAAAAATATAGAGATACTACCTTGTATACTATCATATCATAATGGAATGAAATTAGATATCAATGATAAAGTTAGAAACAGAAACTACTCCAAGACCTGGAGATTAAATAATATGCTATTGAATGATACATGGATAACAGAAGACATTAGGGGAGAAATTAAAAGATTCTTAGAGGTCAATGAGAACAAAGATACAACATATCGAAATCTCTGGGATACTATGAAAGCAATGCTAAGAGGAAAGTTCATTGCAGGGAGTGCATTTAATAAAAGAATGAAAAGTCAACAAATCAATGACCTCACATTACAGCTCAAAGCCCTAGAAAAAGAGGAACAGATCATCACCAAAAGTAGTAGAAGACAGGAAATAATCAAAATCAGAGCTGAAATCAACGAAATTGAAACAAAAGAAACAATTCAAAAAATTGATGAAACAAAAAGTTGGTTCTTTGAAAAAATAAACAAAATTGATAAACCCCTGGCCATGCTAATGAAAAGAAGGAGAGAGAAACTCCAAATTACTAAAATTCGTGATGGGAATGGAAATATTACAACAGACACAATTGAAATACAAAACATAATAAGAAGCTACTTTGAAAATTTATACTCCAACAAAATAGAAAACATGGAAGACATCAACAGGTTCCTAGACGCATATGAGCCACCCAAACTGAATCTGGAGGACATACACAACTTAAATAGATCAATTTCAAGCAATGAAATAGAGGAAGTCATCAAAAGCCTACCAACCAAGAAAAGTCCGGGACCAGATGGATTCACAGCCAAGTTCTACAAGACCTTCAAAGAAGAGCTCATTCCAATACTCCTCAAAGTATTTCGCGAAATAGAGGAGGAGGGAACCCTTCCAAACTCATTCTATGAAGCTAATATCACCCTGATACCAAAACCAGAGAAGGACACATCAAGGAAAGAAAATTTCAGACCCATATCTCTAATGAACATAGATGCAAAAGTTCTTAACAAAATTTTAGTGAACCACATACAAAAGCATATTAAAAAGATAGTGCACCATGATCAAGTGGGTTTCATCCTGGGGATGCAAGGTTGGTTCAACCTCCGGAAATCAATAAACATAATTCACCACATCAACAGACTTAAAGTCAAGAACCACATGATTATTTCAATAGATGCAGAGAAAGCATTTGATAAAATACAGCACCCATTCATGCTCAAAACACTAGAAAAAATAGGGATAGTGGGGACATTCCTTAATATTGTAAAGGCTATCTATGCTAAGCCCACAGCTAACATCATTCTAAATGGAGAAAAATTGAAAGCATTCCCCCTGAGAACTGGAACAAGGCAGGGATGCCCTCTTTCGCCACTACTATTCAACATTGTTCTTGAAACTCTAGCCAGAGCAATTAGACAGACCAAAGAAATTAGAGGAATACGAATAGGAAAAGAAGAGATCAAACTATCCCTATTTGCTGATGACATGATTCTCTATTTAGAAGATCCTAAGAATTCCACCAGTAAACTTCTGGAACTCATTAATGAATTCAGTAAAGTAGCAGGATATAAAATTAATGCTCATAAATCTAATGCATTTTTATTTGTAAGTGATGCATCCTCTGAGAGAGAAATTAGGAAAACTACCCCATTCACATTAACCTCAAAAAAAATAAAATACTTGGGAATCAATCTAACAAAGAAGTGAAAGACCTGTACACTGAGAACTACAGAACACTAAAGAAAGAAGTTAAAGAGCATCTGAGAAGATGGAAAGATCTCCCATGTTCTTGGATAGGCAGAATTAATATTGTCAAAATGGCCATACTTCCAAAAATGCTAAACAAATTCAATGCAATTCCAACTAAAATCCCAATGATGGACCTCATAGAAATAGAGCAAACAATCATGAAATTCATTTGGAGGAATAAGAGACCCAGAATTGCTAAAGCAATCCTTAGCAAGAAGAACAAAGCAGGGGGTTTCACAATACCAGACCTTCAACTGTACTACAGAGCAATAGTAACAAAAACAGCATGGTATTGGTACCAAAATAGACAGGTAGATCAATGGTACAGAATAGAGGACACAGAGACAAACCCAGATAAATACAGGTATCTCATACTTGACAAAGGAGGCAAAAACATGCAATGGAGAAAAGATAGCCTCTTCAACAAATGGTGTTGGGAAAACTGGAAATCTATATGCAACAAAATGAAACTAAACCCATATCTCTCACCCTGTACAAAACTCAACTCAAAGTGGACCAAGAACCTAGAAATCAGACCAGAGACTCTGCACCTAATAGAAGAGAAAATAGGTCCAAATCTTCATCATGTTGGCCTAGGACCAGATTTCCTTAACATGACTCCCAAAGCACAAGAAATAAAAGCATGAATCAATGATTGGGATAGTGTCAAACTAAAAAGCTTTTTCTCAGCAAAGGAAACAATCCGTAATGTGAAGAGAGAGCCTTCAGAGTGGGAGAAAATCTTTGCCACACACACTTTGGACAGAGCACTAATCTCCAGAATCTACCAAGTACTCAAAAATCTTTACACCAAGAATACTAAAAACCCAATCAGTAAATGGGCCAAGGAAATGAACAGACACTTTACAGAGGAAGATCTACAAGCAATCAACAGATTTATGAAAAAATGTTCAACAACAGGTGTTGGCGAGGATGTGGGGAAAAGGGTACACTCATACATTGCTGGTGGGAGTGCAAGTTGGTGCAGCCACTCTGGATAGCAGTGTGGAGATTCCTTAGAAAACTTGGAATGGATCCACCATTTGACCCAGCTATCCCACTCCTTGGCCTATACCCAAAGGACTTAAAATCAGATTACTACAGTGATGCAGCCACATCAATGTTCATAGCTGCTGAATTTACAATAGCTAGATTATGGAATCAACCTAGATGCCCTTCAGTAGATGAATGGGTAAAGAAACTGTGGTATATATACACAATGGAATATTACTCAGCCATAAAGAAGAATAAAATTATGACATTTGTAGGTAAATGGATGATGTTGGAGACTGTTATGCTAAGTGAGGTCAGCCAATCCCAAAAATCCAAAGCCGAATGGTGTCTCTGATAAATGAATGATGATTCATAATGTGGGGGGGAAGGGTGGCAAGAATGGAGGAAGGATAGATAGCATAGAGGGAAGGGAGGGGATAAAATAATAACAGAATGTGTGACAGATACCATTGCCCTGTGTACATGCATGAACACACAGATGGTGTGACTCTACTTTGTGTACAACCAGTGAAACAATAGCTGTACTCCATTTGTGTTCAATGAATCAATAAGTAAATAAAAAACAAAAAACAAAAAAGTTAAAAAAAAAAAAGATTTAATTCCACAATAAAGAAATGGAAGCTGGAAATCTGTAGTCAGGGTATTATAGAAAAAAAATGAAAAGAAATACCATCAGTAAGTCAGGTCCCAAAGTAAGACTCTTGTACTTACACCCAGAAATTTGTACAATAATGTATATTTACATGTTTAGGGATAATGAAATGTTTAAAGCATCCATGCAACTCTTTTCTGGGGAAAAGGGGGTAACTAGGGATTGAATTCAGGGGTACTGGGCCATTGAGCCACATCCCCAGCCCTATTTTGTATCTTATTCAGAGACAGGGTCTCACTGAGTTGCTTAGTGTCTGGTTGTTGCTGAGGCTAGCTTTGAATTCATGATCCACCTGTCTCAGCCTCCCAAGCCGCTGGGATTACAGGTGTATGCCACCTTGCCTGGCTTCCATGCAACGCTTGATTATGATTTTTTTACCCAACTTGGATTTTTATATCAGAAAGAAAACTTTCCATTATTTCTTCAAATTAACACATCAAGAAATTCAGGTGATTACCACATTGTTTAAAATAAATTTTTAATATTCTTTTGGAAAGGCTGTTGTACTTTGAAATGCTTTGACCTGTGTACTTACTAGCAACAAATTTTCATTCTTCAAGGGTGAAATCCATTCTCTGGAATCAGTTAAATGTCAATTGAAGCTACTTCTGTGAATAAAATAGTTATCATGCTGAGTAATACCAGCTCTGGGCAAAAATGAGGTATAACTAGAAAGAAAATTGATCTCTTTGTCTTATAAATTGGCTCTGAAGGCAAATGAAGAGGTAAGTTCTCAAAACCTTATAGGGATTTTAGAAAAATAAAGTGGTGATAGGAGAATAAAGATATCCTTCAGCTATAACTCTTGAAAAAAATTCAACTAATTTTTTTAATCGGCGATTTTTTTATTTTTCAAATATATTCTATGAAACTTCCACCATTTGTACCATCTCATTCTCAGTAAGTTTCCATTATTACAAGATGTACAGTTGAAATTATGTTTCTGGCTTTTTACCACATAGACTCAGAGGTATCAAAGGTAAAATCATGTCCTAGAGCTCCTCTAATGTTATTTATGGCCCAGTACTTCAAATGAAATTCAGTTCTAGAACTTTTTAAATCTTGCTGGGTAGAAGTTAGGGGAAAATGTCATCTAAAAGCTTTCTTGAAAACTCCTTGAAATCCCTTTTGGACAGATTGTTCCATTCTGGGAAAACCACCAAATGACTTCCATCCTGAAACATCACCCTTTTCAGAAATGACTATGGCTAGTCAATTGTAGCTCAACCAAGCACAACTGCCATCAGGTAACAGAAAATGTGTTTTATGGGTAACTTGGAATTGTGTTGCATCTCTGGAGACAGTACATTTATTAAGAAAAGTTTCTAAGCATGATGTATCCATAAGGATTATTGATGGTCTTTACAGAAGTAAGTGTGAGTTAGGTACTGTTATGGTTTGGATGTGGGGTGTCACCCCAAAGTTCATGTGTGAGATGGTGCAAGAAGTTTAGAGGTGAAATTATTGGGGATTAACCCAATCAGCGAATTAATCCCCTGCTGGGTATTAACTGAGTGGTAACTGAAGGCAGGTAAGGTATGACTGGACAAGGTGGGTCCTTGGGGGTATGCCTTCAGGGTTTATATTTGTCCTTCTTGAGCATTTCCCTCTCTCTTTCCTGGTGGCCATGTCTTCACCTGCTTTCCTCCGTCACACTCTCCCACCATGATATTCTGCCTCACCTTGAGCCCAAGGAATGGAGCCAGCTTTCTATAGACTGAGATCTCTGAAACTGTTAGCCACCAAATAAACTATTCCTCCTCTAAAATTTTTCCTGGCAGGTCTTTTAGTCACAGCAGCAATATCTCAGGTGCTGAGTTACATGCCTGCAATCCCAGAAACTTAGGAAGCTGAGGCAGGAGGATTACAAGTTCAATGTCAGATTCAGCCCACTAGTGAGGCCCTAAATAACTTAGCAAGCAAGACCTTATATCAAAAAATAGGGGTGCAACTCAGTGGTAGAGTGTTCTTGTGTTCAATTCCAGCATGGGAAAAAAAAGGAGCATATTTCCCACTACTGCCAACAGTTTAGGAGCTGAAGTTCAATAGTTAAAGGAGTTGTTTGCAAAGGACATTTAATAGACTGCTATGGGTAATAATACTTTCATATCCAAGTGATAATATTCAGCATGGAGTTCGAGGGTACATATAAGTGAATGATGTGCTCTTCCATCCTTGTCTAGATCCCAGAAAACACCTCAGTATCTCAGACAGCCATTGGCAGCTTTGAGAAAATTGGAATCGGCATGACAATTTGTTTTCTCTCTCTCTCTCTCTTGCCATTTCTGGGAATTGAACCTAGGGGCACTCTCCCACACAACCATACCCCAGGGCACTCTCCCATAGAGCCATAACCCAGGTCCCCCTTTTTATTGTTTATTGTTTATTTTAAGACAGGATCTCAGTAAATTTCCTAGGCTGGCTTTGACCTTGTGATCCTCCTCCTTAACTTCTTGAGTATCTGGGAATACAGGCTTATGCCATTGCACTTGGATGACCGTTAGGTGTCAAGAGGACCAGAACAGGCAGGACAGGCAGTGACTCCCTATTAAGAATAAAATGAAGTCTGTAAAAATTTTAAAAATTAAAAAAAGAATAAAATGATGTAAGCACCCTTAATTCTCAACACACGTCAATATTCTGGGCACTTTGTGAAACAATTGGACTACAGGTAGCTAAGTTACTAGGAAGTATAGAGACAAACGTGTCATAATTTGGAGTTTTTTGCTTGTTTATAGCTTTCTTTCTTCCCCCTCCACATTTTTTTTTTGCTGCATTCTAACTGTATATAATAGTGGGTTTTATTGTTATATATTCAGGCACGTACATAATATAACAATATAATTTGGCCAATATCCCTCCCTAGCACTTCCCCTCTCCCTCTTCTCCTCCCACCCACTGATCCCTTTCCTCTCTTCTACTGATCTCCTTTTGCTTTTCCTTTTACCTTCCTAACTTCCACATACAAGAGAAAGCACATACAAGAGCCTCTGAGTTTGGCTTATTTCACTTAATATATAGTCTCAAATTCCATCCATCTTCCTGCAAATGAAATATCTTCATTCTTCTTCATGGCTGAATAAAATTCCACTGTGCATGTACAACACATCTTCTTTGTTCATTCTTCTCCTGTTGCACACCTATGCTTGTTCCATAGTTTAGCTATTGTAACTGTGCTGCTATAAACATGGGTAGGCATGCATCTCTATAGTATGCTGAATTAATTCTTCAGGGTAAATACCAAAGAGTGGAATATTGGGTTTTTTTGAAAATTTTTTATTTGATACATATAATTAAATGAAGCCTACCATTGAGCTTAACTGTCCTGTTTCTTTGTATATTTCAGCTACTTAAATCTATTGATCGGGTGAATGGAATTAATGCTTCAGAGACAGGTTGTCCTTGGTTATAAAGCCTGCCTGTGATTCTTATTGAAATGTAACACAGGAAAAGTTGTTTTTTCTTTTTTCATGTTGGTCTTCACTTTCTTCTTCTGTTAAATTGCTATCATAAGAGTTCCTACCAAAGGGTTTGCAGCCCATGAAGATTGAGTACACCCAAATTTTTGGTTAAGGCCAAGTGTGGCACAGCCCACATAGAAATTTATATTGATGGCATTAAATTGCCCACAGGGATAGTACTTGTCAGCATATTGGCAATGGCTGAGTCTTTTGGTCAAATTCTTGCTCAGTGGCTACTGAGTTAAATTAACTGTAGATCACAATTCTAGCCCTTGGATCTGCTGCAACTAGGAGCCTGGTTCTAGTGTTTTACTTTATTAAATTTAAAAGTCTCTTTGTGGTTACATTAGATCAGAACTTTTTAAAAGTGGGCTGTTTTAAGCTTCCGTGTAGTGGGACTATGAGAAGTAGCTATGAGGTAAAGGTTTAAAACACAATCTGGGAAGCTGGGTGACATTGGGCCTGATGAATTGTCATCCCCAAAGGGCGGATATTAACACACATAATGCTTAAGTTAATGCTAGGAATAGTAAGAGCTTAGTACAATATTAGCCTAGAATTCATTTGCCAAAGAGCGTTAATTGAGGTAGGATGAGGGACCAAAGCCCTGGAAATTTCCATTAAAACCCTTGACACCATACATAATAATATTACATTTTATTTCCATTTTAAAATATGACAGTGTACATTTACACCAATTCTTCCACTGACACGCTTTTTGGACATTCAATAAATATTTGTTGATTTGTTTTAAATAAATTCAAGTCACTGTTAATGACTGAAAGCAAAACACAAAAGAGACTATCATTAATGAGGGCATTTTAGAGTATTTGATCAATTCATTATAACCTTTTCCTAATTCCACTCTCAATCATGGCAGAAGGTCCTCTCTGGTCATTTTGTACAGTGACATGCCATTCAGACACATTTGATTGGACCAAGATGGACATTTGATCTATTTCAGCTCATCTTTCTTTTTAGAAATTTGGATTTGGGATTCACAGAGATTCATTCCTTCTCCCTAGGAAAGATGAATTATTTGGTTAAAAAAAATCCACAGAAGAAAGCATGTAAAGAATTGAGAGATAAATATAAATAGAAACTTCTACTGAAAGTCAATATGTTTTGTATATAAAGATTTTTGAAAGTTTGGTGCCAAACTCCCTTAGCGTTCATCCCTCTCCTTATGTTTCTTCTTTGCAAGGGTAAAGTTTCAAATGTTTCCTCTGGAAAGCTGTTAATGTTGGTCTAGCCTTCTGCTTTGTATTATTGTAATTATTTGACATTTGTGAAGTGCTCATGGTGTTCCAAAAATTGTTCAGAATTTTAAAAACAAAAATATAATTCCCCTTGAGGCAAAGCACATGTCCCTAATTTTAACCTAATGCCAAGGAATTAAATGTTGATGGAGAGAAATAAAGGATTAATGCTGTCACCAATTTTGCCTGGATCTTAGCTAAACAAAATGTTTCACTGTGAAAAGAGGTATGAATCTCACATAGGCTTAAGATTTTGCCATAATAGATAGAAGATACAGAATTAAATTTTAAGAATTTTAAAGGAAAGCTAATGCATTACTAACTAGAGGGTTTTTTTTTTTGGCTTTTATTCAAAGTTAAAATGAAAATTTTCACACAAAAGATATTCTCACTAAGAAATGCCCACCAACAGTCTTTTTATTTTATAAGTTTAAGTGAAATATAAAATCCATTTAGTTTTTCTAATTTATTTTATTTTTTCCATACAAGTTAAATATTCAAAATTTTTTATGGCAGTCCACTGATATTGATTGATTTGAAATAATTATCTACAGTGGCAAGAGACAAAAATGTGTTTGCCTTAAATTGTTTTCCTAGTGACTATGTATGTGTGTATGCATCAATATATATATATGTATATATACGTATACGTATATATACGTATACGTATACGTATATATACATATATATATACACCTACATGCATGTGTGTCTGTGTGTCCATGTATTTTACTCTGAGATTACCAAATAGAAAAGCTGTACTACTCTTAGTTGCCCCCGAACTATCTACCTATCTTTCTATTTTCAGATTTGAAAAAAGCAAAAGTATCCAAAAGAAAATTAAAATGTCTGGGCCCTGCAACTCCATCTACTGACCAAAAGTTACCATAACATTCTTCTTAACATTTGACCTAACCACAAGTAGCTCTATTTGTTTCAAGCTGTGATAGCTTGTGCCTGTAATAAGGAGAATAATCCTATATGAAAATTCATTATGCACAAGTTAGTACAGAATGTACTATTTAGTACATACAAGGTGCATATTTTACAAATCATGAGTAGCAACATGAATTAACTAAATTGGTAAATTCTTGGTCACATACGTGTAATACATGAGGCATTGCTCCCCAGACATATTTAAGATATTTTATGAAAATATTATACCACTAAGAACAAAATTCCAACTGTGGATAGGTCACTCATTATGAAAGTATTAAACTGTGTCCCAATAACACAAAAAATAATGAAAATGCCTAAAGGTGTCCCTCTTCTATTTATTTACATATTTCAACAAGAAACAGGAGGATAAAAAATGATAATGAAGAATCATTTATCCCCCAGGGATTGAATGGCCTCTTGTCCTATTGTGCCACACAATCATTAATTTTAATTGCTTTAGATTTGTAACCCACATGGATAAAATTAAGATCCATTTCAACGGGAGAAGGAAAAAAAAAAAACTAGTATTATTGTAAACAGAAATCTGTTCCAGGCTTTTTTTCAATAAATACACACAAATATTATTGTAATATTTGGCATAATGGTCTACAATAATATTTAGGTTCATACAATGAACAGAACATATGTGTGCTTTTAATATTGTTTTTTGCTTTTTGTGTTTATAAAAACATTATAAAGTACCCTGATAGTGTGTTAAAACTACTTATTTAATATTCCACTTAAGAAGTCACCACACTATTTTTGGACAAACTCAATATAATATATAGAAAAGATAAACCTATTTTACTTATAAAAATAATTCTTAAGTAGGATTTTTTTATGACAATCTATTCTTGAATCACTTAAAAGTAAAGAAGAAAAATAAGAGCCACTGATGCATTTATGGACTCATCAATTTCTTAGCCCAGGTGATGGGGATGGAGTCCACATCGTAATGCATGGTGGACCAAAAAAAATTCTGCCCTTGTTCCCTCTGTGCCACTCCCCTAAGGTCAATGTGGAGCTGCAAGGCCTGAATCGTCATTATGGAAAACATCCTTTCATTTGAGTCTTACATATTGTCGAGTCATGAATCAACTTACAGGTCACTACCAGGTGTATAAAATGAAGTAAAACATAATGTAATTTAAAGGATTTGAGTTGACAGAAATATGTAAAAATATTTATCATAGTGTGCATATACACATTTGTTCCTACGTATGTGTGTATATGTATGTATATATGTATATATGTGCCTTCAAGATAACAATAAATTTATGTTTTACTACAAGCCATAAGCAAAAAGGGAAAAAAATAAGTTCAAAACTCACTATTCTAGTGACACCAGCTGCTGAGGCTATCCTTATGAACAGGCAGGGAAAAAGATATTAGGTAGATGTTCCAACAGTGTTTCTCAAAGTAAGGCTCCCAGACCACCTGTATTGAAATCGCCTGATCCTGGGTGTTACTCAAAACCTACTGGTTCAGCATCTCCAGTATTGAGAATCTTCATGCAAAATCAGTTCTCCAGGTAAATCTTCTATGTCCTGAAGTGTTAGGGTCACTGTTCTAGAGAACATCTCTGCACTCTAAGAAGAAATGTCCAGGGCCATCAGTAAGATTACAAAAGAAGAAGCATTGTTCTTCTATTTTATACCTCTTATAGATCTATACTATCCTATAGAAAATCACTAGTCAGATATTTCTACTTATTTTTTGATTAATTAAAATTGAATGAAACAAATAAGTTCCCCAGTTACACTCACCACTTACGAAGTGTTAAATAAACAAGAGGCTAGTAACATTGTTTTCAACAGAGAAATATAGAACATTTTTATCAGCATAGAAGTCTTGAGGGGGCAGCTCTATTCTGGAAGTTTTCAATGAATTATATATAGAACATGGCACACATTGTTTTACAAATAAGTGAATTCATATTAAGTGTAGAATATTGAGTCACATACAAAGGATATGAGTAATATTCTCAATATATCTTTATTAATTTTAAAGGCATTTTTATTTATAACAATTGTTAAAGTTTTTAATGTTTCAAAAATGAATACATACAGAGGAGGGAAAGAATAGGTGGAACAGAGATGTTTATGGTAGTGAAACTACTCTGTATGATTCTCTCAGGCTGCATGCATGACACTGTACCTTTTCCCAATTTATAGAGTGTGCAACACCAAGAATGAACCCTAATGTAAACTACGGACTTTGGGTGATAATGACGTGTCAGTGTAGATGCATCAACTGAAACAAATATACCACTCTGGTGGGGGGTATCTAACAGGAGACAGAATGTGGGGATAGGAAGCATATGGAAAATATTTGCACGATTGCAAAATCTATTTAAAAATATTTTAAAATCCACTGAAAAACAAATATAGGCTTAGAAAAAGTATTGTTAAATAAGCAACTGAAATACAAACTTAAAAAGCAAAGTAGTTTTATATTCTAATATTGCCATTTCCTTAAACAAGTAAAATTAATGTATTTTTTAAGATAAGGCATTTCTGAATATTCGTAACTACACATGTACATTTCATGCTAAAACAGTTTTACTGTTTACTAACTTTCCCTCTAAATTATAATGCCACTATCTTAAGAAGACACTTCCAGATACTGCTGGAACTGCTATTATAATGTGGAATAATCATGTCATCAATAGAGTGAACAAAATTTAGGATACTAGCTGGACCAAATAATACTTGAAATAGATTGATAACCTCTGAAAAATAAAATTTTATGGAGTTAGAACTGAAATTGTTCTGCAAGTTATATGCATTCTTATTTGTAAAAAATTCCAAATCAACTGTAATCTTCGGTTATGTTTACATCGGACAAAATGTGTCTTTTTATAAAGGTACTGTTGATCTATTCCTTTTCAAAAATCTTTTAAATTGAGATAGGGAGAGTAAAGAAAACAGTCAACAAAGTCTAGATGAGAGAGGGAAAGTTAATGTAAGCAGTGCATGGGGGGAATTGTGAGGTTGCTTAGTACCTAAACACTTGCATATAAACTTGTGCTTAGGGCTGGGGATATAGCTCAGTTGGTAGAGTGTTTGCCTTGCATGCATGAGGCCCTGGATTCAATACCCAGCAACACCAACAAAAGAAAGAACATAAAATAAGCAAGTAAACAAAAAAGCCCTGGTGTTTGCATAAGAGTATAAATATATAATTACCCTATGGGGTGTGTTGTGACAGTCAGCATTGACCTTCCATTTATCAGCCCTTCTTACTTCTTGCTTGCTAAGAGAAAATTATCCTCCATCCCTACCCAGGGCAAGGTGTCCAGCTGCTGAGGATGGAAAATGATAGCTTTAAGTCAGCTGTGACCATCCTGTCCTTCTATGCCAGTAATCCATCTAGAGGTGAGCTGGTGATCCTGGCCTACTCAAAGAAATTTAAAGTGGGAGTAAGAGCTGGGCAAGGTTGGGTGTAGGAGAGATTTTGGTGAGAGTCCTTTCTCTCTTCCCTCCCTTCTTGATTTGTATGCTGCTCTATGAGAATGAATCCTGTGACACAAAGACAAAATGACTGAATAATGGGGAAAGGAAGGGTGGAGGAGAAAGTCTCTGAGGACATAACAGAGCTTGCTGCACCTGCCCTGAGGTCGCCCACTCTCACATTTCTTGTTAAACATCCTTATAGTTTACATTACTGTAAAGGGAATTTCTGTTAGTCTTGGCTGAACACATTTTAACCATTATAGTGGATGAGATTGGAAATATGTAAAGTTATATTACAATTACTGATGAAACCTAAATTGAACTATATTTGACTCAGTCCATCAACATAATTTAAACAACAACCAAAAATATCATGTTAATCCTAAAAAAGGAGGCTGTGCCGACTTGGAAATACCAAAAGAGAAACATCACTTAGAAAAATAAACCCTGACTTTCCCATTCAAGGGTTGCCTGTTGGAGAGGGAATTTTAGCAACAGACTTGAAGTGTTATGATCCTCTTGTCAAAGTTGTCTTTGCAGTGGATGAGAGTTTTTCAAGCTCCCTTAGCTGAAGATCATTTCTAAAGAAAAACTGACTCCAGATGTTTTGAGTATAAATATGTGATTTCCCATGTAGATTTGCCCAAAGGTAAGGTACAGAGAAATCACGTTGATGCTGCTGTATCAGTCGATGAGACTGTTATGTTTCTCTTTGTAAAACAACTGCCTTATATCTGCAGTTTTTTGGGTGTAGTTAATGAGCGGCAACCTGTGAGAGATGTGAGAGAAACTGTGCCAAAGCCTGGTGGACTCGGCAAATTAAGTGCCACCCCATGAAGATTTGCCCATCTGCTGGCTAGTTTGTTTCCTGCTTTATCTTTCCTCTAACATTCCAAGGGAGAAAAACAAAAGAGGATTGGGTAACAGAGATGGAGAAAAGACAGCCAGGTTGAGAGGTCATCAAATAATATCACAGGGGTGGTAATTAAGGATGGCTGGGCTAAGGTGTTCAGGAGAGAGCAGTGGTGCTCTAAGACATGACATAAAAGAGATAATATTTCCTTGGAAAATTACAGCAGACTCAGAGAGTTCAACTGAAGAATTTACTAGATAAAAATTAGGGATACATAAAATTTTAAAGCAGAACTGATGGTGCATGGAATTCATAAAATTTGGGCACGAAACAAAGAAAAAAGAGAAGATTAACTTTTGCCTAGACAGCTCTACATCCAAGAAGCATATTACTTATTGGGACAAATATTAGTACTTTTCAGAAGTTATGACAGGTAGCCTTGGGCTAAGAAAGCAAGACTCTTCCAGCCTGGTTCTTCCAGTTAAGATCTGAGAAAACTGCTCTTTTTTTTTTTCTTTATTCATCCAGCAATTGGTTAAACATAGCAGCTATGAGAAGCCCCAAGAAAACACAGATTATGATAAAGGATTGTGATGACAGGAACATGACAGAAGAGAGAATGAAAAACTTCGCACCTTCATCTGTTTATGAAAATGATCTTGTCCCCAACTTGCATGGAACCTGTATCCACACAGATAAAGACCATTGAAACTAGAACTGCCATGTATCACAACTTCTAACCTACAGAGAGAAGGAAAATGGATGTTAGGTCCCAGCCCCCTGACTAGGGTCTTCAGAATGGACAGATTATATTTTATGGGCTTGTTCCTCTGTGCTCCAGTGTTCATGCCCCTAGATCTATTATATGTTTTGAAATAAAATAAGAAATGTACTTGAATAGCTGAAGTTACAATTCAAAAGTGAGTATATTCAATAATCAAGAATCTTTTTACTTTGAATGGTAGGAAAAGAGAGTTTTCCCCAAATGCATCTTTCCTATTCCTCCAGTCACAAGACCAGAATAGAAATTACTTCCTTTACTAAAATGAAAATATACTTAAAGATATTAGCATTGATTAAGAAAGATTTGCCACTAAAGCATATTAAAGGTGGCAATTTCATTAATTCTCAGTGCAAGTGAGAATTAGGAAATAAGACTTTCTTTCTTGAAAAAACAAAATGAATTAATCACTTGCTAAGTCCAACTGAATTACAGTATGAATGTTCTCAATATTATAATAAATAGCTAAGGGGCAGATCTGGGTCTACACATTGCCCTGTACATAGGTTCAGGAGAATAAGGCCCTAACTGATTGGTTTATTGGTATAAATGAAGTAAAATGTGGTGTTAGAGATGATGCTATTATTCCACTAACTTGAGCTGGGTTATTAGATATAAAGGAACCATAAACAGAAAAAAAAAATGCAGCATTTTCAAAAGGTTTTTGAATTCAACCTCTAATATTTTGCATATTGTACTTATTTCCATATTTTTGTCAACCCACATATATTAAGATTAATAGTAAATAAAAGCTAAATCTGGATACTGAATTCCATTACTAACTACAATATAAAACGGTGATCCAATTTTCCCTATTGGTACTATTCTCGTGGTTGATTCTCTCAGATTTGGGCTTCTTGATTCAATAACATGGCCAAAATCAATTTGAAGTAACTTCTGAACTAATTAGTGACAAAAGCAATTTGACTTTTCCCTTTGTTGCAAGAGCCATTTTAAAGTTCTGGCCTTTTGGTTTTGGGCTGAAGAGGTATAAACTACATTAGGCCAATCCTCAAAGAACAGAGGTAATGGTAGCAGTAATTTCCGGGAAGATTTACTGCAATTTTCTATATTACCTGCTTCTAACATCCACTTTAAAAATCTAGACAGTTTTGACCAAAATGTTCCTTGGTCAACCATATGGGGCTGTACAAAGTAAGTTTCAAAGTGATTTCATTGCCTTTTATCTTTCCAAATATTTGTAATTTCTTCCTATCTTTGCTTATTATGGTTGAAGTAAAATACACTAGAACAGTAAAAGAATTCACCAAAATGTCATTAAAGGATCTACTCTAAGACTTGAGCTAAACAAGCTATTCTAGGACAGAAGAAGCCAAGAAGGTAGAATGAGAAAAATTGCTCCTTGACCTGCTCTGCCCCAAGAACCACTCAGATGTCCACTGGTCTGGAAGGAGGAACTTATCTGTCAATCGTTTAGTTGTCTATACAGGACCCAGAGACCTGATTTCAGCATTTAGACCCTGTATCCATTTGCTAGAGCTGGCAAAACAAAGCATCACAAACTGGCTTACCTAAGGAATAGAAGCATATTGAGTCATGTTTGTGAAAATCAAGATGTGGGTCAGCAAAGTTGGCTACTTTGGAGAGTTTACCAGGAAGGGTTCATTGTAGGTCTCGTTCCTTGACTTGTTGGTGGATGTTTTCTCCCTGGGTCTCTTTCCATCATCTTCCTTCTGTGCATGTTTGTCTTCATGTCCAAATTTCCCCCTTCTTAAAAGAACTGGATCAGAAGTCCACCCTACTCCACCATGACTTCATCTCAAATAATTACTCCTACTATGATCCCATTTCCAAATAAGGTCACATTTTGAGGTATTTCCATCCTGGGTGGACAGAAGTCTTCCCACAACAGACCCGAATAGTTTCTTTTTTAAAGTCACTTTCTTACCAGATGTGTGACTTCAGGGCTACGGGAATTTTTTGAGTAGAATCATTTAAATCATCAGGTGATAGTGAGATGCAAGTTTCTTAAACTCCTTGGTTTGGTTTAGAAATGTATATTTTGCATAGACAAAAAGAACAGGCTCTTTGTGACTCTAGCACTTGGCCCAAGTAGGGGGTTCTTCCTCCCAGGATAAAGGTTATTTTGGCATGAATCCCTTAATCTTGGTGTAATTTCTGAGACTTAGAATTTCTTGAGATAGAGTGGGAAGGTGATGGGCATCTTCTCCAAACAAGAGGGGTCTCATCTCACCCAGAATGGCTCCAAACCCTGTGGATGCTGACAGTGTTTTCAATATGAAGAACATTAAGATTCAAATCACAGTAGTACTTTCTCACTGAAGGAAGCTCCAGGCAGATGCAGAGCTTCTAGGATAAATGGTAGGCATCCTTGAAATGTGGCATCAGACAATTTTGGACATTAAAACCAAAAGATAACTTTGGGATCATCCATTCCAACATTTATCCACACTGAATTTTGTGAAGTAGTAGTTCACAGTTGTTGCAGGATAAAAACAATACCGTGGCCAGAAAAATTTGATGAATGCTGAGTAAAATAAATGTAAAGAGATTTATTTCCCAAAGGATTTTCAGGATTTAGAAAATGCAAATGTGTATTGTAAATCCCCAAGAGAATGATACAGTACTTTGAATTTCCTGCAATTTTTTGTTAATGTAAGCTTCTGAGACTTCTTACATTGTTCTTAGTAAGCCAAAATTTAGGTCTTAATGAATTAGCATTTTCTAGAACCTTGCATGGGAAGTGCTAATCTAGTTTCATTTTCTTGTTTTAGATATGTAGAAATTTAGTCCCTGAAAGGCTGAATATCTTGGCAAAATCCCTGAAGTTTATAATCTTTGTTTGTTTGGTATAACGAAGACACATAATAAACTGGCAGAACCAGAACCCTAAGCCAAGGTCTTCATCCCAGCTCAGGGAACCTCCACGCTGCTGCAGGGGTTCTCCATGTACTTGGGTACTCTGGGAGGTTTCTGTTAGATTTTATTTGCGTCTGAGAAGTCCTGCTTATCTAAAAGAGTAGAAATGACCTGAACCATCACATTGTGTGGTTTTAATTGAGAAATGTACGCTAGTGCTGAGATGTCCCCTAGCACAATGGTGTCAAGTTTGAGGGTATGTGGCAATCACTTGAGTTTCTGTTAAAAAATTCAGTTGCTTATTCCACTAGGATTTATTGCAGCATCTTCTACAAATACAGCAGCCAACAAGGCAGGAAAAAAGTCACTCTGCTAATAGAGTTTCCATTTCATAAAAAGAGACACTAAATGTTAAAAATAAATGCTATCTGATAGAGCTAGATACTTGGATGAACATGACACTTATTAATAAGGTAGAAATGTCATGGTACGAATGGGAGTTGAGAAGGTTTGGGTGTGATGTGTCCCCCAAAAGCTCATGATTCAACATAGCTCTGTTTAGAGGTGAAATGATAGATGATAAGAGCTGTGACCTGCTCATTGGATTAATCCACTTGATGAATTAAAAGTTTGAAAGGATTACTGTTCTGGTGGTAACTGTGGGCAGGTGGAGCACGATTGCAGGAATAGGTTCCTGGGAGCATGCCCCAGAGATTATATTTTGTTCCTGGCTCCTCACTCTCTCTTTCTCCTCTGCCAGGAGCTGAACAGCTTTTCTCCAGCACACGGTTCTACTATGATGTTCTGTCTCCCTCTCGGTACAGAGTAATGGAGTCTGTTGACCATGGATTGAACCTCTGAAACTGTGAGCCCAAAGTAAAATTTTCCTCCTATAAGTTGTTCTCATCAGGTATTTTAGTTACAGTCACAAAACATTCATTAACATAGGAGTTTACTTTAGCTTGGACAGTCTGCTCTGTGGAGGTGACAGTTGAACTGAGACATGATTGAGAGGGAACCATTCATGAGAAAGGTAGACAATGGAAGAAGCAGGAAGAGAAAGAGCTCCCTGCTGTTCTGTAGTGGAGATATACTTGGCAAGAGTCAGAAATTAAAAGAAGAGAATCAAAAGGAACAAAGGGGTACATGGAGAAGAGAGATGGGCACTGAAATCAGGTTCCTGGGATAAACTTGGGAATCTGATTCTTAAACAAATATCCAGGGGTTTCTGATTTATGAATTCCATGGAAAACACAATGATTTTGCACTAAACTTTTGGGTATACAGTGAACTCAAAACCAAAACCCAGAAGTGTTTCCTGAGAGAGTGAGACCAAGTACTCACCAATCACAGATCAGATGTAAAGGGCAAGTTTGAAACAACTCAACAAATAATTTGAGGAAATTTAAGAAAAATATATCCTGGAGTCATGATATACAAAAAGCATAGTCTCCTCTAGCACATACCATTTAACATTTGATATTGCCTAGTGATGCAAATTGATAGTGAACTCTGACATGCCCAAGTAAGATGAAGTAATGTGTTGTCCTTCAAATATAAAATGAAATGAAAGGAAATTAACAATTTTCATGAGAAATGTGCTAAGGCTCTTATCCCAAATAGCAAAAACATAAATACTAATAATGCATATTTTAAAATTTCATCATTATTATTTTCCTTTAAAGAAAAAGAATTAGGACGATATGCAACAACAATGCTTTTACAAAGAAAAATGTGGAACTCCAATAATCTCACCATTGTCCTAACTCTATCCATTACGTGTAGATGACTATCTGCATTCTACTCATTTGTCTAATGTCCAACATCTTTGGCAAGATGGGTGCCTGGATATAGAGTTGCACAATGTTGCAAAGTAGCTAAGAAAAGTTTGTTGGCACGTAGGGAATGTAACATATGACCCTGAATGTGGACCTTATATATTTTAAAGTAAACTACAATAAAAACTTCAAAAAGAGAGTTCAAAAAGTTACTTAAATGTTACATGTCAGTGACTCTGTCTCTGAAACTCACAGCAAAAATAGAGATGAAAACCAGCTCACCCTTACCATTATGACAGATAGCAGTTTGACTCAGAAATTGATACAGGGTAGGTCTGGCTGTGACCATCAATCAATTCGTTCACTGCCTTTCATCCTTAAATTTTCTTATTCTGTAAAATGATCAATAGTCCTTCACCTTATAGAGTTAACTGCCTTTATTCTAAATTTACTATGTCCACGTCATCCACTGGCTCCTTGTCTGCGGAGTCTTTGTTTCTGTGGATCGAGTATTTAATGATACATGGTAGGGTTAGGATAGATTAGTGAAATTCCATTTTTTTCCTCCTAAAAGAATTTTCATGGATTTCCATCATCCTTATTTTTTCTTCTTCAAGGAAAATAAGCACATATGGAATAAATAAATGTCAAAATATAAATTATGCAATTTCTTACACTTTCTGTATTTTTTTTTATATAAAGATCCTTAGCATATTTCTTTGATTCTTCAGGAACCAGGGTGGATTGCTAATAGTTACAAACCTGGATTCTTGCCTTAGTTATTTCAGCTAGTGACCCTACAGAAAGTCATTTAATGCCTTGGAATATTAGTTCTCTCAACTTCTTTACATTTAAGGACACTAACATCTATTCTGTGTTCCTCATGTGTTCAAACTGAATATAAAAACATATTTATTTTCAAATGTGAGAGTGAAGGCATTTCAAAAATTATAAATATGATAGGAAAATGTCAGCTATTACAATCACTTCACTAAAAGTGAGCAAAAAGAAGCATGGCAGTTGATCACTATATTATGACACCCATATGTGTATGTTGATGAGTCTGGCAATGTTTTTAATCCAAGAGAAAATGAATGCTTGTGAGATGCTTTTTAAGATTGTAAAGTACTATGTAAATATGTGTGTTATTGTTAGAATATGATTATATATAAGAAAATACGCTTGGCACCATGATTAATATAAAGAGGTATCCAACATAAAGAGCAAACATGGTTATGTAGATGTAAGTTAATTACATACACACACACACACACACACACACACACATTTTTTAAAAAGGCAACCCCAACAATATTAAAATAAGGCAGCACATCAAAACATGTCTCTGCACAGCAATATTGCAAACAGAAGTCATATTCAGTCAAAGCTCTGGAACATCAGCTATCATCATGGCACACAATGAGATGCCTACTTCAATAAAATAGAAAAATAGTTGGAATTTTGTGGCATATTGGTGATATCTGTAAACCATCTCCTCAACTCTCCACTACTTTGAGATAAAACAATTTAATATGGATATATATGGTTTTACTATTCTACATTTTACTCCTTCTAAGAAACCATCTAAAACACTATTAACTCAAAGAATTTCTGAATCTACAAGAGGATGATACAAATAAAGTAAAATAAAATAAAGTAAAATAAAATAAAATAAAATAAAAATCCCAACTTGGCTGACAATCTAAATCAGCAAGTAGTTAAACTTTGTTCAGCACTGTGCATAAGTACTTTATATTTAATGCTCACACTACTGTCATGCTGTTGTTATTTTTATCCGCAGAGGTTTAAATCACCAACAGGACAATTAGAGAGACAGAGCTGGGCTTCAGATCAAGTTACCTGTGACTAATACCCATAGCCCTGGCCACTAATATATCCTGAAATACAGTGGTAGGTAGATTCAATTTGACTTTATTTAATAAAATTTATTATGTAGAGTTGTATATAATAGAAACAATTAAATGATTCAGAAAGTCTGGATTGGAAAAATAAATGGATCAAATTATAATATATTGATTTTCCCAAAAAATAACTGAAATTGATAAGATATAACTGATGTTCCTGAAAATATATAGGCCAGTCAGAGTACTCAAATTTTTCAAGATCATGAACTCTAATCTGAAATAACTCCCATCCCCAACTGTTATGGTACGGAGATGAACTGTCCCCCAAAAGCTCTTGCTAATGCAGGGATATTCAGAGATCACATGATTCTATTATGAGAGTTGTAATCTAGTCAGTCCATCCTAGTTTGAATGGACTGATTAGAAGGTTACCCTAGGCAGGTGGGATGTGACTGGAGAAGGTAGGGCACTGTGGGCATGCCCTGGAAGGGTGTATCTATCTGCCCTGCAGTCCCTTCTTTTTCTCTCTTTCTCTCTTTCTCTCTGGTACCTGACCCTGCCATAAGCTGAGCAGCTTGCCTCCAATGGGTCATTTACCTCATGATGTGCTGCCTCAGAGTAATGGAGTCAGCCATCTATGGACTGAGACCTCTGAAACTGTGAGCCCCAAATAAACTTTCTCTTCTCTAAGTTCTTCTTATCAGATATTTTGGTCACAGCAATACAAAAGCAGACTAAACCACCTCCCAAGCAAATTTAAACAGAGATGTCAATTTTCATTTATCAAATTAAGAAAATTTTTTATTACTGATGCTGGTAAAAATGAATCTGAAACAGTTATTATGGTATTATAAGACTTTTTTTTAGAAAACATCAACATTCATATGAATATCTTTATCTTGTGATCTAGTAATCCCAGGCATAAGTATATATCCTAAGGAAACAATCTAACATAAAGAACTATATTCCCAAAGATGTTCATTAAGTTATTATATTGAGGAAATAATAGAAATAAACTAAATGCCAAACAAAAGGGGAATGGCTGAGTAAATTATAAAGTCAACACAGTGGCATTTTGTGTAGTCATTACATGATAAATGAAAAGACTGTAGAGCACCATGGATTAATTTCATGATATAATGAAAGAAGAATATTTTATTTATACCATAATTAAATAATAGAAAATATGAATGAAGGCTAAACTACATGAAGAAAGATTTTAGTATGGTGTTACTTTATATGTTTATATTTAATGCTATGGAATAATTTTTCAGGTTTGTTGTCTGGTGATTTTGCCAAGAAGTATAACTGCCAGGCACAACTCACTTTATTTGTAGTAAGTAAGTTGATCTGGACAAGAGGCAACATTACAGAACTTTAAAACCTTAAATCCTTTAGACAACATGCCTCAACCCAGAAGGTGGAATGTAAGTAAATTCTTGCTATTGCTACTTTCTAAGAACTATGGATCAAACTCAGAGGTGCTGATAGAGTAGTCATTAAGGAGACAAATAGAAAATCTAAATTAATTCATTAAATTATTGAGTATTCTTATATTTAAAACATTTTGGTAGACTCAAAGAGAGAGGAAGAAACTCTAGAGGTTCATATTCTAGACACCTCTAGACTGAGATGTAAGCATTGAACAAGAGGATACAGTGACAATAAAAAGTCTCATGATTGTAAAGTATCACAATAGTGTGTTCCTCCTGTAACCTTGGAAAGACTTCCAGTTCTATGGTAATCTTGGAAACATCTCCATGTGCCCCAGGTTTAGCATGTGTTAAATAATCTTTAGGATGATTGGTACTCCATTATACTAACCATATCTCTTGTTAGTTTTGTTGGGTCTTCCAACTGACACTTCTTAATTTCTTACCCATTAACCCTATCTTATCCTTAAGCCTCTTCTATTTACTCTAGATTCTTTCAGCCTTTATCCTAATAAACTCCATTGTTTAATAATCCTCTAATCTTATTATAGCTTGCACCCACCTTACAGTGATCTGAATGAAATCCGTTCCCATTTCTTGATATCTTTTATTTTATATGCCTTTAATTTCTCCATCTCTTGTATTACTAATATCTTCATTTAGCATGCTCATGCACTTCTCAACAAACACACCTTTCTGTACCCACTTTCTCCTTTAGCGATTGCTTTACTTCTTTGTCTTCATAATCAATTCTTCTGGAACAGTTACCTTTGTTCACAATCCATCTTTCTCACTTCCTGTTTCCCAATTTACTCCCTAATCTATTTCAATCAACTTAATCCTCACCCTCCCCCTGTCTTTTTCCCTGTAGCTCAGTAAAATAACTTCTGATAAGATCACCAGGGTCTTTCATTGCTAATTAAAATGTATGTTACCTGCCATTTTTATTTTACTTGATTCTTGGGAGTACATGATAAGGTTGGCAATTTCCTCTTTCTTGAAATCTCCTCTTCCCCTTGGTTTCCATGACATCACATTCTTTGCCTTTTTCTTCTTTCTGACTCTTACATGTTCATTTTCTTGTTTGGACCTAATTATTTAATGCTGGAGTTTTCAGTGCTAGGTGCTAGACCATTCTTGCTTTATTTATTTGTCCATATAGGCAAATGCCATGAACTATCACAACTTTGACACTTTCTTCAATTTTAACTGCCTCTGCGACTACACATGTCACCTGTCTCTCCAACTCAACATACCCATAACTAACTAAAAGTTTCCCTTCAAAATTGTTTTCCCTTTGTATTATCCATCTTAGTGAATAGTATGATGTATAACCAGTTTCAGAGGTTGAGACTGGGATCCCTCTCTTATTATCTTTATATCTTAAACACAGGTAGAGATAGGACCAATGCCAAAGAAGGCAGAGTAAGGAGATCTATGGTCCTTAGTGATATTGTTGGATCAAGGTGTCCATAATGCCAGGCTAATGCTGGATATTACAATTACCATAGGCAATAAATGTTACATATTTATGACTTGTAAAACTTAAGAGTTGTGATCTGTTATCATTTGCCTAGTCTTTCATAACGGTTGACACTGCTGATATTTTTTTTCACCTTTGACCTCAAGACAGTTGTCTCTTGGTTTTCCTCTTGTAAGTTGTATTGTATACACATGCTTATCCTCCTTTAAGCCACCCAAAGTTTGACATTCCTTTAAACTTACTCCTTCGTTCTCATTAGATATTTTCTCCCTAGGTGATCTCATTCATGCTCACAGAATCAATTATCATCCAGTCACAGCTGATTCATACAATTGTATCTCTAGGCCATTACACTCACCTGAGTTCCAAATTTGTATAACCAATGACTTAAATTACATCTCCTCCTGGGTACCTTAAAGACATCTCA
The DNA here is from genome assembly GCA_020662805.1 of Glaucomys volans. Lineage (NCBI taxonomy): Eukaryota > Metazoa > Chordata > Mammalia > Rodentia > Sciuridae > Glaucomys > Glaucomys volans. The sequence continues at coordinate 1,350,982 of JAJEJO010049932.1, read as the reverse complement.
AACTCAATGTGGATAAAATTGAATGCATTACTTTCCTTCTTTACTCCTCCAGAATCTAGACTCTTCCATTGTTCCTTATCTCAGTGGGCTTCCAGGGGCATGATCCAGATTGTTGAAGTCATCCTTGACTTATAGCAACCATCCTCCATTTTCTAATACAGACATTTTAAATTCTTGCTTAAAACCTTCTGTGACCTATTTCTGTGGAAGTTAAGGAACTCTTTAATATGTTCTACATGAATCTGTATGATTCAACTCATACCCACCTTGTCAATCAGATAAAACTCTCTTCACTCCATTTACTCCAATTACACTGCTACACTTGTCTTCCTTCTATCATGTGTATGATCCGTCCCATCACAGATTTTTTGCATATGCACCTGGCTCTCCACCCCACTCCCATCTGAGGTAGGCTTCCCTCCCTTATTTGCCTAATTACCATCTGGTCTTGCTTCATATTTCAACTGAAATATTATTTTCCTCAGATAATCCTTTTCTGACCTATTGGCAATGTCAAATTGTCCTATCCCAAGTTCACAGGAAGTGAGTATCTATCTACTGAAGCATTTGCCACAGTTATAATGCTGTGTGTGTGTGTGTGTGTGTGTGTGTCCTTTCCACTCTATTAGTCTGGAAACTTTATAAAGGAAGTACTTTGTTCACTATGGTATCTGTAGTACCTACCGTACTCCTGGCATATGGCAGGTATTCAATACCTGCTTGTTAAATGAAAAAATGGCATGAGGAATAAGTGAATAAGTAAATTCCTTGGCAGCAGTCATTGAATAGGGTTTAAAACCCTGAATAAATAATATGTACACTGAATAAATTGATAAGTATCTAAAAATATCAAATTATTAGGAGATTGGTAAAGTTTCTATGAGGAAAGGTGGAAAAAAATTGTTGATGTTGAGAAAATGAGAGTTAAGAAACCTGAGAGGACATAAATTCCTCAAAAATGGATGTCAGGGAAAGAATCATTGGCTTGTAGAATCATTTTTTCAAGATAGACCAGAAAAATGAATGGATATACTAGGCATAGTGGCATATACCTGTAATCCCAGCAGCTCAGGAGGCTGAGGCAGGAGGATTGCAAGTTCAAAGCTAGCCTCAGCAACCTAGCAAGGCTCTAAGTAACTCAGTGAGACCCTTTCTCTGAATAACATATTTAAAAAAGGCTGGGGATGTGGCTCAGTGGATAAGCACCCCTAGGTAAAATCTGGAGTACCAAAAAAAAAAAAAATAGAATGGATATGAAGAAATTAGAGAATCCTTAGAAGCAGCAAGAGCATTACTAACATTCCTAGGTACTTGTGCTAGAAAAAATGCTGACTGAGAACCAGTCCAAGCTCTACTCTCACCTCACAGCTTGATTGATTGGATCATGAAAATATGCTGAACATTTTTTAATTATCAGCTCATTGTCTGTAATAACTAAAATTCTGATTCTGTTACTCCAGAAGAATTTTACATGCAATGAGACTATTAGCTACCCAATGGAATAGACCATATTGTACTCATTGCTCCTCAGGGTCTAGCATAGACTTTTGTACCTAGGTAGACTGTGTTGTGAAGCCTGTTGAATTGTTTATCCTCTAACAAACCATTACGAGTACCCTGAAACAAGAAATCAATTATAAAAGTATATGCGAAATTTTGTGTGTAGTTTGGATGTTTGTGTTTCTGGGAGTGAGAAAGAGCACTAGGTTTTGCAGTGTTGTGTGAAGAAAATAACAAAAGCCCCAAAGGTGAAGTGTTGGAGTATTGACATTATCTTCATAAGTCTGTTGCTCTCGATGCATGTCTCTGAGTTGGAATTGGCCTGATGTACCACCTCCTCATACACTGTGAACAGTGAATAAGGAGTCAGCTAATAAATATGGATTAGGGATCTCCAAGCATTGTATTAGATGTTGAGGGTACAGCAGTAGTAACTGTATTTAGAAACAGCAGTGCACAATACATGTTATTGACCCTAAGACACTCAGTTGCTAGTGAGATCAGTGAATAAACTCACAAACATGAAAAAATCAATTTAAAATGGCATCAGCATAAAAATGCAACAAGAAAGTGGTAGAAGGTAATGACTAAGACAAGACTAGGCCAGGAAGGAGTTAGTAGGGTGGTCAGGCAAGGCCTGAATATTTGGGTTCCAGTGAAAAGCATACTAACAGAGGTGTCAGAAGTTATTCTCTCAAGACAATAGCTGGGCAGTCTTGAGTAAGTCACTTACCCTGTCTGAATCACCATTCCCTCATCTTTTGTAAGAGGTATTATACTCACTTTTCATACATCAAAGAACTGCTATAAATTTTAGTGTTAAGGAATTCACCATCCTTGAAGTCTAGTTTGGCAATCAGTGTTATCTCTGGGTGTTCACAGTGCCCAACTGTCACCTTCTGAGGCAGTTTTTCTTGCCTTGTTCTCTCATTCCCACAGTGCCCTCCTCCAGCCAACTAGGCTTCACTGACCGGAGTGCGAAGGGGCAGACAGCAGCAGAACCTCATTCACCAAATTTCCATATAAACTCATTCTCTACTTTCCCTGAAGCCCCAAATAGGTGAAATACAAGCTGGGATATATTTAGCCCAAGGCCTCTAGGAAGAAGCAATGAATGCTAAAGACTGCTGAAGGTACGAACATGACCACCTTCAAGAAGTGGTTACAATCCATTTCCATGACATTGGCACCACTCCAAAACATCTGTCCTGGAAACAGGTATACCCCAGTAAGTCAATGTTCTTTCTTTTCCTAGGAAAATATGACCTTGGATCAGCAATTTGAACTGATCGAACTTAATAATAATCATTCAGGGTGGCATGTGAGAATAAGTTTGTTGGCTCTTGCATCAAAATAAGGGTTGAAAGCATAGTATTTATGATTTATGATCCATGGCTTTACTTCTAGGTTCATCCATCTAGGAAATAACACAATGAGGCTATAAAATAAAATACATACTTTCAATTATAAAGATAATATACTTGTTGTAGAGCTCAACCTAGGGAATATTATTTTAAAAAACCCTTTCTGCATTTAAATATGTATAACAAATTCAAATTTACATGACTTAGGAAGGAATCTTAAAGCTTCCTCTGAAGTATTCAGAAAAGTAATCACATCTTCCTTTCAACTTCGCAAACATTTTATCCATACCTTTCTAAAAAAGCTTTTCTACCTCTCTCACAAATCACTGAATTATAAAAATGATGTGTTCTGGTTTTCTACCAGATTATAATCTCAAAGTCCAGGATTTGTGACTGTTCTCTCTCTCCTTAACTATGTTTTATTTAGTGTCTCATAAAGTGCCTAGTCAATAGTTGTCAGATGATGAGTGAATCAAAGTTCAAGACCTCATCTAAGTTAAAATGAATGTTGTAAAAGAACACCAACAAGGAGTGATGAGTCCTACAAATACTTCTTAAGCAATGTTGAAAAATATACATGATAATTCCCTCTTTTCCCAATTCAATGAGTTCTCCATAATACCAAAATTTTTAGGCATGCAATAAATCATTCATCAAATACCCTACTAAAACTTTACAATTTCATTTTTCAGTCTCTCTTAATCCTAATCACACAATCGGACTTTTATTAACTCTAATTGCTCTTTGATCAGAATTTTGATTATTTACCCTGAGGCTACATTGCTTATTTCAAGTTGTTCTGCACAGTTGTAATTACCATATGTTTTCATTAATGTAATTCTGTTAGCTGACTGTTTACTGAGTGGTCTTAGTGTCAATCAATTATCCTGCTAGCCCATGCATCAAAGCAATTAGAATAGGGTTTAGTTCTCAAGGTGTAGTCATTAGAGTATTTTATTACAAATTTCCAGCCTATTAGAGGGTAACCAGGAAAAGATAAATAGGAGATTTTCAAACTCGGGTTTATACTAATATTACACATAGGACTGCTGGGAACTCATCTATGTGGTTAATATTACTATCAAAGAATTTGGGCCCTGGAACATATTATTAAACAACTGGAAAAATGAAGTCATATAGATCTACGGAAATTAAAAATAATAACCAATGGAAAATGACAATTCTTTCAAATGCATGGAAAGATCTAGGTACCACAGAAATTATTTTTCACCAAACCACTATATTTGATATGGTTTCCTAGCAACGTTCTTCAAACTTCTTTGAAGCCTTTTAAATGCTTTTAAAAACTCTTTTAAAAACATAATCTTATTACTCAAAATTAATTATCATATATTTATTCAAAATTCCTGCAATTTGACTAATTCTATACACATTATTTTGCACACAATATTTTTCTCCTTCCTTCATTTCTTCTTCTATTTCTTTCATCAAACACCTCTGACCATATGTCTTACACACCTGAAAACAGGAAGGAAAAGATTGCTCACATACTGGGTGAACAATATGCGGCAAGGGCCTCAGTGATTCCTGGTCACTAAGGGGCAATTGTCACAAAGTACAGTACATCAGACTAGTCAGAACTACCATTTCTTTTATGTATACTCACCTTTTTGCCCCATTTTCCATAAAGATAATAATAAATCACAGTTGTTGAGCACACTCAATATACCAAAGACCACTCTACAGATTTCAGATGCATTGACTCATATAGACTTTACAATAATAATATGATGTGTTGGTTGCTATCAGTTATCTTCCTTTTAAAGATGAAGAAACAGAGATGCAGATTAAGTAATTTGCAAAATAGAATTATTAAGTGTGTTCTGTAATTTAAAAATACAGAATGTATACTTTTAAGCTACTCAACTCTTAGAGTGGATTTTAAATTCTGTAGTATGAATGTAAATCACCAGAAATTACTTAAACAGAGTGTTGGGCTCTACGCCTTGAGTTTCTGCATCAGTAGGTCTGATTGGGATCTGTGAATGTATATTTCTAACAAGTTCCCAGAAGATGTTAAAGAAGCTAGGCCAAGGATCATACTTTGAGAACTAATATAGCCTATTCCAACCCTCTACTAGTCTCTGTAATCTTCCAACTCACCCATTACTCTTAATTCTCCAAAGGGTAGCTCATCAATTTCCAGAGAAAATAGATGATGGAATGTCAAATTTCTCTCAATTTATTTCTATTCTTCCACTTTTCCCCTCCAACTAAATCTTGTCATTATATTTTCCTGTTCTTATTTTTTTTCTCTATTATAATTGTCAAAGTTTTCATTTTCAGGTTAGTATTCCTAAAAGTGGATTCTACCTACTCAACACAATGCTCCTTTGGGATCTTCTTCAACCATATGTACCAGTGTTCTGCATAATCGTGTCTTGTGTTATATAATATAATACTACTCTAATTTTGTGTTCCCCTGCTATCTTTATTTATTCGGGGTGTATGTGTGTATGAGATTGGGGGAGGGGTTCTTCCCCCTCCGTCACCACTTCTGTAGTGTCTAAGAAATACCACGACTTTTCTGTTCATTTGTAAATAACAGAAAAACAAAATCACTTTAAATGACATATTTAAAATCTCACTGAATGTTATGGTTTAGATATAACATGCCCCCCAGAGCTAATGAGACAATGCAAGAATGTTCAGAGGTGAAATGATAAGATTAACTTAATCAGTGGTTTAATTCACTGATATGAGTTAACGGTGTGGTGAAGTGTGGTTGGAGGAAGTAGGACATAATGGGGGTATATATTTAGGGTTTATAGCTTGTTTCTGGTGAGTGGAGCTTGCTCTCTCTCTCTCTCTCTGCTTCCCAGTTTCCTGAGCTGCCTTTCTCTGCCACAGCCATACCCTTCTGCCATGAGCTTCTGCCCTCACCTCTGATCCAGAACTATGGAGACCAAGAGCAAAAAAAAAAAAAAAAAAAAAAAAAATTCCTTTTCTCCCTTTAAGTTTTTAAGTTGCTCTTGTCTGGTCTTTTGATCACAGTGATAAACAGCTGATGAAAACACCACATCATGAAAAGCAATCAACACTCAAGACTTTCCAAGCTGAAGCTTCTACTGCTGCAGTCTGGCAGATCTCCTCCAGACTACCACATCAGGGAGTGGAATGTTGTAGTCTGACTTTCTTGTCCTCTGCTTTCCCATTATGAAAAGGAAGATAAAAGATTGTTATTTGATCAATGTTGTCTTAAGATGCTTCATGCTCCATAGTTCTGTAATGTTTATTAAACTGACTCTTTCTTCTTTGGGACTTCTGTGGGTTCTTCAGACATTCCTTAGTTGGGTACCTTGCACTGCAACTCTCATGATGTAGCCAAGAAATTGCTATTGTCTAACCCCTGATTTCCTGGGAGTCTACTCCACACAGACATCTTTATCTCTTTATTGTCCCAGGCAGTGCAATTGGGCAAGAGTGAGAATGACAGCACGGCTGTTCTCAGCTGCAGCCCGCCATATCCTGTTCAGAGGTGATGCTTCCACATCCTTGGCCCTGGCAAATTCTGGGAAGGCACTTTCTTTTAGATGTGCACAGGAAGTTCTCACTTTTAAAAAAATTAAAAATTGGATGTGTTTTAAATGATACTCAAAAATATTATTAGAGTAACTTGAAGTTTCAGCACCTGTATTGTATAGTGTCAAAGTTAAACACACCAGTCTTCCATGCCCTCTGACTGCAGGACACCCACATTATGATCTCAAAGAAGCCCAAGAACTTGAAATTGACTTTTCAATCATCTTTAGGATCTGTTGCCTTTTAGAATTTCACATGTAGCATTCTCAGAACTGGGGTGGAAAATTGCCAATAAAATTTGTCACAAATTATTCACTATTTCTCTGGGTGCTTATTCTTTTTTAAAAATTTAAATTTTTTAAAAAATTTTATTTGTTCTAATTAGTTGTACATGACAGTAGAATCCATTTATACATTTTGATAGATCATACATAAATGGAGTGCAATCTCTCATTTTTCTGATTATACATATTGTAGGATCACATCGGTCATGCAGTCATACATGTACATAGGTAATAATGTTTGTTTCACTCTACTATCATTCCTCTCCCCATTCCCCTTCTCCTCCCTTCACTCCTCTCTAACTAATATAAAGTAACTCTATTCTTCCCTATCCCTGCCCCCTTATTGTGAATTAGCTTCCACATATCAGAGAAAACATTCAGCCTTTGGTTTTTTGGGTTTGGCATATTTCACTTAGCATGATATTATCTAACGCCATCCATTTACCAGCAAATGCCAGAATTTCATTCTTCTTTAAAGCTGAGTAATATTCCATTGTATGTATGTGTGTGTGTGTATATATATATATATATATATATATATATAACATTTCTTTATCCATTCATCTGTTGAAGGGCATCTAGGATGGTTCCATAGTTTAGCTATTGTGAATTGAGCTGCTATAAATACTGATGTGGCTGCATTACTGTAGTATGCTGATTTTAAGTCCTTTGGGTATAAACTGAGAAGTGGGATAACTGGTCAAATAACTGGATCAAATGGTAGTTCCATTCCAAGTTTTCTTAGGAATATCCACTGCTTTCCATAATGGTTGCACCAGTTTCCTTTCTCACCAGCAGTGTATGAGCTTATTCTTCTTAAATCTTTTCTTGTGGTATGACAATATAGTCGCATGAAAAGTAAAAAACCATACATAGTTAACCTCTCTTGCTATCTCAATCACTTCTTAATCCCTTGAAATTTGATTCTACCCCTTTCCTTCTCTGCAAGTTGCCAGTGACTTCCTACTTGCCTATTCAAAATCTGAGGATATTTCTCAGCCTCATCAAAGCAGAGTGCTCATTGGCAATCAGAATTGTAAATAATTCCCTTCCTGGAAATCTTTTCCCTCCTGGGACTTCAGTGGCACTACTTTCTCTTAATTTTCTCTCCTTTTGGCTCCTTGTCTTACGTTCAGGGGCTTCATTCTTTTCTAGTCTATTCTTCAAAGATTAGAGAACTACCCATCTGTATTCTCTCTAAGACAGTTTCATCATTCACAGGCAAGTTCACCATTCAACACACCAGCATGGATAGTCATCCACAGACTCGTCTGGACTCTGCTGCATCTCCACTTGCCCTTTCAAATCCAAAACATCTGAAATACCAAACTCCAAAACCCCCATTCTTCCTAATATTCCCACTCAATTCTCCAGTAGCACTCTACTCATTCATTACCTACAGTGTTTGGCCTCCAATTCCATTTTTTAAGAAGTAGAAATAGCATCCAGCACAGCAGCAACAACTTCTTCCATTTATTGCCCAGTAACAATGTACCAGGCAGGTATTTTGTAGATAAGGACACTTAGGTTTAGAGGTTAAATAACTTGCTCAACTCACATAACTCTTGGTTGGCAAGCCCAAGATTTAAACCCAGGTCTAGGCAGGTCCTCTTAGCCACTATGCTATGCGATGTTCTCCTAATAGCTCTGGAAACTACCCCAACTATAAATCCTCAAGCTCTAATTCACATCTTATCACTTTGGATAAAATCCAGCTTTCTTTCCATTGTTAGCAAAGCCCTTCATTATCTGGCTCCTGAATCCCTTCCTACTTAATCTCCTCCTATCTACCCATAAAACATCTGGACAGCAGCCACACTGAACCTCTTGTGTTTGGAATCCACTCTCCTTAAAGTGCCATTCCTTCTAGCTAGATTGCCTTCCACCTGACTAACAACTAAATAGCCTTCAGGACTCAGGCCCATGAGGTGACTTTCCTTTGTTCTCACAAAGTACTCTAGACATTTTCCCTTATAGCATTCACTAGAAAATACAATGAGTCTTTACCAATGTTTACTTGTCTTACCTTCCACTAAATAAGAGATTTTTTGGTCTTTAGCAACAGGACTGTGCTTGTTATATGGTAAGTGTTCAATAGACTAACGTATGTTTTATATTGAACTTTATTAGGAAAATATCAACTTTAATGACTTGTACTATATTAGATATTAAAATATATGAAACAAGGTAAAAAAGAGACTGTCAGAAATACAACACTTGAGGGCATCTCTTTAATGCATCAGCATCATAGCATATAGTTCACTTAAAATATTATAAAGATGCAATAAAAATAGGCAATTAAAAGGTTTTATTTTATGGTTAGATTTTTTTAAGCCCAAATAACCTCTCCAAGCTTAATAAAACAGAACTCTGAGGTTTCAAGTAAATAAGTGGGCAATTAACTACTTGGAATGAGTCAAAAGGTTTTTTTGGTAGCAACTTTGATTCTATCCATAGGCACCCCTCTGTGTGAAATTGGTGAAGACAGAAATCAAGTTACCAAATTTTCATAAAAAATGTTAATTCTGCTACAGGTTTATTTCACATTGAAAGAATATTGCTATTGAATCAATAACACAGAATATTGGCACTGCAGACACTCATCAGAGAATCCAGCCCCAAACTGACCTAATAGTAAAACAAGCTCACTTCTGGCAAGGGTATTTTGAGAGACTGCTCAAGGAGCAGACTAATGTTGCTTGTAACCCCAGAAGTTTTGTTGTTGTTGTTTTGTTACATAAAATTGTCACTGACCCATTTTCAGAATTAGCAAAATTTTCTATCGGAATACAAGTATTTGAGGAATATGGGTATAGAAACAAATGTAGCTCTAGATTTATACTACATTCAAGTGGTTAAAAGAAATCAAGTTTAATTTTTTATGAAAAACATAACTCCAGTAATTATATGGAATGTATAATGGTAATTCAAAATTGTCATTATTTAACAGATTAATTTTCTATAGGTTGAAAATGTGCTCCTTACTGTAACTAAATCATATTAGGGAATTGAAAAACTTTGAGTATAGGTTCTATAGACTAGTCCAAAATTACAATTGAAAGGCATTTTTAATTTTACACTTCATTATAAATTAAAGAAAAGCAAACATGAGTGTGAATTACCCAACTCTTAAGGGACCAAGGCAATTTTGAACATTCCAGCTAAGTTCTGACTGTACCCTTTGAGTTGTATGTTCCTGGGCCACCTGTCACCATTGAAGCTAACAAAGCTCTGTGTCCAGGCTGCTCCATGGGAGAAACAGGAACTTGAAAAGTTCGTAAGCAACTTTGCTGATTGGGGAAGACGTGGTGCCAGCGAAGAACTTCATGTCAAATTTCTCAGGAAGAAAAGTTAAATGGTGAAAGAAGAGGCAAGGAGGAAGAAAGAGGGCTTCTAGGTGTTCACCTGACCTCTTTCTTTGTTTTCTGGCTCCTATGAAAGTGTTCATGGCACTGAAAGTTCATAGATAGGATCAGGTGGAGGGAAATGGGGTAAGTGCTTTTCAGGATGGAGAATAATAGCAGACCTTGAAAGCAAGAAGCAAGGACTGTAACAACATGCTGAAGGACACAGAAAGCAAACAAACAGTTCTGAGGAAATGAATTATGTAAAAATAGAGGTCATGGGGCAGTTTGGAGGAGCATAAGAGTGAAAAAAGGCACCTGTGAGTATTGCAAGGACAGACTTTCACAAGAATTCTTGTTCTTTAGCAGAAATATTGTTTGTGTTCATATCATTACAATAAAGACCTATCTACATCTATTTAGGAAACAAAGCATGCCCTTACGCCTCTCTGTAGAATTACTTATTAGGGTTCATGCACGGGTCCTGGAGTTTGCAAGGCGAGGTCACTAGCAGGGAGCCACACAAGTTCTGATTGCTGTGCACCAGCACGGTCTGTTTGCTGTATCACCGTCCAGCAGTCAGAAGTTATGCCACATTGCTTAAAGGCCTCAGAGTGCTTCTTTTGCCTACTGTGCTCACAATCACTCCATTTCAGTTAGACTATCAGCTGCTTGGCCACCCTGCTGTTATCCATCTTCTATACATGTCCAGCCCAGTAAATATGAATTTCAGTGAGCTTGACTTCCTTGCTGATGTCCCAGGATCCTGCTGTTGTTGACCTTGTCTTTCCATTAGCTGTTAAGTATGACTTGTAGGCAAAGTTGATGAAACTGCTTCAGAAACGGGATGAGCTTTTCTTTTTTCTTTTTTTGAGATGTTAGTCTTCATCTACTAAAGAAAACTGAGCCTCGTCATCATTTAGAGCTTTCTCTTTGAATGAACCAAAATGTTGGGTTCATTTCATAGGCTGCATGCTTACCTTTCAAAATGAACTCTGATTCAGCAAAATACTTTCAATTTGGGGGTTCACCAAGGTCTACTATCAAGATTGCAATGCATTACAATGACACTATTACAAGTCAAGATTTTTGTCTACTTTTACATAATGCACTGTTTGACTTTGGTCTTCTTAAAGCTATCAGATTACTCAGGCTGATATTGCTGAGCGAGCAAGTATCACAACTCATAAAGTCTACTTATCTCTAAGTCTGTCTGTACCTGGTAGATGGAATTGAAGTATAATAGGTTTGTGAGCTCTCAGTGACTAGCCGCGTACCTGAACACCCTTAAATTGGCATGTGCAGGCTTTACATATTCCTTTATGAAGTTTACAAAACTTGGTGGTAACAATAATTTCTCATTTGACACAACAGTAATATCTGTCTCTGATGCTAGCCCTTTTGAGAGTGACCTTCTACTTCACAACAGCATTTCAAATCAAAACAGAAGACAAACTGTCTTGGCATCTTTAGATTAGCCACATATTATGGACATTTTGGATTTAGGAAAATATGCTATTCCCTTTAAGAGGAATGTACTGACGTGAGATTTAAAAGGCAGAGCTGTGGGCTTTATACTAGATCAGATATTAGGCATGAAAAAAGTGGGGTTTTAGTTAAGCGGTCACTGGCTTAACAGAAATGGACAGGCTATCACATAGTTATGAATATATTTATTTTGAGTATGAGTTGATACTATCCAAAGTTAAAATCTGTTGTCCTCACAAAGAAGACAAGGTATATGTTAATGAGCTGTACAAACTTGAGGCATTCCCAAGGTATGAATAACCCTGACTATCAGATCAGGCTAATGTATGCATAACATATTGGCATTACTCTCATGCACACAAACACACACAGGTGGAGATAATATAGGAATATGCACATTTATATACTTTTAAATTGTTTTTCACAATGCCAGTATTAGTAGAATTTGTATGTAACATAGCAAAATATGTTGCTTTTTCTGTAATTGTTTACTTTAACAGTTCCTTTAATTCAGTAAATGTACCTTTACGTCAGGGGAAGATAGACATTTATATTTAAAAAAGGCTTGCATACTGAATAAAAGATCCTGGGAAAAGAAAAATATATATATGTAACCTAAGAAAATTTTCTCTTACCTGTGGAATACTTGTATCTTTAAGATGGTAATGGTTATTACACACACACGCACACACACACACACACACACACACATTAAAACAACCAAGAATAAAACAACCCTGTTTTGTTGTTTAAAAACTATGGAAAACATGGATTTAACAAAGTTTAAAAGGGTGTTTCATGATAGGTGTGTTAGGACTTTAACTCTGAATTATAAATTTTTAAACAGGGATTGAGGAAGTCTATAATAAAAGCATGGTACCATTTAAGCAGAGACTTCTTAAATTCAAAGAACATCAAAGAATCACTCAGGAAACAATTTGGTGATTTGGAAAACAATGGCCAAAGTATAATCCAGGAAGCCCCCATACCACCCTCAGAGTTGTCCTGCACAGCTATTTAAGACTGTGCTGTGCATGTTCTTACTTGTAGTGTCCTTGAAGAGCTCATATCTAGGCAGCTATGCAAAATCCAAAATCTTCTTAAAAATCCTGATCCATGTGGTTTCCAATCCCAGCTTCATTTACTACTTGAAAAACGTTTATTTTTGATAGTAGCTTTTCTAAGATATATGATGTTATTTGGATTCAGGAACATAAAAATAAAAGACGATCATGTAAAATCAAACTGTCATGTATTTACACTGCTGGGTTTTTGACATTCATTTAGAAAGAACCATCAGTAAGATCTGGAAAATTAGATTCATACAGATTTCAGGAGTCATGTAAATTTCAAAACCAAAATGAATCAACTTTTAAGCTTCAGTCTTATATAAGGTGAGATCAATATTCAGGGTGCTGTCAAGAAATGTTTTGACATTCTACTACCAAAAAGAAATATTGAAAAAAAAGAAACATTGGTCTTGCCTCTATCCCTCAGTAGCTTTCTGACATAGGTAAGTTCCTCATCTTCCCAAATGTACTCAAATGTAACAGGCTCAGGTTGTTAGAGGCTAACCCCAACATCCTTGCTATCCCCGACATTCTATAATTTTTGTATAGTAATGAAATGAACTTTAGAACTTTATGTTGTCTCTTATTATTCAGGAGTCAATTAAACAGAAGCAGCTTAATGTTAAAATTTGGGCCGATACTGACAAATATTTGTCAAATGAGAAAAGAAAATCTGTGGTGGGAGAGTCAATTGTAAAATATCATCCTCTCTATTCATTCTAATTAGAAAAACAAGTCCCATTTGGGGAACTAGTAACAGGAAGCACCCTCTTTTCCAGCTGACCTGGTTTGGCAAGTAAGCCTCAGGCTGGATCTCAGAATCCAGTCTCCTCTGCACTCCAAGGCCATAGAATCATCTGTGGCAGAAATCTTGCAATATACTACTGTTGAGATTGGTGCTCTGGACTTCAAGAGCCCATTCCTATACCATGGATCTACTTCTATCTCCATCTTCTTTCTCTCCACAGGTAAAGGTGTTTACAACTCTCTAAAAGAACTCCCACTAGATTTCTAGAACTGACTTCTAAATCTCTACACACACTGACTTCCATAGTTTCCATTGCCTTCCTCACCTACCCACCTCCCATTCACTCCTGGATGAACCACAGCACTAAGTTTCATTGCCCTCACCACTAGGAATGGGTTTCTCTAACTAACTAATAAACCCATTAGAAACCTTCAAGCCTCATCTTACTTGACTCCAGAGCTCAACATTTTTGAATATTCTTTAGATCATAAAATCTCCATTCTATTATTTCTGGTCATAACATCCTGTCTCAATTCTCTTAATTCCAATTATTATTATTTTGAGATATCAGTGTTCCTCAAATCCTGCCTTTGACCTCCACATCTACCTTGTGATACCTAAATTTCAGGGGTAGCATATACTGGAAATCTACCACTCATAAACACATGTGACATGGAATTGATTATTTTTTTTCTGTGATTTCCTGTATCTTTCGAGATCATCTAAGGCACACATGTACCACTAAAGCAATTTAAAAACCTAGAGTAAGTGTTACTTACAAGATTTTATAAGCTCTTTAATGAATCCCTTTTTCTAAATGCCTCTTTTATCCAATTGCTCAACCCCTTGGCTCCCATCCTTTCCTTAGTTAAAATCATCTTTTTTTCTCACTTCAGCTGCTTTAACTGTAGAATTGAAATGATTATTCTCTTGTATAGTTTGTGGCATGAATCAGATGAGATAATGCATTTAAAAGGCCTGGAACACAGCAGGAGTGTAATAAATGGTAGGATATTATTATTGTTGAAATTATTATTTTTATTACTCATAGGATTATGAGGTTCCATAAATTGCAACTTGACCATAACTATCACTAACTTTATTTGCTATACTAATATTAGCTTAAGACTGAACTTGATCCGATTTGCTAAATTAGCATTTTTTCAACTACTACATAGCAGTGAAAGAAAAGGTTGTAGACTAACTCAGTGTAAGAGATCCCAGTTTAATTTAGAATTGCAGACAGACATGTTATACTGAGCATCAACTTTCAAAATTTTAATTAGAAATCACCCTTAGGCTATTTGGCATCAGAAGAATAACTTTGTACTTAATGAGTCAAATCCAAGAATATATGTTAGTTAATGGAAGTCTCGTCTTTATAGTACCAGAGAATTTCCTAGTTTATTACATAACAACTTCCATAACAAATTCAAAATTCCACTCTTTGGCACTAAATCTTCAATTTGAAAGAAGAAATGACTATTTGGGAAATATTTTAGTCATTGTAACATTTTTTCACAACTAGGCTCAAGTAGGAAAGCATTCATGTTGAAAACTTTGACTAAAATGTGACAGTCCATGGTACAGTTTTACCAAGCACAGATTCAAAGCAACTAAGCCCATCTTGAAAAAGTGTTCGACCTAATACATTCTTTATGAAAGAGGGTAAAATTTTCTCTTCATGGGGTTTCCAACTTAAGACGGTGCTTGACAAAGAGCATCTTATTTGACCTTTCCCCATGATGACTTCTAAAATGCTTCTGAAAGCACAGAAAATAATAAAACTCACCTAACACACAGCCTAAGCCTACATACAATTACCTGACTATGGATAGAAATTCTGGAGGCTGGTAAAAAAAAATATGATCAAAAAATATGCTTCTCTGTGTTCTAAACCCATAAGTTTGATTTTCAAGGTCCAAATTCATTTATTAAAACTCTCATTGTTCATAAAGTGAGAATAAAGATTCAAGGCTTTTAAAAACAGACTTACAGATTTTTCTTTCTCCTTCAACTTTGTACTCAGAGCACAGTAAGAAGTTAAGAAGCAGGACAGAAATGATAGCTTGAGGGAGGTTTCTGTGGGTGACAGAACAGGTGGGAGTAGCTTTGGGGGATCAAGATAGCACAGTACACAGTAGGGACTCCCTTGTGTTACAGGTTAAGGTAGAAATGGATGATGAAGCTTCTCTAACTTGGGTGGTTTGTGGGAAGTTATTTTCTCAATTCTTTGGTATCAAAGGAGAGGAAGAATCATCAGAAGCCTGAATCCTCCGAACTTCCATTCAAGTGAGGGTCTGATCTTCCCCATCAGCATGTGGGCACCATCAGCATGTGGGCACCATCCTGATTTCTGACGTACTCTGAGCCTTCTGTTTTGCTATGTGATTTTTCTTTATGTTTACAGAGAATTATATCTACCAAATAGTTAACATCTGTATCTAATGCCCTTCTCTGCCAGGATCTTAAGTAGTTTACAAAAGTGAATTAATTGCATATGCATATATTCCAAATAACACACATGACCTTTCTATTTTAGTTTTGAGAAGTAGTCTTTATGCATAAATAATATTTTCACAGTATTCCTAAATCAGCTCTAGTTTGGAAGAGAAATCAAATTATGTGATGTGATTAGTAAAACTAGAAATCAGTTCAACAAATCCCCCAAACCCAAGCTCTGCTAGATATATTTAGTGTATGTTTTTTCAGGTTCTCCTTCAACTATCTCTATCACATTATCGTTCTACATTAATACAGAGCCAATAGGTCTAAAAGGATAAAAATGTGAGAAGGAGTAGGGTAACAAGTAAAGAGACTGGTAAATGCATAGATAGATACATCCACGCACATATATGTACATATAAAAATTCACATACACACACACAAACACACACACACATACATATATATAATATTCTACTATATATTTAAGGAAAATAAAACATACTTAGGAAATGGCAAAGAATCACAAAAATGAAAATTAGATTATCAAAGGGGTTCATAAAATCAAATCCAAATGCTATCCCTTAAAACTAAACTGAAGGAATAGCTGCGAGATTAGAAATTTAGAAAAATAAGAATATGTCCATCATATGCAATATAATTACAAGGATCACAATAGTAGAAATTTAGATAGCATATTAGACATTGATGTTGTATTATTATTAATGTGTATAATATATCAAAGATTGATGAAATAATGTTACAAAATGAATAATAGCGGGGTCAAATGGTGGATCCATTCCAAGTTTTCTAAGGAATCTCCACACTGCTTTCCAGAGTGGCTGCACCAACTTGCACTCCCACCAGCAATGTATGAGTGTACCCTTTTCCCCACATCCTCGCCAACACCTGTTGTTGCCTGTGTTCTTAATAAAAGACATTCTAATTGGGGTAAGATGAAATCTTAAGGTGGTTTTGATTTGCATTTCTCTTATAACGAGGGATGTTGAACATTTTTTCATAAATCTGTTGATTGCTTGTAGATCAAAAAGTAGGAGTTCTAGAATATGTATTTACAGAAGAAACTAGAAAAGTAGGCAAAAATATATAGGATGAAAGCAGTTTAAAAGTCCCTTCTTTCAAACTTTTAGGAAACTACTATCTTCCTGACATATGAATTAGGCAGGAATGTAGCAATGTGAGAAATTCTGAAAAATATTTTATGAATCCAGCATAGGTCTGATATGAAAAAAAAATTTAAGAAAAGTTTCAATGCCAATGTTATTTTTTACATTGATATAAACAGCCTAAATGGAATAGTAGCATTTAATTTATTGCAAAGTTGATCAAGGAGAGCTTATTTCAAAAAGGAAAGATAAAATGTTCATTCATTAAAATTAATATTCAGTATTCATGTAGTTCCTCAAATCATTAGATGAAGAAAAAAACTATATAACATTCTTCATAGGTACAAAAATTTCCAAGTTTGCTATAAAATGGAAAAAAAAATGATTTCTTATTCATGTATGTGTCAGTCCAGGGGTTGTTCCAGCCATGTGGAAATAAGATGCCTTCTTTGTTACTCTGACTTCCCAGGTATTTCTTCCTTCTGATTGACAAAAATGGCTCACCACCACATCCATACTCAGGTCACAGGATGAGGCAGAAAGAAAATGGGAGGTTTGTTCCACTTCTTAAAAGCCCAATTGGTAAAAGGCATAAAACACTTCTATTTATGTCCAAGTGGACTCAAGTTATTCATATGCTCCATTTAAAAGTTACTTAGCTGTTTAAAAATGATTGTCTAAATCTAAATAATATTTATTTTTGGCCTTGAAACATTTATTTCTAGCCTTTATTATGGCTAAAAATTCCAGATTCTTCAAGAAGTCAAGAAGGGATACTGAGGAAAATTTATTTTATATATATTTTTTTAACATGTCAGTATTTAATTCTAACTTTTGAGAGAAAAATAGGTAGAGTAAAAGCATAATGTTTTAAAAACATCAACTGGATTATAGTTATTTAAAATCTAAAAAGATCTCATATTTGTATCTGCATTATGATCTGCAGAGTTTGAGCATCTGTTTGGAGAGAAAATATTCATTTTCCTTAATGTAGGCAATGATTAATTAATGTTGATTTATTCATACAAATATCACATTTTTTTCCTCAGAAACATACTTTTAATGCTAAGATATTTAAAACTTGCCTTAAATATAATTTAATTCTCATTAAATCATTTTAGCCTCCAAATGGTTCTTTTGTCTGCAATTTTATAACATGGATCATAGTTCTGTAGCTATATCTATAATAATTTTTGTCATTGACATTTATTCACAGAGACGCCTAAAGACACCATTTTATGATGTTCACCATATTATTAACTCATTAAAAAAATATCCAGCTCTGTAGGAAACGGGGAGTTCTCTAAGGGAAAAAGAATCTGCCATATGGTTCCATCAGTGGGGAAAAATGAATTTTCTCATCCCTATAGAAATCTGTGAGCTCTTTACTATGCAAAACTTTATGAATCTTCTGGAGGAATCATGAGCAGGAGGAATTTAGTGTTATTTATCGATAAGTTTTAGTTGTGAACAGTACTATTCTTTGTTCTAACAATGCTTACACTGACAACTCTTTAATAAGTAATTATCATAAATATAAGCCATGAGTGTAAGAGAATTTATTGTGTCATAAGTATTAAAATATAGAATCCAGATCATGTGGGAGTTAATGATTCACAAAAAATTATTTAATTGTGAATATATAAAATACTTTTTAAAGGGAGGCAATAGCAAATACAACATTTAAGATTTCTTTGCAAAGTGAATTACAACGGACTTAATAAAGAAGAAGAAGATGAGGCAAGGAGAAGAAGAGGAATGGAAAGAAGAAAGATATTCATAATAAAGTCTGTCAGTTTAAACATGGTTATTTTCTTTTTTAAGTTTGCATGCTGGATTTCTTCTGCTTTCTTTGGTTGTGAAATATTATAATTGTGGAAAGTAGATTTTTGTCTTAATGTACCACAATTTGCTGTGCAACCTTAAATAAGTCACTTTGCATCTTTCTGCTTAATTAATTTTCTTCCTTTTTTTATTGAAGAGTTTGGACCAACCGCACGATACAATGAAGCATTTGAACCTCACCCCTTCAAATTTGGATGTTTTAATTTTAATATCATATAAGATCTGTATAAGCTTTAAAAAACTTTATTTGATGTAGTTTTGTGTTTAAAAACATAATGCATTGCACCAAAAAATATAATTTAATTTTTTTTCCCCTTGGGCAAACGTTCCACTTTTTTTCTTTATTTTTACAGATTGCATTTTGATTCATTGTACATAAATGGGGTACAGCTCTTCTTTTCTGTGGTTGTACATGATGTAGATTCACACCATTCCTGTAATCATACATGTACATAGGATAATGATGCCTGTTTTTGATAATAGTATCATATCCTGAGTTCTCTTTTATATAATAAAATATACTTATTTTTGAGTGCTTTCAATTGTCTCTAATTGTATTAATAATATAACATATAATACATTCTAACTGAACTATTTTAGGTAAACAATAAGGTAAAACAATATCAGAAATTTCCATGGTACTTTCTCTCATCATTAGATCATATCTTGGCAGTTATAGAAGGAATAATTTTACGATCATTCCTAATATATTCATATCTTATTAATACTATTCTTTTCACCTATTTTTACCTAAAGTTTAAGTCAAGCAGTCATTCTCCATTTTCCTGTTTATATCCCATATTCTAACCTATCAGTCAAAATTGCCATTATGCCTAGACATGATGTCACATATATCTATAGTATTATTTGATTGGCAAGGAAGCTGGTTATACATGAAACTGACATCATATCTCTGCACAATAAAGAACTTTTCTGACAGCATATTTGCCATGAACTCCTTATGTGAAAACCAACTTCTGTATTTACAGAATTTTCTCAGAGTCATAATAATCTGCATTTCCTAAGAGAAGAAAAAATATAGCATCTCTTTTCAGATACATTATATTCACCTTGAAGCACATTTGGAAAAGTTTGCTGATTGCCACATATAATTCTATATTATTTTTTACTTTCTGATTGGCAACAATATACTTTATGCAGGGGCTAACAAACTATGACTCACAGGTCCAATTCATTCATTGCCTGTTTCTATGTAAGCTGTATGGTTTTTATATTTGAAGTGGTTTTATATCTGAAGTGGTAGAAACAGTTTGAAAGACAAATTACAATCCATGATGTTGTAATTATATGAAAATTATATAAAACTTTGGTGAAAATAAAACTTTGGTGTCCATATTAAGTTTGATGGGAACACTGCTACTCATTTTTTCACATTTGTCTATGGCTGCTTATGTAATATAATGACAGAGTCAAATAGCTGTAGCCCAGGTCAAGTGCTCCATGGAGCCTAAAACATTTGCTATTATGCCCTTTACTTAAAAGTTTGTGGTTCACTTCTCTCTGATCTATGGACATATAAGGGAGATTTCATAGAACCCGAAAATACTTGTCATCACTTCCAAATTCAATGCATGAGTCTCATGTTTATGAGTCAGTCCACTACTTCTGTAGAGTTGTATATATGATTATTGGCTATCTAAGATAATCCAAATAAAAACATGGAACTATATTAATAAGGAGAATTTGAAAAGAACAACCTTTGCTTCAGTTTGTCCTCTATATCTGAATCTACTTTAGTGACCATATGAATAATGATCCACTCTAAATAATCAGGGATTATTTCTCTTATGGTTTCAGAAATAGGTTGTACCAACCCCCTCCCCCCAAAAAAAATACGGAGGGTGGGACAAAGAAAAAAAAAATCAAAGAGTGACATTTGGAACATCTGGCAGATATGGAGACATACTGATCACACTCTACCTCACAGTTTATTTTGGAAGTTAAAAATAAAACTCATCTTGCAAAGCAAATT
Source organism: Glaucomys volans (assembly GCA_020662805.1). Classification (NCBI taxonomy): domain Eukaryota; kingdom Metazoa; phylum Chordata; class Mammalia; order Rodentia; family Sciuridae; genus Glaucomys; species Glaucomys volans. The sequence goes on along the minus strand of JAJEJO010049932.1, from coordinate 1,330,231 downwards.
TCCGGTACATTTTAAATGCAGGTTTCCCAATGACAATGGTCACACTTCTATGCACTCCAATGCTAATGATAATAACAATAATAACATTTTACATTTCTCTCAAGATTTACAGTTTGGAAAGATCTTCTTAGTGGTGACTACTGAGGTAGATGATTAATAAAGAATGCTTCACTTAGCACAGAGTCGCCTTACGAGATGCATCCATATACATGAACCAGGAACTGCCTGTGGGTCACACTTGATTCCTGTTTCTGAGGAACCTTACTTAAGGTTAAGGAATAAAGCAAAATTTGTCAATAATTTTATGTTTTTATCATTCTTCTTACCAATAAACTACAATAATATATTGATAATAATATTTTACATCTTTATTTTAGATTTAAAAAATTATTTCCTGCCCACACTTATGCTTATGATTGTATAATGTCTTTCAGGTACATCATTTATGGGTAAAAAGCTACAAGTTCATCACCTTGTTCTTTTCTTTATTATTCATCTTCAAGTTATCTTTACTGGCCAGACCTGAAGTGACCTTAATTTATTTCTCTAAATTGAGATAATTTTGATAGTAAATGGAGGATGATTGGTCATTACAATAGAAAAACACGTATAAATTAAAATAGTCCCAAGTAATCTGGGAATGTTTGCCATTGACCATGACATACAGTCACCTTACTTTAATTCTCATTTGACTAACAAACAATTCTCAATATTAGCAAAGCTTAACCTCTTAGTACTTCAGAAATTGAAATCATTTTTTTTTCCTTTTGAGTGAAGTTCTTTCTGCAAAACAATTGGTAATATATATTTTTTACACCAAGTTTATCTTTTGGTAAAACAACTTAAGTGATGATAATAAAATTTGATAATCATTATATAAGAAAGCCTAGTAAAATAACTTGAGCTATAAACATAAATTATTTTCTCTGATAGTTACTTTAATATTCAAATGCAACTGATTGTCTTTTATTAGTAACATTTAAATAAATATTTTGAAGCTACTCTGAATTCTATGAAATAGCAGAGTAGATAATTAATCATTAGAAGATACCAAAGTTAAAATTTTAAATATTTTAAAAATACTATTAAAAATAAAAGGAAGGAAAGAACCCAGGTTCTCTGAATCTAATCCATATAATGGTATACAGACTGATTTCTGAAAGGGACATCATGGACATCATTTTACTTTTCCAGTTCCCTTGTTCATAGATAAAATAACCACAGTAAACATTGCTGTGTTAATCAGGCCTATTTAGTTGTAACCGGTATAAATTCAATTCAAGCAATCATAAGCAAAAATAAAGCTAGACTAGCACTGGATTAAGATCTGATGGAATTCAAGAATCAAAAGATGCAACATCACATCTCCCTTTCTCCATCCCTTTAGTCCATTCTGAGGCAGGATCTCTCCTCTGGAGGGCAATATGGCTGCCACCAGCTCCAGGTTTACATGTCCCATCTCAGTGACTCAGTACAAAGAGTCAGACCAAAATCTGGGACCTGAGGCTCATTAAATTTTGATTCAGGGACTGTGCCCATCCGTAAAGCAAGCTTCATGGATAGAATGAACTGATTAGATAGGCCTGCACCACCTGCTTCTCTACGAACCATCAAAAAGGAGTTTGCCTGAAGTATATGGATTGCTGAAGTGGAGAAATGGTATTTTTCCTCTCCGATCCCTCAAAAAATAGTATTATGACAAAAAGACAAGGAAAAGAATGCCAGGTAGAATATCAGGCGCAATATTTGATATCTACCACCATATTCCCTGTCCACAGACACAAAGAATTTCTATTGCACTGTACATGAAGAATTATGTAGACTTTCTATTGAACTGTGCATATATTACATAGAGGAGCTTAACATTAAATCACCATGAAATTATGAAATTATTATGAATATGCAAGTACATACATTAAAATTTACGAAAATGTTTTTATACATATTTGAGATACACATACACGCACATACATATCTTGAACATTGTTCTTGCTATTTGGAGGGCACTAAGATACATGATACAAAATACAAAGATATAGATGATACCTGCTCTTATAAAGGCTACATATAGTAGAAAGAAAAAAGGTGGAACATGTTATGACTTCAGGATAATTAATATAGGAATTAAATTTTATTCATAATTTGAATTTATCAGAGAATACACATGTACAAGATTCATTTTGATAAGCTGTGAGACTGCCACATAATTTCAAACTAAAAATTGTTTTCATTTTTCACCAGTTATATGAAATCATAGTCCTATTTGAAAGCAAGTTATATAATATATGTAACTTTTAAGACTTTTTAAGAATAAGGTTCAACATTAGTATATTTTTTAAATTCTCCTTTATGTAGAAGTATATTTTAATACAATTAAATTTACAGCATATATTTAAGTGTTTCACTACCAGATTTTTTTGTAACCATGAATATGTATTTTATGTTTTCCAATAATTGTATACCAGCAAATGAGCACATAATTTTAATGTCAGACAAAATAAACTTAGCTAAATGAAAGTTTTACATCCAGAGACAACATTTCTAAGTATTTTCTAATGGTTCCATTTGTTTGAGTTTAAAAGTTTAGTATAAATAACTCTATTAAGTATTCTTCAAAATATTTAAAAATGATAAAGAAAACAATAATTTTATAAAATTCCCTCATTTTCCTTTAGCTACAGAAAGATCCTTGTCTCAATATAGAGTTGTTATGATTCCAACATTTATTTAAGCTACAGTAACCATACAACAACTATTATTATCTTTCAGTTGTTCACACTTAATAATTCAGGGGAAGCATTTTCCATGTATATAAACAGAAACCATGCCAGAAGCAGATGGTTAAATATCCATCAAAATCAGGAGACAAAATTTATTAGCAGTCACACAGGTAATTGACTCAGCAATGCAGACATAATGATTTCCTCCTGTGATACTTTAAAGTCTGGCAACACTGGTAAACCCACTGTAATAAAGTCTTATAAATTCTACTTTTATTTAATTTTCATTTTAGGATTATTGCAATGTCATGCTTCGCTTTCTGATATAATATTATACAGATTTTTTTAGTATTTTCAAACTGAATATTTATGGGATGACTTCATTTTTTAAGACTTGGTTTTACTAACTGGATATTATTTAACAATTCATCATATTCAGTCTGAAGGTAGTAAAGATGAGTTCTCAAAAGTACAATCCAGATGCCTCCTTTACCCAAGAGTCTATAAATTGACATTTATAGCATTGGCTATTAGGGAAATTTTTCTGAAAGAATAAATAAACAGAAGTAGAACTTGCAAATGCCTCAAGTCATACAGGAAGATAAATCTTTCCAATTATGTCTTATTGACTGTTTCTTCTCTTTTCTTCCCTGTAGATTAAGAAGTTTTATATTGCTTAAATGTATTACTTGTAGAGAAAAAAGACTGAAGGCTGTATCACACATAAAGCCCTTTTACTGGCAGCCAATTATTGAAATAACTAAAGAACGCTTTAAGAAAAAATATTTATGATTATTTGCAACTATAATAAAAAATCTAAAAACATGTTGTTTTTACATAAAGAGAGCTGTGTGTCTGGAAAGGATGTACTTGGTGCTGATTTTCAAAATGTTTATTTATATGATTATCTAGTTATTTAGTGAGCAGCTTTTTTTATGAATAAATATTTTGCATAGGGTGACCATAGTTAAAAACTGGAGAAGAGCCAGGTACGGTGGTGCACACCTTTAATTCTAGTGACTCAGGAGGCTGAGGCAGGAGGATTCCAAGTTCAAGGTCAGTCTCTACAACTTAGCCATATCCTCTGTAAGTTAGCTAGACTCTTGTCTCAACACAAAAATTAGAAGGCCTGGGAATGTAGCTCAGTGGTAAAGTTCCCCTAAGTTCAATCCCCCAGTACCAAAAATCCCCCAACCCTCAAAGGGAAAAAAAAAGTTTTTACAAAACTTACCAAATTTTATCTTCTAATTAAAAAGAATATATTAAATATGGTTTTATGAATTCCCCCAAATCCTTTTACTTCAGCTAATGTCTTTCTGGATATCACTGATTGAATTTATCATAATCAACTAAAACTTCTAGTCACAGGATCATTCTAAAGCTTTATGAATAATTAGGATGAAAAACATATATATGTTTATATATGTATATATATATGTTTATATATATATATATATATTTCATTTTGGTACAAGGGTACAGGGCTGCTTAACCACTGGAACACATTCGCAGTCCTTTTGTTATGTTTTACTTAGAAACAGGGTCTTGTTGAATTGCTCAGGGCCTCACTAAATTGCTGAGCTTTGAACTTGTGATCCTTTTGCTTCAGTCTCCCAAGTTGCTGGGATTATACTTGTGAGACACCAGGAATTTGTAGGTAAATGAATGGAGCTGGATACTATCATGCTAAGTGAAATAAGCCAAACTCAAAAAACCAAAGGGCAAAAGATTTCTCTGATATGTGGATGCTGATGGGGACAGCAGGAGAGACTAGGGAAGAATGGAGGAACTTTGCATTTTGCAGAGGGGAATGAGAGGAGGGGAGGGAGTGTGGGGTGGGAAGGATGGTGGAATGAGACAGACATTATTTTCCTATGTCCTTATATGATTGCATGACCACTGTGATTCTGGATCATGTACTGCCAGAGAAACGAGAAATTGTGCTCCATTTCTGTATAATGTGTCAAGATGCATTCTGCTGACATGCTTAACTAATCAGAACAAATAAAAAGTTAAATTTAATTTTAAAATTAAAAACAACATAAATTTAAAGTTCATAAGAACAGGTAGACACTGGAGTTTCAGAACCCTAGGCCCTTTCCCTCCAACTTTTTCAGGGACCATCTTTCTTCTAAAATCTCTATCGCTGTTCATTTACTGAGCCATATGTTAATAACAATTCTCAACCCTGTTCTTTCTTCTGAGTTTCAGGCAAACAGAACTACTTGTATTTTGGTCATCTCCATTTTTTGTTCTGCAGAGATCTCAAAGTCAAATCCTGACACATCAGCAGAGCACAAGTTGGAAAATCTGGCATTGTTTATGTTGTAATTTTAAAGCCAGCAGCCAATAATTTAGTTATGTGCCTTGTGTTCCAGGCTCCGAGTTATGTGCTTGACATTCTTTAGCTGAAGTAAATGCTTTTATTTTTAATAAACAAAGAAATTAGATGTGGAGAATGTAAGTGACATTCCTGATGTCACTCAGCTCTAAGAGGCAGACCTGATGTGTGAGGATGGTTATTCTGTCACTGAATGAGTGCTCACAGCCACCCTGCTAAGCTGTCTCTCGTGCTCACAGAGCCGCATGTGCTGATATCAACTTCAGAAAGATGTCACCCATCTCCTCTTTAAACCCAATATCAGGCCATTGGAAGCAAATGAACTTCATTATTTCACTTTTCAGTTGTTTAATCTCTTATAGCAACAAGTACTACAATTGAATAAAATGAAGACATCAATCGTTTTTTGACTAAAAAAATGACCCTTCTATTACTTCAATTCTCTACGTATTTGAGTAATTATTTTATTTAACTTGTATACTCCAAATTTAGCAATGGGTACAAAAAGAGATATTGACACTTGGTATTTCAATATATGTTATTTACAAATCTATTTTAAATAATTCTTCTTGTAATTTCATCTAAGTCTAAAATAATGCTAAATTGCCACTCACATTGTATAATGTAAGTATTGCATATTCAAGGAATTTGATGTTAATTATTTGAAGATGGTTTGATAAAATTATGTTTCATCTGTGACATTAGTCTACCTGTTCTTTTTACAGGACATGCTATGGGACAGGATAATAATTACAAAATAAGCCTTAAAGTTTGACTATCTACCAAGCATTGTGCTAAGAGCTTTATATGTAGCTCCCTAATACAGTAAAATTATTAGTATATACAGAGTGCTTAAGGAAGGTGCCTGGCACAATGTAGTAAGTAATACCAAGATATTATGCTATTATTATTATTATTGCCATTATTATATGCAGGATTATGTTAATGCTAACAACTATTAGACAGATATATCCTGAAAAACCTTTCCAAAAGTGGAAAGAGGGTCCACTCTTGATCACATTACATAGATAAGACAATTCTGAGGCCAAATGAGTTTGTGAAACATTGTGGAGGACCAAGTCATCCATCTCTAGAGAACCCTCATTAAAACATGACATTCAGATGCTATGTAGGTTGAGTTTTCCTGCTTTAAATGAAAAGATCATTAAACATACAATGGAGCATTTTATTTCACCAATTTAAAATGCAGGCTATAAAAATAACACATATAAAATGCCATATTTCCATGATGAAAACTATCCAGATCTATATGTAGATACCCATACACACTCACACAACCATTCACAAATCCTTAGAAAAACCCGAAAAGCAAAGTACTAAAATACTAGTTATCTCTGTATGGTTTATTAACAGGCAATTTTGTTTCCTTGCAATATTTTAAATCATTTATATTTCTTCATATTTAATGTGTATTTCCTTTATTAGAAAAAAGAAAGACAAGCTTTTTTAAAATCTAATTTAACAAAAGGAAAAGTATTAAGTGGGATTTTCCCTATGTTGTTAAGGTGGGTCTGTCTGTGTGGAAGAAATCAATGGCAACTCCAAGAAAAGGGACAGATGACACAGACCCATAAATAAGTGCTCAGCATCAGTTGATGGCACAGGTCAAAAATCATACTCTATTTGACTCAAAGTTGTGTGTTAAGACTGGGCCTGACAGCCTGGAGATGCTTCAGTTAAGAAGCACAGACTACTTTCATAGGGAGATTGTAACTCATCCTTGTCCTTTCCTTACAAATGTAACATATAGAATGGAAGATTGACAGCTTGTTAAAAGCTAATTAGGAAGAATAGGAAAGAAGTAAGCCTTGTGCAACCAAGTGGGGACATTTCTCTCCTTCAATTATGCTAAAGACTAGACCTCTTGTAAATGCAAGTGGGGGAAAAAAGGGTATTTTATATACTGAATACATAATGTTAATATTTGTTAAGAGAAGAAATTCTGGATTCAGAAAAATAATATATGTGTAAAGTAAACAACTTTTCATTGGCATTGAAAATATGTGCATATTTCTTACAGGGGGAAATGGCATTCCAGCTCATTAAATTATGTCAAGAATCATAGCTAAAACTCAACACAGACTGTCACCAAGCATCACACAAATAATATGGCATGGGTTGGCAGCTGAATACTACAGACTGTGCAAATAATGACAAGGAAAGCCTTTATTCCCAAACCACTTAGTACAGATTCCAGCCAGCTCTGCACACTCCAGAGGCAGGAGCATTATGCACAGGAAAATTAGGTTTACACCCTCATCAAAAAATGCATTTGTTAGGATAGAGGTGTAGGAGGAGACATTGAGAGCTGCACAGATGCAACCGATGACAACAGAGAGCACAGTTGCAAGTTTGTGCTCCCCCCGTGCCCAGCAAAGGAGCCCAGATGTGATGGAAAATACTCATATTTCTCAGAATTTCCAAAAGACTCCTGAAATCAAGCAGATGAGCATAGATTAGAGCCTTCTATCAGACTGTATTATTGACTTTCAAATCAGGTCAAATGAAGCCCAGATTGGATGAAAGCAATCCAATCAAATTTCCATTTAAGTCCAGGTAAAGGGGGCTTAAGGACCTAAATTATTCAGAAAGTAGCCTCCCTCTCATTTTTCTCTTCACTATCGAAGTTTGTCAAATATAAAGTTACCCAAAGGATTCTAGCCAGACAGAATAAATAAAAATCTTTGATTAAAACTCTTCTCTTTATTATATATTGATTTATACAACTAATTGTTGCTAAATGCCAGTTCTGGACAACCATCCTGATTGTCCAGATTTTGGCATTACCATTATCTTCCAGAAACTAAGAATCTAATTGGATGAACCAAGATACAAAAACAGAGCATTGTATTATCACGGAGCATCATATTATCAGGTTAGAAAACACTGGAAGTGGGGAAAGGTGTAATCAATGAGACTAGAGATGATTCAGCCTTATGAGACAGTCTCACTTTCCAGCTAAGTCTAAACTAATGCTGACTAAGAATAGTCCTTGGGACAATGGGAGCAACCTACTTTCTATCTCAAACCACTTCCCCTTCCCTAGTTGCCTGGCCAGTCAGACTCTGCCTTTTTACTAGACCATCTAATGTAGAAGAGTGATGACTGACAGCATTTTACCACATCAATTTTTCCAGAACCAGAGAAGCCGCACGTCTCAGTTTCTCTCTGCAGTGCCAGCTTAGAGCCTCAGGTAGATGAATCAGTGGAGGTTCCCATTGACTTGGTGTTGACAGTGTAAACAAAGCTCAGAGAATTTCAACTTTTATCCTTTTTAATATGGTATTTTTCCTTCTTATGTTTCATTTAAAATGCATAATGCGGGGGGGAAGGGTGGCAAGAATGGAGGAAGGATAGATAGCATAGAGGGAAGGGAGGGGTGGGGTCAGGGTGGGAGGTAAAAATAATAACAGAATGTGTGACAGATACCATTGCCCTGTGTACATGCATGAACGCACAGATGGTGTGACTCTACTTTGTGTACAACCAGAGAAACAATAGCTGTACTCCATTTGTGTTCAATGGATCAAAATTAAATGAATAATAATAAATAAATAAATAAAATGAATCCATATGATTCATTCTGAATAAGCTCAATTTGGAAATATAAAATAAAGAATAAAAATATATTACGTTACAAAGACTAACCATTTCTAAGAAGGTGGTACAATGCTTCACTCCTGGAAGCGTTTTAATCCTATTTGCACAGGAATCAAAAAGTTTTGTTAATATGCACTGAACATTTAGGATGAGGCTTTATTATAAAAAGTAATAAAATGCTTCAGTTCCTTATTTTGCATTTTGCTTTTTCTAATATTGGCTAGCACATTTGTATATGTCTGTCAAATATTCGCTCATTATCTGCATTTCTTGTTACTTCTCTTGGAAAATACAAGCAAACATATTTATTACTAATGATGTTAGGAAGGGATTGATTCTCCTCTGTTTTACTATTTAGTGGATAATTCTTTAGCAGCTGCACAACATTAAATGTTAAGTAGAAATACAACATTGCTTCCTGAAGTGGTTTTGGAATAACAAAATGTCACTCTTCACACTTGGGAAGCTTTGTTGGGCTCCCTCAATGCTGTGCTCACTGTTATAAGCAATAATACTAGAGGTGTGAAAAATCAGACGGTAGGGAAGGAAATTTGCCTGTAAAACACAACAGCATAAACCTCCCAAACCTAAGAATTTAAAAGTCCTCTAAACCTTCAGTCACTAGTTCATTATCAAATCTTGGCATTCCCTAATAAAAATAGATGGTATTAAATGTCATTCAATTCAGGGGTGAGCAGTCCTCCTTCCATATAAACAGTGCACCTGTAATTAATTGATGGTGGATGGATTTGCATTGGAGACGTGAAATGATTCTACTCTAAGTGCTTTCCTGAGCTGGCTTGTTTTCCAGGTGAGTGACACATGCTGCACTAAAGCCTGAGAAACTGTCTGGTGCTGAAATCCAAAAAAGGAATACTTGCCTTGCAAGAACTGGGTTGGGAGTGCAATGGCTGGAGGAATGCCTAAGGTCCCATATAAAAGTAATTAACATGTGGACGCTCCCAAGGGAAAAGTATCAAAAGTATTTTATATCCTGTATTACTTTTAGGATCATCAATATGTTAAACTGTTGTCCCCACAGAATAAATAGTAAATAAACTATATTTCAAATTAGTATATGAAAATTTAGTTTTGCCATAGACTCACAGACCAGTATCTTTCACATTTTCCTTAATGTCTTGAATATTATTTTAATGGGAAATTAAGTCAATCCTACAAGGTCATATTTGAAGTTGTTATAAAAAACTATTTTTAAAAAGGAAAATAAATGTGACTTTTGCCCATAGGTACAAGAAAATTGCATATTTCTTTTGATTGCAATTTGCTCTTAAAGAATGAAGACATTTTTCCTTCCAATCCAAAAGAAAACCTTGAAATTAAACTTTGAACAATAAATACAAAGTTCATGCTACACTTTCAGTAGCTGTGGTGCTACTCTGAGATCAGAAGATGCTGGATCTACTGTAAAATATGAATCATATTAGAATTATCTGCACAAGCCTGATGCATCTCATCCTCATCTTCATGAGGGCTACTAGCCTAGTCTCCACTGAACGATACACTGAGACTTTATGGTTTGTTTTGTTTTGTTTTGTTTTTTTTCCCTGTTTCAAGCCAACACCATTAGAGTGGAGCTCTTTCTGAAGTTACTTGTATGAGTTAATTAAGCAGATGTTACTCTAAAGTTGACTGACCATAGCTCTTGGCTCCAAAATGCTTGCTTATAAGCTGCTCAAAACACAGACATAGCTTTATTAATTGTGTGCATGGTGTGTGTGTGTGTGTCTGTGTGTGTGTGTGTGTGAGAGAGAGAGAGAGAGAGAGAGATAGGAGATCATGATCCTTCATGCTCCCCTGGATAAACACTTAAAACCCAAGAGCATACTATATATCTAGCAATCTATCTATCATCCATCTTTCCATCCTCTCCATTCACTTAAACAAGCACTCCAAAGTTTTTGGCTTTTGTTTATTCGAACATGCAGCATAATAATACATTTTGATGTGTTTAATGTAGTGCATGGAAGTGAAAGTCATATCCAGTCAACCTTTAAAGCCAATTGTTTTGTTTTAGGCTCTAAACCATTGGGGGGTCCAATAGGATGATCCAAGCTGTCACTCTAAAACATTTAGAGATGCCTAATTCTAATTAAGCATATCAACTCTGATGCCTGACTTCAGTGAGACAAAGGGTGCCATCAATTTGATAAGACTCTGCTAAGCAGGGTTTAAAATTAATTCATAATTTCTTTTATGTTTGTCATGTGTTGTGAAAATGAACTGCCATTCAATTTTTCAGAAGCCATGCTCAAGCAGGATGTTTAATTTTAGGCAGTGTTCTGGAAGGCCTGAGTAGTTTGGGGAGCAAATTATGATTTCATGCTGTGATATTCAGATAATTGGAGCAGCAAGCAACTATTTGGCAGGCATGTATTGACGTTCACACTCAACATCAAGACAGATTTACACACTTATAGAAAATTAAGGGAGAGTCATGAAGTTTTAGAAACAGTGCAAGTAAGTGGTTTCTACTAAGAAATTTATAGTCGGTACTCACATGAAACAGTATAAGTAGGTGTTTACTATCATTTATTTATAGCAATAAGCAGCTGATTTGTTTCAAAAATTCCGGATTGACAAATGCAGAAAGAAATGCAACCTTCTTAAAGCACTCAAGAGAATTATGTCACTATCAAACATCACATGGGGAGAAATTATCAGGCAACTTTATAAAACCAGGAAATAACAAGATATTATTATTGGAAGATCCCAAGAAATTTATATGAGATATTCTGCCTCCCCCTATGTGCAAGTATTCTCATATTGGTCAGTCTCGTATAGTTTTTTGTTGGGAGTTGAGTGAAACCTTCATTTTAGAATTTAATATGTTTGGGTCTGCTTTTCAGAGTGAAGCCCATCAAATCTGTAGTTTTATATAAACATTAAAGGTTTCAAGACAAAACTCAGGAGAGACAAATTCATTTTGATTGAATTAATGGGTTCCATTTATTATTCAGATGAGAACTGAACATAATATATAGGAGAGACAGGAAATCTACAAAATGTAACTATCAGAGTCTGAAAATCTTAATGGCGAGTTTTAAATCACTCATGTTTTTATTTTCTGTTCCTAGTTTGGTGCCGTAAACGTAAGTTTTAATATATTTTAGTTGATTACAAATTATATGATTTTTGTTTAAGACCAAATAATCACTTTTGAACTGAAGATGTGCTGAACCACTTTTTAAAATCCTAAGCTAAATATCATCCAACTTCTTTTAGATGATAGAAATGGGCTCTTGTTTGGATTCCTTAGGCATGAGCAAGTTGGGGGTTAACCTAGTAAACTTCCAAAGATGTCAAGGAACTGCATCATGATTATCTGGGCAAAAAATTGAATTGTCACTTAAAAGAAATTTTGAAATGATTTTTCTTCATTTTTATCATCACTATAGTGCAACAAGAAAAGTGAATATAAAAATCAAATGTTAAAAACATTTTTCTGCCAGCTGGAAACCCTTATGTCTGTTTTGACAATCCTATCACACACATACAGACTGTCACAAAGGGAAAATCTTTCAGTTTCCTCTTAGGAAGATCATTATGAGTCTTTTTTATTGATTGCTTCCTGTGGTATGTATAATCCTCCTTGTGGTTTTGTGCTATCCAGGGAACCTGTTGTGTGTAAACAACCACAGGTGATTAGCGATCAATGAATGATTTTAACCCACGAGATAAATGCAACAGGACACAGACCTTCATGTAAAGGGCTGTTTAGCTTTCATTCCCTACAGATTTAACTTGATTCTTTTCAGCTGAAGGGAGAAGAATGTGAAAAATCAATGCTGCTAGTTGAATCCAAAACTGTTGAGCTTTGCAGACAAGTACTCTCTTAGATGAACATTTCCAATTGAAATTTTAGTTTATTTTGTGGACAGTAATTTTTCTTCTAGGTGAACGTTTTACATTTTGGGTTATGCTTTCACAAATATTCTCACACTACATTTAAATAAGACCATTTTTGCCTAACCCACACAACAATTCTCTAACTCAAAGAAAAGTGAAATAAGGCACTGAGAAGATACATAGCCAAAGTTATTTAATTATCAAGAACAAATAGATGGTACATGAAGGACAAATAATAACATTCTATATTTTTTGTGAATATAAGCTTAGAATCACAAACCTTAGAGCTGCAAGGATATTCTATAGTTTACAGACCATCAGAATTATCTGAACACCTTGTTAAATAACAGTATTTCTGTTTTTTTGTTTTTTGTTTTTTTCTTTTTTCCTCTAGATATACTCACTAAGACAATGGGAGCCCTGTACTGGGCTTTCTAATCTTTTTTTTTCCTATGGTGGGGATCAAACCAACGGTCTTACACCCTCTCTACTGCTGACTTCTATGTGCAGCCTTAGTAATCTACAGTTTTAAAAGGTCCATTGATAAATATGTATTAAGAAGAAAAAGTTACATTCACAAAAGTATCATATGTAAATCTACTTTAATAAAAGATGACATATTTGAAGTTTACATGATATATGTTTGACATACAAGTTTATAAATACATATGATTAATTACTCACTTGATATATATATTATAAACTGGAACAGTATGCTCAGAATGTTGTCCTTTGTGCCTCCTTGATATTTTGTACACAATAGCAGTATTATCAATGTGGAAGAGAGTATATTGCAGTAATAAAGAATCTGAAAATCTCATGCTTAATACAACAAATGTGATTTTTTGGGCCCTTATGCATGTCCACTGCAGTTCACCAAAATGCTTCTAGTCATTCTAGTCTCTCAGCACTGAGGCTGATGTTCTATGGCAAATGTGCTTCTGGGCTCAGCATTGACAGTGGTTGGGAAAGGGTCATACTGAGTCATACTCTAGGACTTAAGAGACTTAAGTTTTCTGTTAGGGGCTGACCCTTTGCTCACATTGAATCAGCTAAAACAAGTTATATGGCCACACCTAACTTCAAGGGACTGGGAAGCACATTGTACTCTGGGCCTGGAAAGTACACTGAAATTTTTGTGAACAAAATGACTATGACCATATGCAGAATATAATGCAATTTTTTTTCTGTTTTTCGAGTGAGAAATTGAGCTTCTTCAAGGCAATCATCTTCTTTTAATCATCTTTGCATTCCCCGTGTTTGACAATTAATAGATGCTCAAGGAATATTTAACTTGCCCTCTTTCTGTTTAACTGTTAGGTTTCATATTTATGTGATATTAATCCAAGAAGAATTTTTTGATATTAGAAAAACTGCATTATATATGTACAAGTATTAGCTTAAATTTTGAAGTGCTAACAGAGTGTCTAAGATTTACTTTGTAAAATGTAAACCCTAACATATATCCTCTTACATAATTGATCAAAGCAACTTCTTTGCATTTTTTGATGGCAGACATTTGCCTCTACTAACCTATCTTAGGATAGTCACATTTGCAATGTTTTACAGAGCTAGAAAGCAGATGTTACAGATGATATAAAATCATTCACCAAGTGATTAGTAGCCATTAGTGATTCATCTCTAACAATTCCTTACTAAGATATATGTCAAAGATAAGTCACAGATTATTTGCTTCTTCCTGCATGCTAGACATTATCATTAATTAAAACATCATTACAAAATTCAGGTATTTATTTCTTAGTAGTAGTGAATCACTTGCAATATAAAGACTTGATCAAATTACACCTATTGTTTGTAGCATCATTTTCTGGACTCAACAATAAATCATGTCTCCCAATTTGAGTTGCTACAAAAATTAATAAAGTTCATTAATTTTCTTTTTAAGACATAATTTTTTGTTTGATTTGTACCTATCTCAACACCTCTCATTGTTGGGTGGTAAGATATTTCATAAACTCAGTAATCTGGGCTCTAGTTTATAATTAAGAAGGAAACAAAAACTGCACTTAAGCAACTGATATAGTATAAAGCTCATCATCTAAATCTTATGCACTCTTAAATAGCAGGTCATACCCTTATTTAGAGCTGACACATCCTAATTCTTGTTGCATTTCTAACAGTCTTTTGGTCTGGTTGTTCATCAAATAGTCTGGGAACTCTAGGATGAATTCAGAGGACGCAGATGGGAATGAGAGAAAGGAAGTTATTTTTCCATAATTGGAAATTTGATATTATAAGTTAATTCACAAAAATTTCATTGTGCTTCTGTAAATATGTGTTCATGAGAGTTTTATTTTACCTGATTTTACATCCTACAATAGTTAGGAAAAAAGACCTATTTTATTTCCTATTATACTGCTAAGCAAAGGAAATAAGTATCTTAATCCAAGAAAATCACAGTAAAACTAGAATCACTTCAAAATCCTCCAATTTGTTAATATACTCCCTATCCCAAAGGATGATGAATGCTGAAGCGTAGCTAGCAATCTTAGAGTGAAAACTGAGGCAAGAAATCTCTGGTTGCAGGCTGTAATGTTATAACAGTGTGGTACAATAAAATAAGGCATATACCTTGAAGACCTAAAAAGTGATGGAATCAATATAGTAATTGATGAAAGCTTACAGAACTTATTTCATTTTAAAGGTCTTTTCTTCAATCTTGTATTACCCTTTCAGCTGAGAATTTCAATTTAGAAACTTGTGAAAATGCTACAGTAAACTGTAATAATCATACCCATGGGTTGCCATCTGCCATTGTAATATTGGTCATCGACACAGATACACTATGGCATCATACTGCTTTGATATAATAACCCTTACAATGCTAGAATAAATGAAAAAAATGATTGTTATTGTGTTTATTAACCTGAAAGTCCTAACTGTATGGCATAGGGAACAAAACAATGCAGATTAAATACCCTGTTAATCAACACGGAATGCCTGGAACCTATGAGGAAGTGTAAGGCACCATGAAAAATGGTGCCCTTAAGGATAAAGAGGATATAGAGCCTGGATTTATAAACTACAGAACCAAAATGTGTTTAAAATATATACAAATCATACAAAACCATTTATTTTTTGGCTATATTTTGAAGAGCTGTTACATAGGATTCTAGATCCGATTTTAGACTTAAGATATCAGAGTCCGCCTGGTGCAGTGGGGCACACCTGTAATCCCAGGAGGCTGAGGCAGGAGGATCACAAATTTGAAGTCTGCCTCAGCAAAAGCAAGGTGCTAAGCAACTCAGTGAGACCCTGTCTCTAAATAAAATACAAAATAGTGCTGGCGATGTGGCTCAGTGGCTGAGTGCCCCTGGGTTCAATCTCTGATACCCCACCGCCCCCACCCCCCCAAAAAAAACGATATATCAGCATCCACCCAGAATTTTAGTAGACATGTAAGAGGAAGAGGAAAATGCTACAATTACTATGAGATAAAGTAGTATGTTCAACTTCACTCATCATATTTATACTTTACAGTAAGCCAATGAGATTGGTATAATCCCACTCAATGGATGAAGCAAATTTTACCCCAGGCATGTACAAAGTTCATAGTATTTTGATTATGACATATCTAAGAAAAAATTTCTTCATTAAAAATGAGATTTCTGGAACCTTCTTTCCACATAGGCGTGTGTTTATAAACTTCACATTCAAGAAAATTTTTTTATGTTGATGTCTTTAGTCATCATGATGGTTGAAGTTACCAACTTTTCTGATTTAAAGAGAGTACCCGACCTTGAAAGAGGATTGATGAATTCAAATAAAATGAGGTTCACATTTTGGTTAAAAGTAAAATGGAAACGTGGCAGTTGAAGATAATTTTGAAGACTTGAAAGCATTGTTTGAGATCACAGTTTGGTAAATTTCACTGTAAAGACCAGATATTGAATGTTTTAAGTTTTATGGTCCATAAACGAGCTACTCAATGGTGCCATTGTAGCACAAAAGTAGCCACAGGCTATAAATAAAGGAAAGAACAGGGATATGCTCCAGCGAAAGTTGTTAGGGACACTAAAATTTGAATTTCACATGACTTTTGCACGTCTTGGTATTTTCTTGCTTTGATCTTTCTTTTATCATTTAAAATAATTTTTTTTTTTTTAATTTTTTTTTATTCTTTTATTTACTTATTGATTCATTGAACACAAATGGAGTACAGCTATTGTTTCACTGTGTGTACACAAGGTAGAGTCACACCATCTGTGCATTCATGCATGTACACAGGGCAATGGTATCTGTCACACATTCTGTTATTAATTTTATCCCCCACCCACCCCCACCCCTCCCTTCCCTCTATGCTAGCTATCTTTCCTCCATTCTTGCCATCTTTCCCCCCCTCATTATGCATCATCATTCATATATCAGAGAGACCATTCGGCTTTTGGATTTTTGGGATTGGCTGATCTCACTTAGCATAAGAGTTTCCAACATCATCCATTTATAAGATTTCATCTTACCCCAATTAGAATGTCTTTCATCAAGAACACAGGCAACAACAGGTGTTGGCGAGGATGTGGGGAAAAGGGTACACTCATACATTGCTGGTGGGAGTGCAAGTTGGTGCAGCCACTCTGGAAAGCAGTGTGGAGATTCCTTAGAAAACTTGGAATGGATCCACCATTTGACCCTGCTATCCCACTCCTTGGCTTATACCCAAAGGACTTAAAATCAGATTGCCTCAGTGATGCAGCCACATCAATGTTCATAGCGGCTCAATTCACAATAGCTAGATTATGGAATCAACCTAGATGCCCTTCAGTAGATGAATGGATAAAGAAACTGTGGTATATATACACAATGGAATATTACTCAGCCATAAAGAAGAATAAAATTAAAATAATTTTTTAAAAAAATTTTAGCTTGGGCATTATATAAAAATGGACAACATGTTGTATTTGGCCTGAGGGTTTGTTGACCCCTGTATTAGAAGCTCCTGCTTTTAAAACTTCCTGTACCAGTTGCAGGTAACAATAAAAAATGTTCAAAAAATAATGACATGAAAAGAGAAAATCATTTAAAGGGTTAATATTATGCAACAAATGGTACATATTAAGATCATGAAGAAATGAGTTAATATTAATATAAAATTCATAAGTTTTTATGAAGTAAATGACAACTTTGTCCATTAAATTATCTATGAGAAGTTTCTGTAGCTACTTCCTTTTCTCCATGAGACCTTATCCTTGAAAATATGCTTAAGAATTTTTAACTTGTTCAAAACAGCTTTTGCTGTAGGCTTGATACTATCCATGGGGACTGTATGTCTTTGGAGTCTAAAAATCTACATCAGGTATCAACTAATATGGTATGATACAATATTTTCTCTTAGTTTATAAATTCTAATAATATTTGAGCCTTGATTAATTAAAATATAGTTTATTTCACTAACCATGATTAAATAGGCTTAAAAACACAGAGATAATGCAACAAGAATTTAGAATTATCCAGGTAGTCTAGTCTTATTATAATTATATTAAAATATAATTTCTGGTTTTGGTTGATTATCTTTCTCTGACTCAATTTAAGTGTGTGTGCGTGTGTATGTCTATGTAGACACCATATTTTCAGGACAAATGGGATCAGTTGCTTTGAACTTCAAGGGACTGTAAGTTGGCTAACTTTGTATAGGAGTGGCATTATTGGATTTTTTGTTTCTCCTGGGTTCCAATAAAACTAGCATTATTGACCTTCAGGGCAGGGAAAAATCCATATTTTTATTCTGTACTACATAAAAGAAAAGTTTTAGACTAGACTTTAACCATTGATTCTTGTTTTAAAATTTTTTTAAACGAAGAATTATAGCATTCATTCATTAGGTTATAGTTAAACCCCATCTCTGATAATTTTTTGCTGTATAACCTTAGGCAAGTCCCTTAGTCTCCATAACCCTCACATAGTTTAACTATAAATTAGGCTGAAATGAACAAGATCATGAAAGACTTTGCCTTCTAGAGAACTAGTTTGCATCTGATGCAAAATGATTAGGGTCTGAACCAAGGGAGTGGAAATGAAAAGAAAAAGGATTCATAGCTCCCAGAAAAATAAAGGGAAATTAGCACAGAAATTAAGAGCAAAGTTGAATCTGAAAAATTAGTTTTTCTTGTGGCTTAGGATACACATTGTATCCAGTAAGTCTCCTTTTCCTTGTCAGTGTGATGGACATGACAATACCTACCTCACAAAGCTGCTATGAGTACTCAGGGAAATCCTGAAATAAAACCATCCCTAGGTCAGGGACTCTCACTGGGGTACATGCCACAGGGCTGTTCATTTCTTATGTCTGAAGGAGTATTTTGAGGTTTGTAAATCAGTCTCATCAGATATCTACAGTGACATGTGGGACAATGATTTTGTCTTTACTTAATGGCTAATTTTTTGATCAAGGGATCCACTGAATGGTTTTTATGAGAAAATTCTTTAAAAACACTGATTTAAAAAATAGTTACATATTTTCAGAACATGTCTTTCCAGGGTGTAAAGGATAGGGGGAACATTTTACCTACTAAGAATTAAGATAAAGTGTACAATAGGATCCCTTCTTCAAAAAAAGGCCATAAAACTAAGGATTCCAAAGAGGAGATACTCAAAGTATTTCTTATTTCCATTAAAAACAATCCCAATTTTAGTTTTTAGTTTTGTTTTTTTTATACATTTATTTTATTTATTTATTTTCATGGTGTACTAGGATCAAACCCAGTGCCTCATACATGTGAGGCGCACTTTACCACTGAGTCACAACTCCAGTTCCCAATTTTGATTATATATACATACATATGTATATATATATATATATATATATATATATATATATTTCAGTTTTATTTATATAAATGTAAATAATAGTGAAATATGTTGTTAGCATGTGATCAAAGAAAATATTTACTTAAATTCAACTGCAAATCTGTACTACACATATAATGACCCACCTTTTCTTACAATCTCTTCATAACACAACAAAGTGGAATAAGCAACTTAGATATCAATTGTTTTATTTAATGTTCCACAAAATGTAAGACATCCCAACTTTTTTCATGATTCTGGAAAATTGTTAGAAGTTATTTCAAATTATTTACTTATAATTGCTCTAGTTTTACATATGAATTTCATCCTAATGATTTTATAAAGTTTTAGAAAGCAATCCAATGTCCTTTTGCCCCTCCCCTAATACAGAGAAGAGTGTTCTGCATTATTCATCATTTTTCTTTCAATGAGTAGGTTATTGTTACTATATTTGTTATTTAAGAGAATACTAAGAACATAAAATGTGTGAAGAAAAACATCTATCAAGACCAAATTGAGCCTTTGGGATCTGGAGATGTGTAAAAGGTTAACATGTATGGACTTTACTGAGTCTGGTTGATGTCATCCAGAACACAGAAAGTTTAATCATTGTCTACTGGGATTTGTGTCTAAATTACTGGAAAGTAAATAAAATATCACAAGAAATCTCAGTTGACTTATCTGATACCCACCATCATCTCACCTTATATTTCCAAGAGAGGAAATAAAGAAGGCCAGATGGAATAGTAACTCCATCAAACAGGACTCCTCCCAAAGTGCTTGGTGTCCCCTAACAGATCTGAGTCACCTGTGATTTTGGTGGCAAGTTGAAAATACTGTGTCTCAAATGTCTTTTCTCTGCATCACCCAGGACACACACCCCTCTGGTCTTTTTTCTAACCCTTCCTCCTGTTGTAGTGTAGACTCTCCATCTGTAGTCATCTAACTTCCTGAGTCCACAGACCCTTGACTGAAATCCGTTTATCATGAGGTATTCTGCTAGTGGAGGCTCATTTTGTCTTAATTGATTTATTGGTTGAACTTCTCTTTTCTCTTCACAAAGAGGATTCTAAATAGCTAGTTCTCTAAACTCCTTTCTCCAGCCATTCACTGAACTTGAGGTGCCATTGTTACCAAAGATGTTGGCATCTGATTCATGGTCCATTCTGATGCAAAAATATTTCTCTGGATGACTCCCTTATCCCTCTGAATGTTCAATTTGTTTGCCTTTTATCTCTTTCACCAATGACTCCCACTTTTTCATTTGATCACTCAGTGATATCCAAGGGTCATCTTCATACTTCACTGGGGACTCTCCTTCATCCTAAGATCCCCTGAGCTTCCCTGCTGCCTGTTCTTCTTAAAGTTTGTTGTTTAGAATTTCCTGTGATTCTCTGAGCATCTTTCCAGTAAAGCCCACCCTCACCCCACCACCCCTGCCAGTTTATTGCTTTAATTAATCCCTTTCAATTTCAGGTGATTTGTGCCAAAAGAAACTTAGCAGATACTCTACACTTTCACCTGAGCTAAGCTGTGACACAGTAGCTCCTGAGGTGACCAGTGTCTGGGATGAGTCACATTCACCTGACTTCTCACATATGCACATCTGTCATTTCTTGGGGCCCACACACTCACCCAGCCAGCCAGGCTTCAAGAATGCTGAACTCTTGAAAACTCTGGAGGCTCTATGAAATTTGGTGAAACCATAACTGCTGTCAAAATAACAAAGCCCCATTTTAGTAACCCTGTTAGTTTAGCAGATAGAACCCTTCAATCCCTGCCCCCCAAATACATACCTCTCCAGAGAACCTAACCTGTTAACATACTCCTACTCCTTGGGCACCACAAGTGATATCGTCTTCTCAAATGTTCTGTTGAACAATATCACTGGAACAAATTTCTTTCTTTCTAGTCTTCTCCCAGATTTAATTTGGAGACAAATCTTGACAAATCCTACCACGTGGTTTTGTTTTTGTTTCTTTAATAAACACCTCTCTTTTCTCTCACAGACATATTTCCTACTTGAGGAGTGATTCACTTTCTGATTACACACAACTCATTGCTCTCAAGTGTGCTTTAATTGACCATAACATAGCAGAATATTTTTTTCTTGTACATACATAGTGACAACTAACAAGAACGGTATGGAAATAGGAATTACATTTTGTTTCTTATGAATTAACTTTTTTTTGAAGTCTATAGACTAACCTATGGCACAGTGACAAATTAATTTGAAATTGTACCACTTTTAAATTGATAACAGTGGGAACGGGTCAACTCATTACAAGTAACTAGATTAAAACAACCAAATAATTCACCTACTAATGACCTACATGACCGCATGCACAATCAGACACAAACACATTTAGAAGGCGGGCAGCCAAAACAGACAAAAAAAAGGCAAACCCTCTTCTGTCAATAATGGAAACACAATCCTTCCATTAGGTGAGACAAAAAGACTTAGCTTCACCCTGATTCTGCTCTTTCTGTCACACCTCTCATCCAAACTACAAAAAGATGATTTTGGCTGGACCTCCAAAGACAATTTGGAATCTTAGTACTTCTCATCACCCTAGTGTTACCTCTTCTTGCCAACCCACTATCTTATCTCAGGTGAGTTATTACAACTGTTATTTACCTGGTCACCTAACTCCTTTACATGGAAGCCAACATGATCCTGTTAAAATATGGTTCAAACATTGCTACATTTTCCCTCAATAATATTTATTGATTTCCTTCTTTCTATTCATACAGGGTAAAGAATAACATTTTTCAGAGTTCCAAAGTCCCTATGATATCTGGCCTCCTCTTCTGATCCTATGTATATCCACTCTCATCTGACTCTAATCACTCATGTTTCATTCATATTCCTTGAACATCTAGGACAAGTCTTGTCACAAGGACTTTGCACTTGCTCTTTCCTCAGACTGGAGTGCTATTTTCTAGAGATACACAGGAGTTGCTTCCTCACTTCCTTCAAAGTCTGTCTTTAAATGACATTCCTTATTGAAGGCTTCCATGACCAATCTATTTTGAAAGTACTGTATCCTCCCCTCCACTCCCACTCTCTGCCATCCTTCATACACTTCTGCCACTTCCATGCTTTGTTTTTTTCCAAAGCACTTCATACATAACATTTTATTTTTTTATATAGGTATTTTGTTAGTTTTCCTGTTGACTTCCTTTAAATGAAACACAGTTTCCTTGAAGTTGGTACAGTTCATTTGGTTTGTGGATATATCCTGAGCCTCTAGAATGATGCTTAGACTATCCAAGTTCCTCATTTATTGATTAAAAGGAAAGGAAAGTAAAAATTCCAGTGAAACCAAGCAAACTTAGAGGAATAGTTTCTATAGGTATGCTGAAATGAATATTAGGAAATTATAGAGATGAAGAGTTTCATGGTGCTTTGTAGCTTGCAAAATATTTTGATATTCCCTCTTTCTATCTCTGTCTCTGACTCAGTCTCCTTAACAGGCATGTGTGTGTCAGGGGGCAGCATTCTTCTCTCAGTGTAGGAGGGAGTCTACATCCAGAGATCTTAGTGACTTCCCACAGGCTGCACAGATTTGAAGGAACAGACCACCTTGAGCTCTCAAGTGCTACTTTGGGAGACCACGTTTCCTTACCTTTTCCAAGGCAATACTGTACAGACCTTCAAATCACCTCCAAATTCATATGATGAAAGTATGTCTAAAAACACTATCTTCTCTTGTATTTTGAAGGCTAGACTTCGGAAATACCGGATAAATATGACAACTGGGTTCACTCTGTTTAATTAATACTTTAGGGTATAAAAGGCATGCTCTAAACTTTATCTACACTTCTTAGATGATCTCATTCTATCCTACTTCCTTAGCTGAGGTGAAATAGCTTTTCACCTGCTTGTATTACATTACCTTAAGTACTTAAATTTCATTTTCAATGAAACCCTGCTTAATGAATATTTATGAGTATGTCCCTGCAGTGTTCATTCAATGTGTAGACTTCCCTTCACAGCAGGCTGCAGTTTTACATTTTGCTTTTTATTGCTAAAATGTTAGCCATACAAATCGATGCCGCTTAGGAAATATGAAAATAACAGTTCCTCCTCTAGCTTAAGCAATTTCAACATAGTCACCAAAACTGAAGGTGCTGAAAAATAATAAGCAGTAATAATTAAAATAATTGGGCCCCACCTGGAATAATATACAATTTACATTTTCGATAAATGACATGAAAGTATAACTATCTCAGTAGGCACAAGGTTTTTAGCTAAAACATTCATCATTTCTCAAAGCATCAAATGCAGATGCTGAAACAGTCCTTCTCACTGGAAGTGAAACCCACTACCTCTTTTGCCATCAGGTGTCATTTGGGGGAATTCAGGGAACAAGTTATTTGAGAAAGTTTATTGGATAGACATATGCTTTAATAAAAAGGCTTGTTCCTCTCAGAAAACATTTGGGAAATCTTAAGTTGCTCTTTTTCTTCTTCTTTTTTATTTTTTATTTTATTTTATTATAAATGACAGTGATGATCTGTAAAAATGTTCCATTATAACTATGGAATCAAAAAAATCACATAATAGGTAACTCCAATTAAAACTCTCAGTGGGTGGCCTGACTTCTGATCCTGTGTGGGCAAGTCTGACAGCCTGCCATATTCTTTGAATTCCTTTAAGGTGATCATACAACTTAGCTGGTAATTTGCAAGAAAGAATATGAAAGAATGCAAAATGAATGACATCAACCATATGGTGCTCAAATTTTACACCCCTGAAAACAAGGGGTTAGTTGTTCATCTTGCAACTGTTACAAGCTTTTCTTCCATCTGACGCCATCATGAGCCATTGAATTATGCAAGTAGCACTTTGCTCCTTTCAAATCAGGGAAAATTCAGAACTTCATGTAACTTTTGTGCATGAAACATGTATTAAATGAGTTGTGTCTAATTTGTCAAATTGATACAAAACCTTTGGATAAGATATATAGAACCTATTTTTCCAGAAAATTTGGAAGTTTCAAAATATAGAATTCTCTAAAATTTAGATTGGAAATAATTAACCATTTATTTTTAAACTTCAATCCTCTCAAAAGTTAACTATGTGTCATCTATTGTTAGATTGCCTCTAAATGTGACTTTGTTGATGAGAAGAGTGAGAAACCCAATCAAATGTGAAGTTGAAAATCAAGGCCAAATTTCTTTTATTTAAGTATGTGAAATTTAATTCAATTAAACCCAAATTAAGTGCCTTTATGTGTCAGGTACTATGTGACATAGTCTCTGCCCTCAGGAATTAGAGATCTTAATTATCCCAATAAATCTGTGAGGCAGGTATTATTAAGATTATTTTAACAGAGAAGATAATTGAGATTCAAAAAGTTCAAGTGGGTTGTCCATAATCACTGAGGATAATAGCCCACTCAGCTGGGACTCACATCACTCTTTACAAGACAAAATGGAATGTTCCTGAAGTTTAACTGGCTTACTGAAGAGACAATGAAGAGAACATTGCAGAGATTCCCAGGAACAAAGGATCAGGAGGCTCAGTTATAGTGGCAAAGCATCTAAGCTTTTTAAGTCTGGTTTCCATATATAAGAAAACAGGAATATTAGCTAATTCACAAGGTGAGCAATAGATAACTCAGGGTAGAAACTCAACGTTTTGTATTAAACTTGTTCAGCATGATAACAATAACTTCTTGGCATGTAATAAAATTTAAAATTGAAGGCCTATCTACATTTACCATATTTCAGAAAACTCTGGGTGACCCTGAATGTTGAAATTTCAACTATTTAGGAGGGGGTTCTAAAATTCCTGCTTAAAAGATACTGTCGTGGTCACCGCCAGGTCTTCAGAGAAATTCTGAAACTTCTTGTCCCTCTTCCCATCACTGTACAAATGGTACACAGACCACAACTTGGTAATTACCCTCTTGATTCAGAATGAAGAAGGGCTTTGACATTTTTTATGACTTAGCAGAGTGCATGCATGTGAATGTACATGTGCTTACCCATGTACAGGTGCTATGGTGACAATGGGAGACTAAGAACCCCACTGTCTCCTCCACGCTAACGGTTCCAAGGGAGATCATTAACTTCAGTCCTTCCTATTCTTCCTCTCTTTACTCCTTAGAAAGAGCCAGAAGCAGTATAGTAAATGAAGAGAGATGTACAAGGAAGAACAGAAGAAATGACTAATAGTGTCCTTATTCTGCCGACTCCCTGATAAGTTTCTGAGCCTAGGTCAGGTATGGGTTGGGAGAGGCAAGTATTTACACTAGATGAGAGATTTCCGCTTTGACATTAGACTGAATTAGACTTTTAAATTTTAGTAAATGAGACAATTAATAAATTTACAATCCCATAAAACCTATGAGAAATTTTTTAGAATATGAACATTAGTTGTCTCCCAATGGGGAGAACAAAATTAATTTCCCTGAGCTATCTAAAAGGGAAACTGAAAAGAAAAACTCAATTGGCTTTTTGCTTACACCTTATCAAGATCACCCCAACCAATAGTGCAGTAGTATAATTATGATACTATTTTGAAGGTGATATAAGATTGCCTTTTTTTTTTTTTTTTTTTTGTTACTGGGAATTAAACCCAGGGGCACTTCGCCACTGAGCCACATCCCCAGCCCTATTTTGTATTTTATTAGAGACAGGGTCTTCCTGAGTTGCTTAGGGTCTCATGAAGTTGCTGAGGCTGGCTTTGAACTTGTGATCCTCCTGCCTCAGCCTCCCAAGTGCTGGGATTAAAGGCGTGTGCCACAGCACCCAGCACAAGATTGCCTTTGATTTTCCTTGCAATGGGTTAATAACAGGACTAGTAAGGCATCTTGCCCTTATCTCACCAACCCCCAAGATAGTTTCTTAAAATTTCTAGATCTATTCCCCTGACTTCCTGGAGCATATAACCACATATACACACAAAATGTAAAATAACTTAGAAAACACAATATATGGTAGTTATAGACAGTAAAATCCTGTGACATCAAGGAAATGAGATTGACTGTGTGCTAGTTCAGGGAGGGAGCTGTTTTAAGGTGAACATTTAAGTCATAAAAAATGGTAGATGGATGGAAGAACAAAGCAGGTAGATTTGTTTGAAGCAGATTATTTTCAGGAGTTAGTGAAAAGTATGAATGGGATCAGACCTTACAAATCCCAGCAAACTAAAGTGAACTGGACTCATTATGATAAGCTGCAAATTATGTTTCAAGTTTTTGGCTGGAAACAGAAAATGATTAACTAAAACCAACTATTTAAAAAAAAAAACTAGAGAAGGAAACACAGACATTTAAAAACATTTCAAGGTACAATTAAAGTCCATCTAATGCAATTTAATTATCTTTTCCACAATGTAAAGAGAAAGTAGTAGAGGGTAGTCTTTTCTGACACACCGAGGTGTTTGTTCACAGGTAACATGAAAAGAGAAAACAAATACCACTTAAAATCATGAAATTATCTTTTTTATTGTATCTTTAGACATGAAGATCTAGAATTATTTAATTTCATCATCACACAGAATATTTTTAGATGAAACTAGATTATAGTATGATTTGAGGATTTTCAGTACACTATGGTTCTAATGAAAATGATAACATTAAAAATAAGAATGAGTGAGAAGTGAAGAAGTTTTGAATAACATTTATAATTTTTTGAAAATCTTTGCATCCTAATTGGAGGGGGAAGAAATCAGAATAAAGGCACTGATGTTAATTTAAAAAGAAATGAACTGTGATGTTCTATTTCTTAATCTGGTACAAATTTATTACTATTATCTAAACTATGAATATATGTGCATATATTTCATACTTCTTATCTGTGGATTTTTTTATTGGGTATTGGAGATTTAACCCATGGGGGAGGGGGCTTTATCACTGAGTTGCATTCCCAGCCCCTTTTGTTTTTTATTTTGAGACACGTCTCCCAAAGCTGCTTACCTACCCTGCCTTGGCTCTGGCAATAGACTTTTTCTTCCTATCTTTTGTTCTAGATCCAGAACCTCAAAACAGGACTGGGCAGTAATAACTCCAGCTCCAGATTTAGCAGCACACAGCTAACTGGTTCTGTAGGGTAGGTGGCTGAAGAAAACTTCTAGGACATAGAGGCTGTTGTTGCAGCTCTAGGTTGAGTCTGGCTCAGTGACTTTTTCCTTACTCTGCATTGTAAAGTAAAAAGCAGCTGCAGCCAATAGTTCCTCTCCTTGTGCACCCCTGTAGTGGCCAGGTTTGCCTGCCAGGGAGTTCCTACACTTTCAATATTTTTTAATGAACTATTTTTATGTCAAAACACTGTGAGTTCAAAACTTTCATCAAAATGCCAATATCCCTAAAGAACCTCAAGGTTTATTTTCATTATCCAGGTACAACTTTCTAAAATGTCACTTTTTAATTAAGTATTTAAAATGGATTACATTATTAACAACTACAAAAGGGAATTTTGTAGTACACTAAACCATGTTTTAATTAGTATGCTTGTATTTTCCTTTCCCACCCTCTTCCCCCACCAAAAACCAAAGGTTTAATCCATGGTGTATTTTTATGTATGTGTGGTATTATTTGTTTTATTTTTTAGGAAAAACCATGAAGCTTCCAAAGAGAAAATAAAAAACAAAAAACCCTCAAAATCCTAATATCTAAAGCAATTCTGGATAAAAATCCAAATAAATTATTGCTAAATGCACCAAGTAACAGTACTTTAATATCAAAATAATCACATAATCTTAGAAACTGATGACTCCCTGAAAGGTTTCTTTCATCAGTGGATTTTTACTCATGTCTTTCAAAAGAATATTTTAAAAACAATGTAGCTTTGTACTTTACATATCTAAACTGTTTTCTCATAAATTTAACACTTGAAAAAATATAATTCTCAATACGCTGTAAATATTGGCACACTGAATTTTTTTTTTTATCCCTTGGTATTTGTACCTAATTGATTCTAAAGTAGAATTTATATTATTTGATCTTTGCCATCCTAAATTACAAAATAAAATGCATCCTAAGACTTTGCACAACTAAAATATAAAGCATCATTTCTCTTTCTCCTTGAACTTTTATTTTACCTGTCCTACAGTATTGCCTTTAATGGATTAATTATTTTAAAATTTGGAAGGTTCTATTGATAATCTTCATATAATTTTTGTAACAAAAATATGTATATAAATAGAAATTTAAATTCAGAAGTTTCCTAGGATTATGAGAATGTAAGTGTTTTTATATCTATTCCAGGTTTATAGTATAATTACTATTGATATTCTTTTGATCAAACAAATAAATGTATTTAATAATTACTAAACATAAAAACAAAAAATATTAGACAGTAATTTGTTAACGAGATAAATATTCTTTGATTTTCTAATCATTTTTTGTATTCATGGCTGGCTCTTTAAATTATTATAATAAGATAGTGTGAAACATAAATTTTATTCTTTGTTTTATTTTTATCCATGTTAGTGTTCAGAAAACTGATTCACAAAAATAAGTAAATGAGAAAGGAAGGAGTATTATACATAAATTTCATTCAATTCTTTGAATTCCCTCCAAGTTATATGTCAAACATCACAGATACCTATAATAAAAAATACTGTTAATGATCTCTCAGCTGACATCTCAACTAACATTGCCTTCAATTTTGTTGAAAAGAAAGAACTAGAAATTAATTGACTTGTAAAAGAGTTATTGACTCAGCCATTCTTAGTTTGCAAAATAATCACCAGTATTTTACACTCTCTTTGTTTAGTGCTGAGGATTTTTTTATTTCAATATATTTATCAGATTTATACTAAAGACTTCATGAAATATGAGAGACAGATTATATCATGCATTACTCAGAAAACTTTAAAACTATTTCCTCAAAATTGCTTTATCTTGGACTATGTCTAAACCACAAGGATTAGCAAACTTTAGGAAATGAGAGATGTTTGCCTTCCTTTATGAAGCCCCCTTTTAGAGGGAGCAGTGCATGATATGTTCGTGGCAGACACATTGTCAAGAGGATCATCTCAGAGTGGAATATGTATGATCATTCAGAATGTGGATGGGGCTTCCTTAGAAGTGCTGATTCTGAAATCTTTGGAAAGTCCTTTTGATATATCAGAAGTGTGCCAGTATAGTTTGAAGAACATGGTTGACATCCAAAAGGATCCTAAAGCACATCAGTCTCTACTCCTTAACAACCATGAATTGACAATTTGTTTTACTTCTGAACTCCTGTTTCCTCTTCACTTGTAAGACTCAGAGTTAAAAATTTTTAATACAGCCAAATAAGGTTTAAAAATATTGAATTAGGTCATCTATCTCAACTTGGTGCTTTTTAGTTAAGACTGTTGATAAAATAAGTGATATGAAATCACATCACAATAATAGCAGCTATATAACATTATTATGTGCCTGTCAGAGTTGGAAAAGCTTTTCATATATTAATTATTTAATCCCAGAACAATTTTATGATGCTGACCCTGTTACTCTTCCCATTTTACAAATGAGGAAACAAAGAATTAAAAAGGTAAATTTTCTCTAGAAATTTAACTCCAAAAAATCTCCTATGATTGTTTACTTTTCATATCTCATAAAAATAATCCTGTTAGTAAAATTACTTTCCAGAGGGGACACATAGGATTAGAAAAAGGCAAGTGAATAGTTATGTCCAGTAAAAATCTTCAAGATTCCTTACTGCAATTACTTTTACCAAAATATGTCTTTTCCTCTATTCTGAGAAGAATAGCTGTTCTTGAAAGATGAAGTGTATGGAGTTAATATAAATATACCAATTTAGAAAAATTTAGTCAAAGCCGACTTTGGATGACATTTGAAATGATTCTATGAAAATATGATTGCAATAAAAATATGAAATATGTTTTTTTTCCTATGAAAAACTTCTTATATTTAGAATATAAAAAATATGTGTGGGAAATGAATTTTTTTTCTAAAATTTGAGCTATCTTTCCCAATTATATATAAAAATTTATTGCAAAATAATTAGCCATAGGCCCTAAATCATGAGATGATTGGGTTTTTGTTTGTTTGTTTCTCTTTTTTATTGCCTCATTTTTAATTGGTGCATAATAATTGTACATAATGATGAGATTTGTTGTTACACATTCATATATGCACACACTATAACAATATAATTTGGTCAATATCACTCCCCAGTACTTCACCCTCCCTCCCCTGCAAGTTGATTGTTTTTTAACTGGATGAGGTGGTATTTATATGACATTAATTTTTCTATCATTTTTATTGAACTACATTTTCTTTGCTAATATTCATGTGAAAATTATAATTAGTTGAAACTTAAAAAAGGAGAGTATTATGATTTCATAGTTGTTAAATGGGTCAAAAAATATATGCAGATCCTTAGTGTTTATACAGCATTTTTATTTTGAAAATTGTATTAAGTAGTGCTCAATAAGTAGTAATTTATAAGGAAAAATATAATGGCTGCAATTGCTTATATAATTATGAGATGAAATCTTTATAAATCACCATTAGCACTGAAAAGTGTTATTTTAAAATTGTAATATTAACTTTCACATATCCAAATTCTGCTTTCTTTTCCTTATCCTACCACA
Source organism: Glaucomys volans (assembly GCA_020662805.1). Classification (NCBI taxonomy): domain Eukaryota; kingdom Metazoa; phylum Chordata; class Mammalia; order Rodentia; family Sciuridae; genus Glaucomys; species Glaucomys volans. Next base: position 1,299,315 of record JAJEJO010049932.1, on the reverse strand, counting down.
TTGAACAGCTATAAAAAATCTGTGTAGTATGGTTTATGTTATTGCTCAGAATTTTTTACTTTTGGTCATTTTTCATGTCATTATGGGTTAATGTTCATAAACAGGATCGACCATAATTATAATAATTAGGTTAAAATTTATAGGACCATGACAAGATATATTATGTGAAATTAAATATGAATGAACCCTTTAAAAACACAGATTTTTAATTACTATTATTTTGTCATAGTAAATCATACTGTATTTCCTTGAATTAATAAAACCATAGTTTATTCCTTTTAAAGGAATGAGAAATCAAAAGAAGACTGATAGATTCACAAAATCAAATTTTAAAATGTTTGAAAGTTTAAGATACTACACATATAATTTTACACAACATTTATGAAAATAAATATTTACATCATTTTAAAAATAACACATTGCTTATGCTAGTAGCATGCAAAAGCTTTAAGCCCAAATGCCTACAGTGACCAGGAAAGTAACAGGTGTGAAGAAAACTAGGTACAGAGTATGGGAACAAAGTGTTCATTTTCCGTCTAAAAGAGTCAGGTATTAGGTACAAGTTATCATTGCAAGAGTTTCACATTGTTGGAAGAAATACACAAGTATGTACTATTTGGGGGTTAGAATCTTCTGGATTTTCAATACTGGCAATTAACTTCATCACATTTTAAGGTATTGTGTTAGCATACTTCCAAGATGGCCACCAACCCTTCTTTAAGCTTTGTAAACACATACCACTCTTTCATGTAGGGTGAGCACAAGTGACACTGCTTGAGCAGTAGACAATGCTTGAACAGAGCCACAGTCAGCTTCATGGGCGTATGACCTGTGCAGTTACAAGAGACCCCATACTTAGAAGGTCCCCTCTTGGTTTAATGCTCTTGTTCTCACTGCCTTGAATTTTTTTAATAATTGTGGAATGAGGACCCTAAGGTTTTATCTTGCACTGAAGTTGAAAAGAACAAGTCATCTCTGTTTCTTCATTCTTATTGAGAAGTCTGTATTACTCTGTTGGAAAGCCTGGCTTCCTAGAGGAACACAGGCTTTAAACATCATGAGTAGAGAGGCCATTGTTTTTTTTCTTTTGCCTTTTGTAAACCAAGTAAATTCTTCAGGTGATCTGAACTAGAGACACCATATGACCGAAAAGTCACAATACCTCATTGAGGACCAAGTTTACCTAATCGATCATAAGCTAAAAACTTAACTGGTGTTTCAAGCCTGTACATTTTGGGCTGGTTTGTCATGCAGCCATTGATAAGCAGAACAGTCTATATGTTGGCCATACAAACAGGGCTATGACTCTGGTTTATGACACTGCTTCACTGGCCTCTGGTATATTGCAATAGCCCACTGACCTCCAAAATGATCTACTACCTAGAAATTTTCATCAAACTATATTTCTGTTTGGATGTTTCAAATAGTTTCATTAGCTTCATCGTATTGTTTAAGGAAAGTTTCAGACAATAAATTTTATTTTCTCATATGGAGTTATTTGATATTAGTCTAAAACACTTGAATATGATTTACATTATTTTAAAAAGTGCTATGATTTGCCAATCACTTGACAGTCATTTGATTAACATATGTCGACAATTCAAAGTTTCTTTCCTTTTGTTGTTTTTTAAAGACAGAAACCTAAATTGATATAATTGCCTCATTATTGTGTTGCTCCATACAGTTTGCATAAACACGTGTCTATCTAGATATCAATCCTCTCCTGAGTTCTCAATTCCTAAAAAAATATCTAATATTGTTGCATTCTTTCATGAAACAATCCCTCAAATCTTTTGACCATATATCTTAAATTATTCATTTGGAGGTTTATGGAAACAAATGATTAAATAATTCTCTTCAAATCTTTTGTAGCAAACATGCAACTATAGGTATATTGCCTGAACTATAGTCATGTATTTTTTCTCTATTATGATTGACAAATAATCCATTTATCTTCTCCTTTCTATTTGAAGTTCAAGGACATTTATTCATGAAAATTGATCAAAAATATAAAAACACACATATTTAATTCTTTGTATGATTTGCTATTCCAAGTCAGAATTTTTTTGATTATTTCTTTCTAAAGTTTTCTAGCTGCATTGTCCTAGATCAATATGGCTGTTTCTTCTAAAACATTATATTGTAAGTGATAAATTTAACAGAGTTAAGGAAAGCCACCATCTGCACCAAAAGACCCTGGGTAAGATGTAGGAAGGTGCATTACTGCCCTGTCTGCTAAGGCCCTAAGTGTGGCCCTGCCTCGGCCATTGGTATAATGTATTCTGAATGGCACAAAGAAAAATGTTCTGCTTAGAAATTGAGTAGCAGATAAGAATAGGCTTTCCCTATGGGTCTGTGTCAATTAATCAAGTGATTCAAATAATCCCAAGTACTACAATTAGCAGTGATCAACACCACTTAATTCTTCCTAATGTCAATTTCAGATACTTGTCAGAGTTTTATATACAAGAGAAGGAACATCATGGTAAGAGAACACACTAGCTGCCAAGAGCATTCAGCTTTCTTTCTAGTTTTGACACTTCTTTACTGGATGATTTGGGACAGGTCACAGAATTCACACACACTTTAATTGCTTCCTTCAATAAGAATAATGCAATCCTGTTGAGAAAACGTCTTGATAATCTCTTAAGTAAAGTGAAAATTCATATTTACAAGTTCAATGAAATTTGAGTTGAGAAATGACTATTTTCCAACATTAAAATGAATGAGATTTGATCACCATTAAACAAAAGAAACAAAGCCTTCAGAGAGAGGCAAGGAAACCAATCTGAAAGTCTCTTAAGTGCATTCCTGGTATCATGTGAAACTGAACATGGAGAAAATAAATCACTACAAGTGAAACAACGGATTACTAAAGTCAACTGCATTATTTTCTTCTGTATATTATGCATTAAACATCAAATTGAAATGAAATCGATTGCTGTGAACGCCTTGTGAATTCCAAGCTGCCTTGGAGGATTTTTAGATTTGACAAATTTAGAGTCTCGAAACTTGAAGGCACCTCAAAAAGGAAGTTGGGAAAGTAAGTCAACAAAAGAAATTGAAGCACATCTGCTGAATTCCAACTCACTTTAATATTGCGTTCCTTGAATTTAGAATTCAATATTGGAAGCTGTAAGCTTCTAATTTTAAACATGTTTATATATTTGTCTGCCAGTTATAAGGTACCAGAAGAGTGATTTTCAATTTCTTGCCCTCTCCCATCTTTCGATCAATGAAAACAAGCTAAGAACAGAAAAGCTCTGATTGGCAGAGGCTGGGAGACTAGAACAGGCATGTCTTTTGTATCCCATTCTTCCTTTTTTATCATGAGGCTCCAAAGTGAATTTGTACAAGTTTAGAACCTAGAGGTTGGGCTCCATGTTCACAAACGTTTAAAAAAGTATGATGAGCTAATGTTTTCAACTTTGTGTTTCAGAGGGAGTCCAATAAATAACATGGTGCATACACAATCTCACGTGTTTGAAGATGACTGAAGATGAAAAGAGTCAGTTAATGGGTTGGTTTGTGTTGTGGTAGCATCTGCCACTAAGACAAGGAACTACACCTGTGACATTTAGGTAACCTTTGTGCAAGACTGTGACTTCTATTTTTTTTTTTTTTTTTTGTATAATAAGATACAAGATTTAGCCCAAATTCAAAGGGAATAAAAGGTTAGAGTGCTCAGCTCTAACTTAAAATAATCATATTTGTCATTATTATGTGAGTACTCTCACTGGTGAGATAACATCTGCATTTCCACTCTCTCTAACATGCCTGCTTTAAGAATTAATGAATCATTCCATCCCAAGCTTCATTCATTTGGTATAATTATTTGGGAAATACTGGCAGACTAGGTTACTGCATATGTAAGTCAGAGAACTTGATAACCATGATAATCCAATCATCCTTTGATTTCCATTTTGCCCTGCTGGCCCTAAAGTATTTGTGCTGCTGATCAATATCAGAATTTCTAGATTCATAAGATACAAAGTCTGCTCCTCTTTTTTCAATGTTTAATTCATGCCCTGTGTAGATGTAACCTACTGTCCTACTAAAATTTAAAAGTAATAAAGAACAGCTCACTATACTCATTTGATTAAATTAAATGCAAAACTTATCAGCATTTATGTATATTTTAATATTGATTGCAAATCTTCTAAGATTTATGCAAATCTAAGAAAACTATATTATCCATTAAGAAAAAAGAGTTCTTCATATCAAAACCATACACATTTTCTAGCTGTGTATTTACTAGAATATTTTCCCCATTTGCATAACATTTTTTTCTTTTTGAGTTCAGTAGAAGATAAAATCAGAGAGAAAGTACATAAGAATTTGGCCACATAAAGTACAGAAATCTTTAAGGATTTTATTTAGATTTTAGGAATCCTTTTATTTATTTTATTTCATTTATTTATTTTGTGTATTTATTTATTTATGTATGTGTTTATTTTGGTACTGGGGATTAAACTCAGGGGCACTTGGCCACTAAGCCACATCCCTAGCCATATTTTGTATTTTATTTAGAGACAGGGTCTCACTGAGTTGCTTAGTGCCTTGCTTTTGCTGAGGCTGGCTTTGAACTTGCAATCCTCCTGACTCAACCTCCTAAACTGCTGGGATTACAGGAGTGCACCACTCATTCCCAGTAGGAATTCTTTTAAATCGTACTAGTTAAGACACATTTAGTTTTAGAGCAGGACGTAGTTAAGAGTGTGGACTTTGTAGTTGTTCAGGTTTTTTCCAGATCCTTGATTCTAACATTAGCTGGATGACTTTGGGTAAACTGTTTTGTGAGTCCTGTTTCCTCTTCTGTGAAATGTATATAAGGCAACCTACTTAAAAATGGGTGTGGCTTAGATAATTTAATAAAATCATTAAAATATCTTGCATAAATTTTATCACCTGGTAAAAAACTAATAAAAACTTCAGCTGCTATATCCCCTTTGAAACATGCTTATAAAGTAAAATATGAACATTAAATTTGAATCTTTTCTTTAATGTCTTTTATGGCCTCAAGGGGAGAGCTAATTTTTTCCTTCAATTTCTCTGCAATAGACAGAAAATGACCTTCTAAAGATGTCTATGTTTTAGTCTCCAGAATCATGAGTATGTTTTTTTACATGGAAGAGTAGCTTTTGAGCTAGAGATTAAGGATCTTGTAATAGAGAGATCATTCCAAATTGTCCAATGGATTGACAAAAGTCCTCATAAGGAAAAGAATGAGGCTGGTGAATGAGAATGAGAAAAGGAGATGTGATGACTGAAGCAAGGATCAGAGGCAGAAAATGTGATTTTAAATGCTGGGCTGCTGGTTGGTGTATTGAAAGTAGCAGAAGGGGCCATGAGCCCAGAAATTTGGGTGGCCTCTGGAAGATGCACAGGGCAGGGCAGTGGATTCTCCACTAGAGCCTGCATAAGGGGTATCACCTTGCAGACTCCTTGACTTGAGGACCTTTGACCTCCAGAACTTCAAAATAATGTTTATAGGGTTTAAAGTCATTAAATGTTTAGTAAATTGCTACAGCCTCAGTAGGGAACGGTTATAATCAGTGAAGACAAAAAAAAAAAAAAAAAAAAAAGGGGGTCAGGAGAGGTAACCATTCTATGTATTTTAAAATCCTGGCATTTGATCCTCCTTGGAGGTGTGTAGCAAGCCACAGAGAACTGTGATAGCTAGGCCATATCACATTTCAACACGTTACAAAGCACTGAGCAAATTCAATTGAGATTCCAAATAAAACATTGAAAATACTATTTTGAAAGACATTAATAAGTAACAATTGTTTCATTTATATTAATCATTAGAAAAGTTGACTGAACACTTAATAGAAGTCAATGTGACAATCATTTTACCTACATTACCTATTCAATCCATGAAACAACATTGGAGGTATATATTGGAGGTAGTTCTTAATGTAACTTTACAGATGAGGGACTAAACTTTTAAGTTCAACTTACAAACAGACAAACTGAAAAGTAAAAGAGTTTGGATGAAACTCTTTTGATTAAAACTACATGCCAAGCTGGGCACAGTGGCACACGCTTGTAAACTCAGCAGCTGGGGAGGCTGAGGCAGGAGGATTGTGAGTTCAAAGCCAGCCTCAGCAATTTACTTGAGGCACTAAGTACCTCGGTGAGACTCTGTTTCTAAATAAACTATTAGGAAAATGAGCTGGGGATTTGGCTCAGTGGTTAAGTGACCCTGTATTGAAATCCTGGTAACAAATAAACAAAAAACCACATACTAACAGGGCCTGGTGGCACAGGCCTGTAATCCAGGTAGCTCAGGAGGCTGAGGCAGGAGGATTGAGAGTTCAAAACCAGCTTTAGCAACTTAGTGAGGTCCTAAGCAACTCAGTGAAACACTGTCTCTAAAAAAGTAAAATAATTTTTTATAAAAAGGGCTGGGGATGTTGCTCAGTGGTTAAGAACCCCTGGGTTCAATCCCGGGTACAAAAACAAAAACAAAAAAACCCACATGCCATTCACTAAAGATAAGGTCAGATAAAGGAACACACACACACACACACACACACACACACACACACAGGTAGGAAAAGAGAAACAGAGGTTGCCTACTAGGAATTCCAACATGCTCCTCGTGATTTCTGAGGATATCTCCTATCGTAGATATGAGGCTTCTCAACCACGTGAAGGCAGGCAGGTCCTCTGTCTGCGATGTTAATTGCTCCAGAATTTCTGCCTTACACATTTTTCTAAATAGGGACTAACTGATCTAACCATTGCTAGAGTACTTAGATCTGTCCATTTTAGCTCAGGGCTTACAAAAAGCCTAGATTTTTTAAAAAAAGGGAGGGTATGTTTACTTTTTTCGTTGTGCACATAAAATCTGCTTCTGGATTCAACATGCTCAAATCTTGCTATTTTATTAACAAGTAGTATAGTAGCATCTGTATGAAAAATAGACGTAAAATTAAACTGATATTTAATGAATGTTGATTTTGTGCCTGGTGCTATGCAAGACACCATCACAAATCACATTATATATCATATCTATTGTATTGTATTATATTATATATACATATACATTTACAAATATTCTCATTTTTACAAAAGAAATAACTAAGGTTTACAAATTTGCCTACAATTACCATGAATGTAATTCCAGGTGTTACTGATTCTAATAGACATGATGAGTATAAATCCAGAGAAATGTAAACTACTACAAAAGATTATGGGTTTTTTGGAATCTTTATGATAAAATTAATGAACTACCTCCTTATTTCACTTGATTAAATAGTATGCCCAAAATTAGCTTTTGCAGCTGTAACAGTAGTGTGTGGTTGAAGTGGGGGGACCCCAAACTGACACAAAACAAGTCTGCTTTCCTGTTTTCTGCTTGTTTTGACAGTTTGGTCCAACTATGGGAAACCATCCAGAAAACGTCATTTGCTCTTTTATTTTCAAAAAATTATGCTCATGAAAGTATTTCAGATTTATTCTCAGCATTCACTATGAGCCGGTCTTTCCTTAATCTCACAATGCTAGGATATGTTATAGATTCTAACACATCCATCCTATATTCCAGTCTAGTTAATTCAAACTCTTGGATAAAAAGGTGACTTCATTTCCACTTTTGACACTTTTTGTATAATCGTCACTAAAATATGAATCTCTTCAAGTTATTTGAAGAGCCATGACATTTACAAAATCCTGACATTTACCAAGAATTTTTTTCATGTACCCAATTATTTCATATCAAATATTATAATTCAACTATTGCAATTAGGTGCATCTCCTATATATTTTTAAGCTAGAGCTTATTACTTTTTTGCTTCCAATATCCCTCTACTTACAGTGGTCAGAAAATGAATGAGGGAATGAATGAATAAAGTATTTATTGCATGCTACACATGTGTTTTAACAATTGTGCTTTGCGCTCCATGCTGCATTAGAGGTCACTTGTTGACCTCAGAAACAGCGGGTGACTGAAAGGCTGAAAGGGACTCAGACCTTCCCATACCTGATTATCACAGTAAGAAATATAATCACTCTTTTACTATGTGCTACATGCTAATATAGTGCTAGTTTATACAATGTGCTTATCTGATCTTTTTCTCAGAAGAAACCTAAGATGAATTAAAAGTGAATCATTACCTGAATTTTACAGATATTAGAAACCAAGACTCAGAGGAAAAAAACGTGCTCATGATGACTCATTTGGCAGGAGACAGGGCCTCCTTGGTGCTTCCCATTAAAGCCCATGATCTAAAGCCTGCTGCTTTCTCTCACAATCTTGATTCAGCTGAAAAAGATGTTATAACCCATAAAGAAATCAGATAAAAAAGGAAAAAGTCTAGTGTAGGCTTCAGATCTGAGTATTAAGCTTAAAAAGGAAGGAAGAAAGAAACTGCAAGGGCTTTGAAAATGAGAGAAGATGAACACATAAGCACTAGGGTTCCTGGAAAAAAATATATATATGTATATGTATATAAAGACTAGTCAAAACCCGAGTTCCTGAGTAGGGAGTCACAGATGGCAAGAAGTGCTGTATGACCTGAGCCTGCAAAACTTCTGGTCACCACAGCTATTTTCAGCACATTTACTACAATTCATAAAAGTGTCAGTGTGGCTTCACAGATGAATTTGGCCTTCTTACTTGATTTACTTTTAATAGATTCTATCACCAATGGTGAAAATTATTTTGGAAACTCCCTGATTCGTTCTAAGTTTGAGAATTCTAGGGCTGGAGTTGTGGCTCAGTGGCAGAGCACTTGCCTAGCACGTTCTATTCTCAGCACCACATATAAATAAATAGATAAGATAAAGATCCATTGCCAACTAAAATATATATATTAAAAAAATTTTAAAAAGGAAGAATTCTTAAAAGGAGGGTATTTTTCCCCCTCTTTGCATGCTCTTGGAAAATGCTGAAAAGCTCAACTGGATATTGTTCAAAAGGAATACATTTCCTGTCGACATGTATAGACTTCAGTCTACTGATCTGTCAAGAGTAAACAATGTTTTTAATGTCAATTTGTTTTATCCTGACATCTCTGTAGACAGTTGCATTTGAAAATGAACGAATTAATTATGTCTTCCATATGCAAAGGTACTAGTTTACTCATGAGATGTAAATCATAAAATCTGAATTTTTTCCAATAGGAAATCAATTTTCATTGATTTGTTCACATGGTCTTACAAAATAACCCTTGAGATTAGAAGAATGCATTTTAAAATTGGCAGGCTGGGGTTAGACGTACAATCCATAATTGTGGACTACATTCAGGTCAGCCAGGTCACATGAAATTTGTGCCTGTGATCTTGGCACTGCTAATATGGTGCCCAAATCAGCTAATCTAATGTGCCAAGATCAAACCAAAAGTGAAAATGAAACAAATAAAATAGATAAAGTCACAATTAATGCTATTAGTAATTGTAAGGATTATTTTAGAAGGCACAAAGATTTTATGTCATTCAAAACAAAATCTCATGCCACATTCAAATACCAGCATACCATCTAATGAATACCACCACAAAGTATGACACTTTTTTAACTTAAAGTCAGAACAAATAAAATTGAAAAAGTTATTGATTTATGGAACAGTGATCTCTAGAGCTGACCTAGCATTAGTATGAAGGACTTATATTAGAGAACTCAAATCGTTACTCCACTCAACTTGGTGATTTTGCGTTATTGATTCATTGTTTGCTTTAATCTCTCTCTGTCTGACTCTGTGCTTGCACTTTCATGTAGCAACCTCACCATCACCCCCCACAAAAACACCCCTACAATTGCACACTCCCTACAATTTCTCTAAACTTGGTGCTTTGTTCAGGAGTATGCAGGAACAAGTCTCTTCTCTATATGTTTTCTCCTTTTCTTTTTCCCTATTCAAGTAGTCTCCATGCTTCATTGTCTCTGGAGAAGTCTAAAGCTGACCACAAATCAGGCAGAGGCAAAAGGGAATGTCTGAGGTTGAGATGGAGTAGAGGATTCCCTCAGATTCAAAAATGATTTCCCCAAGGATTTAGGAAGAAGGGAGTTGGCTGTGGTTAAAACATCAATGGGAACTTGGTCACATGCTCTAAAGCAATGAGAAGTCAGAGTTCTTGAGCTGCCTAGGGAGGCAGAACCACAGTCCAAGGATAGTACCCATGCATCATAAGGAAGCACGAAACCACCAAATTTCACCGGACCACCTTGGCTTGTTGATGAATAAGGCAACAGCAGCCATATTTTATAGGAGGCTGTATACCATTTATTTATTTCGAATATCCCATGTAAATACCCAGCAGTGTTGTGTGATTCAGGTTTAGGGAGGGGACCTGACAGTGAATGAGACAGAATTACCATGAAGACCAACAGGATGGAGTTTCAGTCTATATTTGAATCTTTCATTCAAATATATTTTTTCTGCTTTAAAACTGCAACAAGAAAGTACATTGGACTCCTAAGTAAATTGAGAATTGGCTCATGGTTAGAGGTGGAGCAGTTGAGATAAGAATAGCATAATAAAGGAACAAGCATTTTTCTTTGGCTATTACAGAGTTCTTATGCTGGACATACTTTTTGCATGAAGTGAAATGTGGCCTGTCCGTGCCAGAGTAGACAATAGTGCCTGGACGCTGGCCAGTGTATCCCAATTTTGAGAGAGGAAAGCGTGTCAGCATTCAGTGAGAGACCTACTCAGCTGCTTCTGTCAATACCTTCTTATCTGTCTTCCTCACTCCTTCCTGAGCTGTCAGCACCGAGCCTGGCACTCAATGAACTGCCACTGCCATTTTAAAAAAACTTAGCTAGAAAATCATGTGTCTCTTAGTTTCTGTAGTTTCAGGTTATTGAACTTTTTGTCCTATGGAAAAGACTGAGTTGGGCTTACAGCTACTGTTCCTGTATGCAAGGGGCTCAATGGTCTGAATTTTAACTTTGAACAAAAATGCATTCTCAATGCTAACCATATCTTTTAATCAACCTTGAAAATTGCTTTCACTCCCATTTTTTTTTTTTCTCACTTACTCTCTTTGGCGCACAAACTGGAATTCTTTCACACATGGATTCTTTCTTATAGATTCTTTTCTGTTTCTCACTGGAGGCAGCACTACTAAGAGAACATAAACAACGAAATGCACAAAAGTATTAGCAGAGGTACATTTGGATTACCACTGCTTCTACTACTCATACACTTTGGGTGAATGGGTATTCTTAAAAGAAAGAGGAAGAAGAGTTCAAGGGCTCAGTCTAGTAGCTGGTTGTTGGTGGAGGCCATGGAAGGTGCTTCTCTCGACACTTCAACGTCCACTCTTTTCTTTCATTATATGTTTTGAAGGAAAAGACAGCAGAGTGTCATACAGGAGATGTTCTGTATTAATATGGCAATCACTTGTAATCATTCTAGCCATATTATTTTCATCTGGCAAATTGCCTTCTTTAGACATGCATATTTTATACAGTGATTGTGTATTATAAAGTCTACCATTTCACTTTTGCTCTTTGTAGTTCTGCTTAATTTTTGATGCCACAAAATTTCCCCCATAAGTCACTTTTTAAATTAAAAATCTTAAATGATTACATCATATTTAATTCTGTCAATACATCTCATTTATGAGCATAAAATTGACTCATATTTCTAGTTCTGGGCATATATATTATTTCTAAGTTTTTTGTCTTATAGATGATGCCATACTGAGAAGAGCCACATACTGAGAGCTTGCTTAGATACATGGGGCAGATACCAGATGCTTAGCACACATGATTTATAAGGCTCCCAGTAACCGTTCAGGGTGGATACTCTCAAGTCTGCTTTACAAATTAGGAAACTTGAGGCTCATAGAAGTAAAATATTTCCCCAAGCGCATTCACTCAGCAAGTGGCAGAACCAGGATTTGAAATTCATATCCATCTGACTCCAAACCTCATTCTTTCTCTCCTATATCATAAAACTATTTCTTTAGTGAAATCTCTCCCAAGATAAAATCCCGAGAGTGGAATTGTTGAATCAAAGAATGTGACTATCTCTATGGCCCTTGTTACTTACCCATCAATGAAAATAACAGTGAAAAGGAGACAAGAAAAATTATGTACAAACCTATTGTCTACCTTCCCTAAAGATCTCCTCTTTCAGATCAGAAGGGAGCACTGCCAGACTCCATTTTTTATATTTGAGAAAATTATAGGCAGGGAAATTTAGTTACTGGTTCATATTTCCTGCAACCACGTTTCTCATGATCTTATGAAAAACACTAGGAAAAAAATGTGGTACGAAATTTAGCACATTGTAAATAAAATATTATTATGATAAAAGATTCAAATATTTGTCCACAATTCTACTGGCATAGATGGAATTCTTAGTAAATAGAGGAACACATATTTAATCCGTGAATAAATAAGGGGCCTTTGTGTAACAAAAATTGGAGGGATCTCTTTAGCCAGAATAAAAATAAACGTCAAGGAGACAAAGGGATGCTTTCATGGTTTGAGATACACTATTATTATTATGCCTTTTCAACAAGTATCAATGCTCTCTCTTCCTTTTCACTGGGAACAGTGGAACCTTTGCTGAACTGACAGTCAGTTAGAGCCAGTCAACAGAAACTGCTCTGGGTCACATGGCACAAGAACTGTTGTTGCCATCGCAACTGCACTATGATAAATTAGCCTGTCTCTGCTAAGTGTTTGGTTTGCCTACATGCCCTAGAAGGTGCGTTTTGATATTCTCCTTGACAGTTTGGAGCTAATCTCTGATTCAGCCTTTCTGCAGGCTTGCTAACATTTACACATATTGAAGGAGAGAAAAAGGAAATTAATATTTTTGACTCATTAGATACATGCATCAGTATTTCTGAATGATTATCATATTTAAGGAGTATTTTTGCATTCTCATGAAGTTTGATCATTGTTTTAGAAACCATTATATGCAAGGTTAATATGGATTTATTTCACCTTTTAGATACTTACATATTGCTGTCACTTAATAATTGAGATAAACTACTAGATTTAGCAAAGGTAGAGGAAATATGTTAGCTATAAAAGCACTGGAGCTTGTAATAGCTTAAATAATTATTTCTCAAAAATTAGTACATTTTATTGTTTGGGGGATTACTTTCTTAATAGATTCTGTGTGCATATTATGAGTGTTTGTTTTCTTTTTAAAGATATGGTGAGTTTAGGAGTTTTTTAAAATGAGTTTCTTATGTTTAAATTGAATAAAATTCACATATAGTGGTTTGCAAAGTGCAAAAAAGCATATTGTGATTTTAGGCAAACTACATGAAGTAAATGAATAATTGATATAGAGCAAATATGTAAAGTGCTTCCATTTTGCAAGATGTTTTTACATGATTTTTTTTCTTTTTTAATCTTCAATATCCCCTGATGTTGCTATAATACCCATTTTACAGATGAGGAAGGATATTTTCTCAAGATAAGAATGTTGCCAAAATAATCATGAAATTAAAATAGTCTAATGTAAAAAGTAAGTATCTTACTCCAAATAGAGATTTTTTTTAATGCTACATCATTACCAAATTTTCTATTTCTCTTTTTCCCAGCCAAGCACAATATGAACATAAGCTGAGAAAATTACATGCTAATTATAAAATTGGTAATTTTATAGTCTTGAGAAGTTCAGTGGAATATATATGTCTTCCTTGCATGTAAATCTGCATCTACTATATAGAATCTTACTAAAAGGACACTGTTATGTTTGGATCTCAGCTGTGTCCCTCAAAGACATGTGTTCAAGTCTTGGTTGCCAGTCTCTGCTGCTACTGGGAAGTGGTAGAACCTTAAGGATGTGGGCCTAGTGGAAGGAAGTTAAGTTGGTGGCATGCCCTTGAAGGAGATATTGGGAACCTGGCCCCTGCTTCTCTCTTTCACTTCCTGCTGGCCACAAGGTAAAAAGGTTTCCTCTGATACATGATTTGCACCATGATATAGTGTCTCACCACAGACCAAAGTGACAGAGCCAAGTGACCAAGGACTGAAACCTCTGAAACCATGAGCTGAAATTCATCTTTCCTCCTTTAAAATTTTTTGCCTCTAGCACTTTGCCCCAGCAGTGAAAAGCTGACTCATACAGATACCAAAAAGTACAAGTTATATTCAGAAATTATCTACTTGATTATTCCCATTTTATCTTGTGTGGGATAAAGAAAGAAGAAAGAATGAGGGAATAACTTTAGAGCAGAAAAAAGAATGGTAGAAATTTCAAAAGTTCAAATTTCAGACTTAGAATGATCATGTATATTACTGGAATGGATGATGAAGACTTATCACTAGTTTGTTATAGGAAAAAACTGCATTTTCTCCTCCCCTGTCTCTCACTTTGGCTCTTCCTCATCCATGCTACTCAGGGTATAGTCCATAGATAAGCAACTCAACCAGCATGCCCAAAGAGCTTGTTAAAAGAGCAGAGTTTGAAGTCTCATTTAGTTCTACTGAAGGAGAATCTGAATTTCAGAAAAATGCTGGGTGATTCATGTGTATGTTAGTATTTAAAAAGCACTTCATCCACTAGAACTTCTGCCAACTATCAGGAAGGAGTAAAAAAGAAATGGAACGTCATCACCTAATGGTTTTCCGTACCTGAAATCAAGGCTGCAAGGACTTTAAGTTCTAATACTCAGAAGCCTAGTTTTAAAATGTTTTGTGCATTGACCTAACATTCTTTGCAATGAGATATTTTGGGAGGAGAGAGGGTGTATGGAAGGTATGTCTTGAGGAATCCATGCTAAATGTCAACACTGGCAGGTGAGGCAAATGCCAGCAATCATTAGCACTGTGGGTGCATAGCAGTGGAGACTGAACAAATAGTTTTGATTTGAGATTGTAAGATCTAAGATGTCAAGGACGGTACCTGACACAAAATATAAGCACACATATACACATACACAGTCCATTTTGAATTAAATTTGTTCAGGAAAAGTCTCAAAACATAAGATGCTTCTATTTGGGAAAGTCCTATGATAAAGGGTCATCTCCAATATAGGTGACTGGGAGCAATTTATCAACAGGTAAGAGAGGAAAACACCCCCTTGCTTACTGGTTAAGCCCAGTGTTAAATCAATGTTTGATTTGCTTTCCCCCTTCAGGTGCCAAACACCATTACCTGGGGGATTTTCTTTATCTTAACTGAACCTCCCCTCTTCAAATCTTTCACTTGCCTTGATACTTCAGTACAATTTTCCTGACATTACAACGAGCTAATATAATAAAATGCATATGGTAGTCATTTCCTAAAAGTGAATAATATTAATCTTGAGAGATGATGTTCTAATAGAAAAGTGTGACAGTAATTGAAGAGTGATGGGTTTTCCATCCCAATGTAGAAAGAGATACTTAGTGATAGTTTAGACAAATGGTAATTCTTAAGGCACTGAGTGCAAACTACTTGAGTCTGGCCCTGTGATGTTATTGCATTTCACTATTTAGATAAATTAATAAAGCTAAAAATTTTCTTAGCCTGCCAATAGTTCTCACTAAAATGTTTGTACAGACATTAAAATTATGTTAACACAATTTGAAATGAAAGAAAATAAATATTGCATAATACTACTATCTCAACAAGCCAAATCATTTTAATTTTTCTATATTTCCTTCTGTTCGTTTACAAGCAGTGTCTATATTTTAATATAATTTCAACAATAACATCTATACTTAATGCCCCTGACTTTGCCAAGTCCACTAGAGTCACAGATATCTGTCACCAGTAGGCTGCAGTCTGCCTGGTTTCAGAGCCAACTCTGCACTGGACAGGCTGCAAAACCAGCCTGGGCAGGTGGTGTTATATTGTGGGTCTGAGATGATGTGGACAGAAATTCTTACCCATTAAATATTCAGACTATTTAAAATCTCAAGTAAAATAAATCACTCTGAATTCTTCTCATGTTGCTTTTTCCTTCCTTTGAATTACTTCTTTAAGATAATTTACTATAAATTTATTTTGTATTTGTTGATTTTAGATATACATGACAGTAGATGTACTTTGACATATTATACATACACAGAGTAAATTTATTTTAATTTGGATCCCATTCTTATCACAAATTTATGAGGATTAGAAATGAAAACATTTTATATGGCTCTTTAAACATATTATGAAAATTATTTTCAAAACACATTTTTTTTACTCCATCACTAAGAATTTGGGTAGAGGGGAGGCAAAATTGCAAAAACTTCCATGGTGGTTCTAATGCTCAGTTCTGAATTGAGAACCACTAGATGAGTGTTTTGTTTTCATTGTGGTCAAATCAGCCTGGATATTATCTTTTAAATATTTTTTTCTAGTTTAGTATACAAATGATCCCTATGCTTTCCTTATTTTTAAAATTTTAAATGAAATACATTTATCAACATTTCTATAGAAATCATCATGTTTTCTCTCCTATCTTTAGAATATCAACCTAGACCTAGGTGAAAGAAAAAATCAAAGCAACTCTAAGTTACACCTTCCCCAAGATACCTTCTTTTATAGCCACTCTCAATTCTCAGCATGGAATAAGAAAAGAGAAAAAGACTCAACTTGTAGACAGAAATATGGGGAAACAGGAAGGCAGGGTGCTTGTCCTTGACTGTAAAGAAATTATCTGCAGAGTTCTGGGCTCTGGAAATACCATCAATGTACTCTTCTCCTCCAACTTGAAGAAGTTATCCATATTTTAAATGGTGCCTCACAGTAGGAGGGTATCAACCTGACATAACATTTCAATTTCAATAACAAGCAGTTGCTAGGCAAAATCTTCCACTAAAACATCCTTTCAAAAGGGGCTATGAGAAGTGTTGGTCATTGCATTTCTTTATAATGGAACAGAGCTTTGGACTCCCTGGGTTTGGAATCTTTCCTGCCTGTTGATCTGGACCAGAGGCAATGATATGTAGATATATCATACCACCAATTCTTCTTTAGATTTTAATGGTGTCTAGGGCCAGAAGATTGGAAAGACTTCAACTTTTCCTAGAAGGGAACAATGCCAAGAGCTGTAGGAGAACATAGTTTTCAAATTACTTAGGATTTGAAGTTTTCAAGTACCTTTTCAAACAATTATTAAGCAATCAAAGTAAGATGAATAGTCCTAATATTTAATAAGAAAAAAACAAAGAAATATGGTAAGTTTTTTAAAAATCTGAGGAATCAGCCATTGATTGTCTCTATGATGGAAATGATGGAAAATATAGTTACAATTTATCACAAATTTGTTTATGAAAAAGTGATAGGTTGACAAGACAGGTGGCAGTATAGTAACACTGGAATTTTTAAGGACAGGAGTAATATCACTTTTATATCCCTATAGTCAATCACAATGTAAGTACACATGAAGATTATAAGGCTTTGAATCTTTTCAACTATTGTCATAAATAGTTATTAACTATTAAGTTGTCATAAATCAGATCCTTAACAAGTTCAAAGTGGCAGAGATCAGATTTCAGTAGAGGAAGATATTTGGTCAGTGCATTGGATTGGGAATTGAATCAATGATTTAAATGGTAATTTTAAAAAGCAATCTGAGTTGGGCACAAGGGTGCACACCTATAATCTCAGCAGCTTGGGAGGCTGAGGCAGGAGAATCCTGAGAGTTCAAAGCCAGCCTCAACAACAGCGAGGCTCTAAGCAACTCAGTGAGACCCTGTCTCTAAATAAAATACAAAATAGGCTGGGAATGTGACTCAGTGGTGCTGTACCCCTGAGTAGTTCAATCCCAGGTACCCGCCCCCCAAAAAGAAGCAATGGGATCTGTAGACAGAGTATATGGGCTCAGGAGCCAGACCAAATTGGATTCAAGTTCTGACTGTGCTACGAGTCTAGTTTTCTGGTGTAAAACACATTACTTAAACTCTATCCATTTCAGTCTTTTAGTCTATAAAACAATTAGTAATAACTAGAGAAATATTGGACTTTTTTTTCTGGAGTACTGAGGGTTGAATTCCGGAGCACTCAACCACTGAGCCACATCCCCAGCCCTAGTTTGTATTTTATTTGGAGACAGGGTCTCACTGAGTTGCTTAGCTCTTCACTTCTGCTGAGACTGATTTTGAACTCAAGATCCTCCTGCCTCAGCCTTCTGAACCACTGGAATTACAGGCATGTGACACTGTGCCCGGCTAGACTTGTTTTCCCTTGAGAATAATGAGACCCAGTTGCTCTGGTGCAATTTCCTCAATTAGAATACAGATATTGGGTCCAGGCCCATTGTGTCTGCTTTTTAATCAAGAGTCCTTTAATTCTGCACTCTATTTGCATAGCAGGGCTTAATTTCCTTAGTAGACAGGGATTCATTCTCCCTGATCAAGTTCAAAGGACCACCCACAAGCTAATAAAAAAGATTTTCATTTCTATAGGACCAGAGTCCTCAGAACCTACAAATTCTACCATGTCAGTGACATCCATTTTGCTTCAAGGAAAGGTTATGCCCTGAGACTTCCTGTGCGATTGCAGAAGCACATCTATTAGAAAAAGCTGCTGGATCCATGTCTTCTGCTATTTTTACCAAACATTTCCAGGCTTGTTTGAAATGCCCCAAGTGATGTATTTCTTATCACATCCATCGTCACTGGCAGATCTGTAAAATAACTCACTGCTCCAGTCCAACAGGCCGATATATGCCCACGGGAGGGGCACAGGAGCAGTCTGTCTTCCTTTCTCTTAAAGATTTAGCATAAGGCTAGATCAGGAATGGGAAATGTCAGGAACACATGCCATTATTCCCCTCTCTTGTCTATGGAATAGATCCCTGATAGACTGAGTCTCTGTCTCACTGAACCAGGAAGGAGCTTCAGAATTTTCCTGAACATTGCTCTAAGCAAGCAGTACAAATTTAGGTTGGAGGTTAATACGAAATCTTTGATTTTCTATGCTCTACAGTGTTTTCAACAATTAAGTTGAAGTTGCAAATTCAAACTCTGCCAAACAATAATAAAGAAATGACCAAGAAGCTTGCAGTGGCTTTCATCTATAGAAAAGTTTTAGAAGTTGGAAGCTACTGTAGTAATAGACTTCAGGCAGGCCTGAGGCCTCATTCTGCCATGAGGATGGGCCACCTGGGAAAGTGAACTCAGCAGACACATTGAGAGATGCTGAAATTGTCACCAGTCATTTGCATCAGGCAGGTTGTCAGAACTTTATCGTCTGGAGAAGACACAGGGGCTCAAAACTCCATGAAATTACAAAGAGAAACTTTTCCAAAATTCTGAGAGGATCCTCACCTCCAGAGGACGGTGGAAGCAGCAGTGTCAGGATCTTTAGTGGGCCAGGAAAGTCAGGACAGCATGGCCCACTCCCTGGAGGCACTACAGCATCTGGGCTATGTACACTCAGTGTGTATCACAGTGAGTTTAGCCTGCATTTATATGAAAGGAGTTCTATATTGCATCCGCTAACATTTTGGTCAAATCTCATCACCATTGCTTTGTTGACTAACAAGCAGAGACACAAATGCAAACACATTTTGAACAGTCAGAGCTGATCCAAGGAATTATCCCACAGAAGTGGAAGTGGAACAAAAAAATAACATGATATACCATCTACAGCCTCCTCCAGCTGCCATATTTAAGATGAAGACATTCAGTGAGGTAGACATCATGTATGTGTGTTTGTGCACTTGAAATTAGGTGGGAAAAAATACCTTACTCTCACGTATATACAAAAGTATAGTTCATTTTGAAAAAGAAAATTAGCAAGGAAAAAAATGAAAGAAATGAATGTTAAAAGGAGAGAAAGAGATTCTAACCCATGGTCTTTTATTCCCTTTGTGTAAAAGTAAAGTCTTTTATTCTCTTTGTGTTTCCAGGGCTACCATGATGCCTTAAATGTAATTATCCTAAGAATAAGTATTTGTTGGCCCTGAAACTGAAAAGAGGGAAAGGTAGAGATAAAAGGACACAGAACGAAATGAGAAAGGGAGATTTTTCTATCATCCCTCTTTTATGTTAAAAAGGCCATGCAATAATGAAACTATGCATGGTGCCCAAAGGAACCCACAGAAATTTATATGGAAACCCAAAGCCTCAGATAATTGTATTTTCAAAAAATTAAAAAAAATTGGCAGCCTAAAGTCACATAAGTTGAATATATTATAATGTTCTTGAAAGTTTAAATTGTGCAATGTTAGAAGTCCTTCCTATTTTCCTCAAAAAGTAAATCTCTACTTCAAAAGTAAAGTTTGTAGCCACTTGGAAATAAAAAAATAAAAAGAGTTTTAGTCTTCTGAGTCTGTGCTTGGAAAAAAAGACTACAAGTATTTTAAAGCCAACTTCTAGAGGGCACATCAGGATTTGAAAGGATGTAATAAAAGATCCCCTTACAGCTCCCTGAAATATATGACAGTATTTCAAGGAATTTGGCTGAGACTGACATCAACTCTCATTTGAGACTTTAAAATAGAAGACAAACTGTCCCAGCTTTCAGCAATCGCTTCATTGTTTAAGAGACCCTCGATTGCTCCTGGCCTGCAGGTATACTTCCCTATCTTCTTATACCTGGTGTTCAGCCACCTTGATGAGGTAGGCCTGAACACACCAATTCATATCCCTTGCTTTTTAAGCACCTTCTCCTAATCTGCAGCTGCATCTGTCCCCTCTAGTATGCAGATAGGTAAATGCAGTAGTAGAGACCTTTTACTTGTTAATGAACTTAAAGAAATGTGTTTGTATTTAACATAAACATGACATATATATTTTTAACAGGCAAAGAAAACAGGTCAAATCATCTTCACTATGCAAAAATTCTTTAATATAAACACCAAACATAAAAGACCAAAAGTAAAGCCTCATAATCTGTCCATGTCAGTATTAACCTTAAATGATTTGTTTCTTTCTTAGTTCAGTCAGTAGCTCAGTCTGGTCTGTTCTCTATTCTATCCATTCTCTTCTCCTCATTCTAATCTCTTTTCCTCAGATCCAATCACCAACATCCCAAATTATTGCAGATCCAATCTGATGAGGCCCTGGCACTCCTGAAAGTCCATCAGTGGTATCCGATTTCCAGGATAAACTTCTAATAAAACACTGTCCTTCCTGACCTGCCCACTGTTTATCCTATAAGTCACTTCTCCATACTAAATTTTTCTAGACCTGCACATATGCTTTTCATGTTACATAGAATGTCCTGATCCACCAAGACTAGGGTGGAAAATTCTAGGATGCTTATATTATTTTACTATAGTGCCAGTCACACAGTATTTTATTTGTGTTTACCTCCAGAGAGTTCTTTAAATCTGATTACTGAGTCTTACTCATGGTCTGTTCCCAACACTAGAGCAGTACCCAGCATATAGTGACAAAACACATCTTTGCTAAAAAGATATTCCTGATATCATCTTTAGATTTAATGTGGTGGGTCCAGAGAACAGTTGTAGTTTAGTTTTCTATAATTTCAATCATGTTCTCACTTCACACAGATACAATCCAAAATGTATATTCCATGCCTACTCTATGGTTACCTCCAAGTAATGAAAAACCACAGACTACATAGTGTATGAAAAAAATATGATCAAATAGTAAAATATAATTAACAGAGGCTTGCCAACTTAAAAACTGGGTTGAGTAGTCACTGGTTACTCAAAGCTCATGTGTAACAATAAATATAATTTCAGATTATCCCATCTTGTGGAGAAAAAAATTCTATATAAGAATGATTATGAAACGTTGCTGTATGAAATTAGATCAACATGTAAATTTGGGTTATTTTACTTTTCTTTATTCTCATACTGTCTCTTAAAAATCATATTTCCAGTTTTAAGTCGGCAGTTTCTATGTCAGTTCTGAAATACTCACCAGTAGAGGAGGGGAGAAAACACGTGGACCAGGCCTGTTTGTTCCTATGGGGAGGCCAAGACCACAGACAGAGGCTGTGACCCCAAAATGGACTCAGTTCTCTTTCATGGGTCCTACTCAAGAGAGGGAGGAAAACTGGGATTTTGACAAGTTAAACAATAAAAAAGCATCCAACCTAAAAGAAGGTAGGAATATGGGATATGGCACAATAAAGGAAACTAAGTTTCTTATAAACAGATGAGGACTGATTGGTATCATCAAATCACAGTCTGTCAAGGGCTATCTGCATAAGGAACCAAATTTTGGATGCCAGACAAAGTACAAACTTGTCATCATAAAATTCACATCAGAAGATCTGATCATTAGTTTTTATACCAGCTTGCCATTAAAATGACTTAAATATAAAAGCTGTATTTCAGACAAGCAAAATGTATCTGAAGTCCCAATATATACTGTGTAATGTTGTGAGACAAATGGCTTCGGCTCTGACACAGCAACTGCAGTACGTCCTTCCAATTCAGATTTCTTGAAGGGCAGTGCAGTGATTCTCAGAGTAAATCAATAAAATTCCACAGCATTTTAGGGCCTATTCTTGAAAAAGAAATTAAGCCCTCTGTGTAAATTCAGATCGTTTCCCAATACAGTTTCCAAAATGAAACGATCAAATCAGAATGACTTGAGTACTGTGGAGAGAGATACAACCATTTCATACTTCAGCTTTGCAAAATGGAATCTTTTAGCACTTTGTAGGGAATCTTAGAAATGAGGATCACACATTACCTACATTTTACATACAGAATATGCAAATCCTGGGTTAGTAAAATAAGAAATATTCTTAAGGGGACAGCTAACAAATGGAATAAACTCCAAAATGAGATTGCAAACAGATTTAGGCATAATTTTACATTATTCAAATCTAATACACAATAGATAGAAATGCCAAGGCACTGAAAGAAAACATATTCTTTTAAAAAAAAAAAAACAATCACAAAACCAACCAAACAAAAGTACTAGCTTAATAATATGTTTCTATTTCTATTTTTTACTCACTTTGGAAACTGATCTATGTATTGCATGCTCTTTTCCCTTCTCCTGCCATAGTAAGTTACACATAACAGAGATACATCCAAGAGTAAAATCCATGTGAATTCCTAATGCATTCTTTGTAAACTACTAGGGAAGAGATGAGAAAAAATCAATCCATATTCTCAGTTTTGACAAATCAAATAACATTAACTAAACATTATTTGTTAAAACATGAAAAATGTGTAAGAACATTCTTAGGTGCTTTTCCTGAGCTCTATGTCATACTTCTTGAAGAATAGTTTCAAAAGATATGAGTTTAGAGTCAGAACACTTGGTTATAAAACATGACTTTGTTAATTATTACTTTTGTGACCTTGAAAAAAAGTCATTTTATAATATCTCTGCTGTACTTTTGGAAAGATACTACATATCATCTACCAAGGTTCCTATCAGGATTAAATGCTAACTAATTGATAACTAAACCTAATTCTATAGATTAGGATTACTCTATTGGTGAAAATGAATGTGACCCTATTCCAGTGTCAATAGTTATATCCCTGGATCTCTGTACTTTATCTTCCTCTGAAACAGGACCTCAAGGTAGCTTGAGATTTAGATAGATAATTCTAAGTAAGTCTTGTCTTTTAAAAATGGGATGTTAGATTCCTTCTCTCTCTATCCTCATATTTATGAAAACCTAAACAGGGTAGAAATGAATATAGACTTATTTTAAACCACACTTAGTAACATAAGAAAAGTAATGTAAAAGGATTAATGAGGAAAATCCATAAGTTTTCCCAAATCCATTTTTTTCCTGTTTGCTCATCCTGAATCTATAGCTAATTATTTTCTTTTCCTCAGTGTAGTTATCTGCATGAGATCATATTCATATCTTCATTATAGAAGATGCACCCAGAGCTATGGTCAAGCCCTGAGAAGGTCCAGATAATTCCATTTGTCTGAGGCTCCTGGTATTGGAAAATTAAGTAATGCCAAAACAGAATACATAAAACTTGGGCACTTTTTAGAAGTATGCATTTGACAAATTAATGTTACCACTCAAAAACAGATTATGATATAATTATGAAGTCTCTGTCACGAGCATTATATTTGTTAACCTCTTTTTAACAGTTTGGAAGCTTTGCCCTTTTGTCTTTTGTTTTCTGGTGAGAAGGGAACATCAGGAACAGAAGATTCACCAGCTGCTCAAGAGCCTTTGGCTGGAGACCATTGAAAGGAAAAGGAAACACATAATCTGTTAGGAGCTCAGTTGATTGCATACGTACCAATTCTTTCCTTATTTACATGGCTCATAATTAACTTGTGTAGCTCTTTGATATCCTTAAAAAAATAGTTGATCTTGAATTTGAATCAAGTCAAAGGAATGGAGTGAGAACATCAAATAAAAAAGCAGTGCTGTTTAGTCAATGAGTCAGCAAACTTTTATCAGTAAAGAGACAGATCGTAAATATTTTAGGCTTTGAAGGTCATATCATATAATATCTGTTGCAACTACTCAAGTCTTCCCTTGTGGCCTGAAAGGAACCATAGATGACATATGAAGGAATGGGTGAGATTGTATTGAAATCTGAATTTTCTATAATTTCACATATCACAAGATATTCTTCTTTTGATTTTTCTCAACCATTTAAAATCTAAAAATCATTACTAACACAGGAAGTGTATAAATCAGGTGGTAGGTCAGATTTGGTCTGTTGGCAAGTTTTTGAAGGCCTGGTTTTAGCCTAACCTGTCTAGTTTAGCTGCTGGGGGAAAAGTTGCCAAGGTTCACCCACATTCCTAAGTGAAAGTATCATTAAAGAAACATGTCTGAGATTTATTCAGTGTTCCTTAAAAACATCAAATTTAGTCCATTGATGAGAGTCACTCTAAAATAGTTTTCGTCAATTATTCTGAAAAACTTTCAATGTGTTCATTTCAATTTAAAAATCATCAAGGCAAGACTGATTTTATATCAAGTTCAGCAATATTTCTTTTACTGGAGAATTTTCTTTAGGTTATCAAATGTATGTACCTCTAAGCTCCTAAAGGTTTCTGTTTCTTTCTTTTTCTTTCTTTTTTTGTTGTTGTTGTTTTCTAAGCTAATAGAACCCCCTGTTTAATGGACATGGAAATGGAGCACGGGAGAAAAAGTAGAAGGAATAGAATCTGCCTTTTTTCCTCTGCTATTTTGATGAAAGCAAAAATATATGTTTACTATTCCCTTTCTAAACTGGATTATTTGAACACAATTTAAAAAAAAAAAAATCATTGTTCTTAAAACCACTCTAACTCCATTCCAAACTGATCAAACTTGATTTTTATTACACATATTGTTTTTAATGTTTTCTTAAAACCATCTGAATGGCTCATAGGACAATTTCATTTTTACCTTAAAGTTTAGTTTGTTTGAAGTCATTGGGACAACTTTAATTTGATATAGTTTATGAGTTCTCTTTGAAAATGTGGCTGACCGTCCATTTTATTACAGTGACTATTTGTGATGACTCCCTTGTCAAAGTAGTACGCAACCCTCCTACTCAAAAAGGATTCACAGTTCATAGTGACAGTTTTACTGCAGAAATGGGTAAGTCCCTAGTTAACTGTAAAATACACTCACACACCCACACAACACACACACACACACACACACACACACACAATAACAAAAGCAACTAGTCCATTTGTTTCTCCAGGGCTCGCAGCTAACGACATTGTTGTGGAAGATATATCTACAATAATACATCATAGAAATGGTTAAACCAGGCTCTGGGGAGAAAACTTCCAACTTGTAGCATATGCTGGTTTCCATAGTGTGAATAATATCACCATGGCCCATTTCTGGCTACCAGTGTGACATCAGAATGCAGAATGGGAAGAGAAGCCCAATATGGGTTCTTTTAAGCTGATGTGAACTGGCTTCAGCATCTCTCTGACAGGTAGTACAGAAAGAAGTGATAGCGAGGTAGTGATTTTTCCTTTGATATCTAATAGAGAAACTGCAAAAAAAAAACAAAACTCCTTTCTATGTGTACTTTCTCTAGTATTGTGTATTTCTACAATAAAAATAAAAACTTCTAAATGAAAAAGGTATTGAAAAAAACTGAATTCAAAGCACATCTTTAAGAGAACATACAAATAAAGCAAAATTTAGAATTGT
The DNA here is from genome assembly GCA_020662805.1 of Glaucomys volans. Classification (NCBI taxonomy): domain Eukaryota; kingdom Metazoa; phylum Chordata; class Mammalia; order Rodentia; family Sciuridae; genus Glaucomys; species Glaucomys volans. The sequence continues at coordinate 1,273,393 of JAJEJO010049932.1, read as the reverse complement.
TACACGTAATGTGGAGGGGACATCTAGATGGCAATGGTCATTTATAAATGTTGTGAAAGCTTATTTTTAAGAGGTTACCTTTTATTAGATGTTTTTCTATCAAATCTTGAAATGCATTTATTTTATATGTGGCTTTAAAATTCTCTTTATTTTTTCCAATATTCACTTTTACAGTACACCATGGCTTTTATGAATGCAAATCGGATTGATTGCAATGATTCATGTAGTCCAAAGGGGGCAAGAACACCATGCTATTCTATTAGTATTGATTTGTAACACAAGTGGTGGATGTTCATGGCAAGTAGAAAAGAAATCTATGGGTTCACTCGTAGAACTATGTCCCTAAAGCTTATCCAGTTCAGTAAACAGGACTTTCCTGTTACATATATTGTTTATTTTACCTTCAGTAGTTACAGAGATAATGCTTTACTTGTTCTGCCTTCAAATGAGAGTATCAGTATAACATTTTACCTAATCTGGACATAATGAGATCAACAGGTAAATTGTCATTGGATTAGAGATGTAAATCCCAAAATTAAAATGGCTTATATTGGGTTAAGCCATGCCTGACTGAGACTACACTTAGAAGTTCAACACTCATCACTCTTCAATGGTCATATTTGGATCTGGATTTCTGGTTCAAGAAAGCCGTAGAGGGCATCAGTACAGGTTGGTTGTTTAATAGTAGATTTGCAGGAGCTGAAAAGTGTAATGGCAATATGGTAAGGTATCCTTCAAGGGAAGATGGCAAAGTTCACTACCTCACTTGAATGTGGTGATTATTTAGGAAGCATAGGTGGTTTATGATTTCATCGCCCAGGCATGGAAGTGTTATTGAGGTGATCATCTTTACGAAGAGTACCTAAAAGGAAGGGAGTAAAGCTGAATCTCAGGGAATATTCCACTGAGGCAGAAGAATCACAAAGATACTGAGTGGAAAAGTCTGTGGAAACCAGAAAAATAAAAACCATGGGGCTTCAAGAAGGAAGTAGCATTAGGATGTATTTTAAAACCCTTTTTTTTTTTATTTTTTAAAGATTCAACTAAATGGGAACTCACATGCATTCCTGCTGGACTGTAAGCTGATGTAGTGGTTCTGAAAGATAGTTTGGCCTTCCTAAGCCAAAAACCTTTAAACAGATTCCACATCCTCTGTTCTGGGAATGTTGTTGTCAAGAAGCCCTGAGAATTACACAGTTTTCCCTTTTCCTTTAAATGTTTTAAGTTTTGGGTGTCTCAGGTCTGTTGTTTCCCTGGGACATGAAGCTCTGCTCAGGGAAAAACATTTGAATGTTAGTGCAAGTTGTGGGAAATCAAAGTCCTCCCTGAGTACTGGGAAGGAAACAACAGGAAAATGGGCTGTGGAAATACTCCCTTTTCCTGTCTCTCATGAATCCTGGTGTTATATATAATTAAAAAGAACCAAGAAAAACTGATGTGATCCCACAATATGTATAATGAGAAAAATTATACGTATTATACTCTATGTATGATTTATCAAAATGTATAAATGCATTCTACTGTCATGTACAACTAATTAGAACAAATAAAATTTAAAAATTTTAAAAAGAACCAAGAAAAAGAAAAAAAAAATAAAAGAATCTGTAGTACAATGTTGAAAAAAGAGAAGGAAGTAGCTAAGTGCAGAAGAGAAATAAGATACATAATTCTGGATGATAGAACACCGGTTGTGATAATGAAGATCTTTGGAAACACTGAAAACAGACTAGGTAACAAATAAGAGTAGTTCATGGTGAGGTGGTGAAGGGATAGATTTAGGAGTAACTTTGGGAATCAAGGCAACCTGGGATGGATAGTTAGCAGTGGAGTTCAAGGAAGAAGAATAGGGAATGTGGCAAGGGAGTTCGAATGTGAATAAAGGTCACGCTGAGAGTCAAGGTCTCTAGCTGAAGGAGAAGATGAGTGGGTGGGAAAAGGAGTGAGAGCACTGCTAATTAAGAAGGTGATGTTGAAGGAGCTGGAGATTTCAGGGATGGATGGCACCTTACTACAGGACTTGCTAATGTGAATAAAAACAGCCACAGATGGAATAGGAAGGAAAATGAAAAGGCAGAGGTAACGTCAGAGAATACAGACTAATAGGAAACATCGTAACTTTCCCCAGATTTTTATATTTTGTAAGAGCAAACTAACAGATGTCAAATAATGTCCTAAATTACTATGGAAGTGAAATAACTTCCCAGGGAATTAACTCACCCAATCAATCCCAAAACCTTTTACTAAAGATGCAACTCTATTTCTAGTCCTTTCAGAGACTACAGAACAGCGTGCTCAGAAGAAACAATCTGAAAAAAGTTATCTACTTTCCAGAAACAGAGACACTTTCATTTCATATATCATGGGCCTCCCAGCTCCCAGAAGGACTAGCCAGACAGTAATGCTTTGGTTCTACATATGGTAGGCAGAATAATTCTTCCTAAAAATGACCACTTCCTTATCCTCCAAACCTGTGAAACGCTACCTTACAGATGTGATCTCTGGAAGAGTTCAATATAATCACACGAGTCCTTAAAAGCCTCTTTTCAGAGACATATTATAGGAAAGAGGAGGCAATTCAAAGGAATGTGGGAAGTTTCTGGAAGCTGGGAACAGCCCTACATCCTTCCACTGCAAGAAACAGAATTTGACCAACAACTCCTCCCAAACTTGGAAATAGACTGTCATCTAGCACCTAAAATATGGAATGCAATGCTGGTGACACCTAGCTTTTACCCCAGAGACACCTGTGTGACACTTTGTAACTATTTAAGTCTAAGATAACACATATGTATCATTTTAAGTTGCTAAGTTTGTGGCAGTTAATATGGAACAGTAGAAAATTCATACATTAGGTGATCCTGAAATACCCATGAGAGTTGTATTTTTAATAAATATCAAAGAATAATATTAAACAATTTATATAATCTTACATAAAAGTGAATGACTTTCCCTGGGTGGTTGGAAAATTTGCCAGGTACCAATGGAAACTCTTTGGATCCTATAAACTCGACTCTCTGGAGGTGAATTATGCTTAGCAATCAGTACAAGTACTTTCTTCTTGTGTCTTGAATGAGTCTCTATGCTCCATTTGTTCCACCAAGGCATCCATTCAGGTGTCTGTTGGGTGGTGTGCTAGATGTTGACATCTAGTAGGACTAAGATAGCTCTGTAATAATAACACAATTGCAACATATTGTGATAAATGCAATAAAGAAGTTGGTCCCAATTCTAGCATGGCATAAAAGAGAAAGCAAGCAGCTCATTTTAAGTGATGTGAGGAAAGAGGACATGGAGGTGTTTCCTGAGTTTAGAAATGGTGAAAAAGAAATTAAAAGTTGAACAAACTGGTAAGACATTTCAGCCAGAAGTAGCAGCACAAATAAGGTATGCAGAGGTGAAAAGACTTTGGCTTCTTCTCATTCACATCCTGGATGAGTGGGAATAAGGGAATGTAAATGGCAGGAGGCCAAAGATGTTGTTATACAATATTCAGGGTTTATATCATGTAAGACTTTCCATGACTTAAAAAGGAGTTTGGGATTTACAAACAATACGCAAGCTCCTGCAGAATTTTAAGCAGAGGAAAACAAAATTAAATGTATTCTTCTGGGGCAGCATGAAGGACAGATGGAGGTGGGTGAAGAAGAAAGTAAAGAAATAGGTCAGGTGCCCATACAATAATAATTATGCAAAAATTAATTAGGGCCTAAGGCAAAATGTTAGGCATAAGGTGAAGATCTGAAAGTATTTAGTTAGAAGGTACTGAATTGGATGACCTTTTAGGTGAAGGATGGTTGAGGAAAAAGTCAAGGAACATCATTAGCCATCATGGTCATCTGAAACTGGGTCTTAATACAAGTGCACCTCTGTGTTAACTACTTCACTTGGATTTTATCAGGCGATACGTACAATGACATTATGAGATATTAATGAACAAAATATTGTTATGTTCGTTTTAATGATGAAAAAACTTTAACTGAAACTTTGAAAAGCAAAGTAACTTGAAGTCACACTGTTCCTGAGAGAGCTGCAATCCAGAACCTGCCAACTGACCTCAGGACCCTCCTGCTTCAGAAGCTGTGCACCTAACCACTATAGCATCACCTCCCAAAGGCTCACGCCCAGATTTCTGGCTTGGGTTGAGTGGGCAGGTGAGATAACTCTGGTGAAAAAAAAGAGAGCTGAATATTTAGAGATTGGGAATATATTCAATTGAGACATTTGGGTTTGAAGTGCTATCTCTGAATTATCTGAGCCAAAGGGCTCCCGGTTTTCTAAGTCTGATTTCTCAGTATGATATAGACCAGAAACACTTATTTCTTGTCTGATTCTTATGCTGGATAAAAAGTTAATGTAACTAGCAGATATACAAGAGGGAAGGGCCAGGAGATACATAGCTGTACTTCAGATTAATTTCAGGGATTAACAAAAGAAAAAAAAAAAATGCTTCCCCAAATAGCCAAGGTAGTACAATATCGCCACCTACTGTAGTGCTGCTGAGACAATGCATCTTCTGAGTCAGCTTAAAATTTAATTGTGGATTCCAGTAGCATCTCTTGGGCCTTCCTTACTTGTTCCACCTACCTGCCACAGTCAGCTTCCTATATTTCCTCTGCCCTGTGGCTTCTGAAGCATAATGGGATACACAGCTGAACCCCACCAACACCCAGCAGTTAGATCTGTTCTTCCTCATTTCTTAACTGTCACTGCCTGTTTGCTTTGTCTTCTCCTGGTTCTGGATATGGACCTCACATTTTTTAGCCTATAGGAAGATATACATTTTTTAAGACTCAGTTTACTAATCTGTCAACTGGAACTGCTGATGTCTACTTAACAGTGCAATTCTAAAAGGAAAAAATGATGCATAGGAAACATACATAGGAGAATCTTAATAATGTTTTGTTCCTCCTGGTCCATATTTAGAAATGATATAGCATATCTAATAAGAAATTGCATAATTTCATTTCTCCTAAGAAATGAAAACAGAGAGGCAGGATTTATTGGAGGAAATGATATAGAGATATGTAAGCAATATGTATTCATAAGTTCCAACAGGAAAAAAAAAGGAGCTTATATGAAAATACATAAAACTAAGGGAATGACAAAACTTGCATTTAAATATGTGTGGCAGACTTTTACTACTTTAATGATATAAAACATATTTAAAAGAAGTAAATACTGATAAAGATGGATGATTTCTCTGAAGATGAAGCTTCCATGACAAATGAAACCATTCCATTTATGTGCTTAAACAGAACAGAGCTTCAGATGATAGTTACTTTCCTGTGACTCTGACTTCCAGAAACATAATTGCTCTGACCTTGGCTGGAGATGTGCATTTTGCCATTTAGTGCACTTTCTTGGATATTCATTCATCAAGTATTTATTACTCACTGCAAGGTGTGAGGCAGTGTGCTAGAAGCAATTTTGTCTTTTCTGCATGATGGGTATTATTGTGACTTGATTAGGACAGAGCTGGAGGGTTTATTTAGAAATGGTATAATTAGATTTCATTTGAGCACAGAGTGTGAAAAAGCCCCAACCTTCCTAAATTTGAATATGTTGGATTTGAGAAGAGTTCCAAACTAGATCCCTCAGTGGTGGCCACTCATCTAACTTCTCTGGTTAGTTTTAGGGTTGTGCTAGAGAGGCTGGCACATGGCCCTGGACGTTGGCCAGGAGTAAATCAATTCTACTGTTCAAGGTTCGCAGATGACTATGCTAAAGAAAAATAAGTTGAGGTGAAACAAAGAAAAAGATAAAGGTCAAATGAGGCATATGGAGGAGAGAAGTGTCCTGGGCAAAGGTCATAACATGCATGGAAAAGAGGAACTATTTTAGTGTTGCACTGTGACTCATACTCTGAAGGGATTTGATAAATTCTTTGCAGTTTCAATATCAAAAAACAATTGTCTGATTATGAAGATAGCTTAAGGATTCAACAAAACACCACATCAAACTAAAGAGACTCTAAGGAGATACTGTCATCCGCCCACAATGCTCCTAGCTGTATATTTTGTGTTTTCAACTATTTAGACAATTGCACATGATGAACAGTTTAAATAATGAGCAGTTCGCAATGTTGCTATTTTGTCCATGGTTCATGATGTTTTGCAGGTATTACCTGCTAAACTTGGTAATCTCTTCATGTTATATGGAACATGTATTGGTTTTGTATCATCCTGTTTCCTCCCAAATGTGGGTGGGGGGACATCTTGGTTGGATGAGGGCTACTTCTTAGCAAAGCATAAACACAGGAAGGTCATGTCCTTTGACCTCCACTATTCTCTCCTCTAGTCCATACATTATTTCCTTTAAGATAAACACTCGATGACGAAGGATTCAATATTTAATTTCCTTCTAGCTTTCTCCCAAGATCACTTAATTGAACTCTCATTACAGGTGCAACCAATTCCTTTTCAATTTGTAGCTGAAAATTGCCATAGCACACAGATTCCAGCCATATTTTAATGAAGTCTTTTATTAGAGCAGTGACTCCTACTGCCACGTGTGAAGGAGCTCAGATTTTCCATTAGAGGCCACACTTTGGATGGGTTTATAACTTGGAAGTAAACCTTTTCATCAGGTTGAAGTAGGGCAAAAAAGGTTTTAGCCTTAAGAGTACTTTGTTATTTCATAATAATAAATCAATTTTCCTTCAAGATCAGAGTGCAATAACAATTTTCTTCCAATGCTATCTCCTTGTATTTCTCCAAGTTTATATAAATGACCACATTTCACACATTTATATCTCCAGAAAACGTTCGGTTGGGGTCAGGGAAAAGGGTTCAAGAGTGAGGCAGTTGAACATTTTGTGCACGATGCTAATGCAATATCCATAAAGGCCAGTTAGATTTTGCACTGCGAGACTCTCTGTATCAAAGGCACAGACTGTGTCTCGCATCCGAGCAGGCTTCTCATAAATGCATGCTGTTGGTCATTCAGGGACCAGACGAGAGCGTGGGGGTGGTTCTAAACACACCTCTCATCATAAACTAAAAAACAACTAAGGGGCTCGGTTTCAGGAATGAGAATCAGTATTATGGTCTGAACACATGAAACACAATCCTCTATGTAAACAGCAATATCTTCATTTTCATAAGGGAACTTCCTCTTAAAGTCCAGGTTAATGCATTTAGGATTCTAATTGTTTTTTGTTTTCAGATTCTTACTTCTATGCTCTTTCCCGCTAAGTGGTAGAACTTAAAATGATTACTGAGTCACCAGAAAGTGCTGCAAAGCCTTAACCCACTCATGTAATTCTGCCTAAACACACACGCACATACACACACACTTATACAAACAGTAAGCTTTTTATTTTTGGTGAAATCTCTACCGATTTCTATATATTTTTTTCTGACATTCTTTCCTATAAGCTTGAACAATTTCAATGTTTTCTTTTTATCTGAGTCATTCAGAATTGGAGTTGGTGGTGGTGCTTTTTAAAGTATAAATTTGTGCACCATATCTCTTTTGAAGGATGCGTATTTTATTGAATGCATCTGAATTAAACAGCTTCTCAACCAGTACAAGTAGTCCTTATTACTGCTGTTGGCAGCCAAACAACTATCACGGTCGTTGCCAGACCTTATGTTTGCTGTGTTCTTTTCTTTCTTTTCATGTATCACTGTCTTTCAGTCTCAACCATCATAGGTGCCTTCTTTAACATAAATTGGATAGGATCTTAAAATATCATTTAAAAACAACAACAACAAAAAAATCCTCTTTTTACTTCTTGATAACCCAGAGAAATGGATTCTTCTAAAAGAAAACAGATTGCTTTAAAAATGACATGTCACAACTAAATGGTCATGCTACTGAGCTTTATAATGAAAGGTATTAACCCCCTGGAATTTCTAAACTGACCTCTATTTTGCTCTCTTTGTCACAGTCCCTGGTAAAGGTACTTGGCTAGAGACTACAGTTATGCAGAACGTCCAGAGGAGCAAGATGGCTGGGAAGATGAGCAATTCACCTCCGCCTCCAGCCTCCCCCTCCCAATAACCATCTTGTCATACTGCCTACAAGCAAAGCTTCTTTTGCTTATACGCAGTTCTGAAAATTATGCTTATTATTGCCATGATCTCAAAAAGGAAAATTATTATTATTATTCATTCCCATGGCCTACTTTCACACTGAACAATTATGACTTCAGATGAGAAATAACAGTTTCATGTCAAAATGCTCATACATTTATGGAAATACATAGCTGTCATTCTGCACAAAATTAGAAGCCTTCAATTTTCATTTCAAAATCATTCTGCATGCAAATAGTGAATACAAACAAAAAACTTGTATAGCTGGTTTGAAATGTAGCTTTCTACCCTAATAACAGAAAGTTTCCAACCAAAGCAGTTCATTAACAACTAAATCAGGATAACTCTATCTTTGTGCACATCTTGTAAGTGGTGAGGTGTCAATAGGTCATATTCAGATTATAAAGAGGGTAACAAAATGAGGACCTCTGAACCTTGATTTTAATTGGGATATTGCCAGGTTGGAATTCTACTAAAAATCTTAATGCTTTCTTCAGCAGTTAAAAAAATCACATAGAAATATAAATGTGAGGGGAAAAAATGTACCTCACAATAAGCATTCCCTAATCTATTATTTTGGATAAAATTTCTGTGTATTCAAATATTTATATAAATAAAATATTATAATATAATATAGAACATTATATATTCAAAAGATTAGCATATATTAAAATGATCACAACATAAAATGATGCTCACTGCTACTTAGTTTATTATGTTTTAGAAACACTTCAATATCTTATTGTGCTTTAAGTTATTTATTATTAAATCAATTATCTATTGACTGGGAAGTTCAGATAGGCCTATAATTGAGAGTCCTGGGAATAGAATAAAGAGATTATTGTGATTCACAAAGATTTTCCTGCTACCCTGGTGTGTATGAATCTCATACACCAACATGTTCTACTGTCATTTGCAGTAAGTTTTTCCTATTGGTAATAAATATTCACATTATTTTAAGGGATGAAATGCAATTAGAAGATCAGTTAAAAGTCACTTAGAAAATTCTAACTACAGTGTATAAATTATGTCCTTGAAAACAATTCATTTTAATTAAATGGTAGTGGTAGAATTGTTTCTTTTACATTATTTTTGTTGTCAAATATTCTGAGTGAAGATTTTATAAATACAAATTGAAAAATCCAAAAACCAACTTTAAAAAAAAAATAAACCTTGGGAAAGACTCTTCCAGAGCTGTTTATTTTAGAAAGCAAATATGTTTCAAATTAGTTTATTTTAAAATGATTGCATTTTAAAACCCAACCATGGAAAATGAGAATTAAAAGTATCCTAAGTAACAACATAATATACCTGATAGAGAAGTGAACATGAGTCAGGAGACTAGACTTGAGGTTTTGTTTAGAACTGTGCCTAATTAGTTGTGTCCATTCGCAATTCACTAAAAACATTGTCAAAATTTTAGTGGGGTAGAGAGTGGAATTCAGATAATATTTTTCAAGGTCTCTTCCAATTCTGAAATTGAAAACATTTATTTGATATTTAGACAAACTATGAAACTGTCTTCGTATTTTATGATCACTAAAAATGGTGAGTTCATATATCAACTGGACTTTGCCTTTACCATCAATTGCTAACTACCATGGTAAATGGAGCCCAGGGAAAAAAATTGAGAAATGAAGTATGCATTCTGAATTCTGAACTATTTAGGTTGCCAGAACTTGGGAATCAATCTAACAAAAGATGTGAAAGACCTCTACACTGAGAACTATAGAACACTAAAGAAAGAAGTTAAAGAGCGTCTGAGAAGATTGAAAGATCTCCCATGTTCTTGGATAGGCAGAATTAATATTGTCAAAATGGCCATACTTCCAAAAATGCTATACAAATTCAATGCAATTCCAATTAAAATCCCAATGACGGACCTCATAGAAATAGAGCAAGCAATCATGAAATTCATTTGGAGGAATAAGAGACCCAGAATTGCTAAAGCAATCCTTAGCAAGAAGACTGAAGCAGGGGGTTTCACAATACCAGACCTCCAACTATACTACAGAGCAATAGTGACAGAAACAGCATGGTATTGGTACCAAAATAGACAGGTAGATCAATGGTACAGAATAGAGGACACAGAGACAAACCCAAATAAGTACAGGTATCTCATACTTGACAAAGGAGGCAAAAACATGCAATGGAGAAAAGACAGCCTCTTCAACAAATGGTGCTGGGAAAACTGGAAATCCATATGCAGCAAAATGAAACTAAACCCATATCTCTCACCCTGTACAAAACTCAACTCAAAGTGGATCAAGGACCTAGAAATCAGACCAGAGACTCTGCACCTAATAGAAGAGAAAATAGGTCCAAATCTTCATCATGTTGGCCTAGGACCAGATTTCCTTAATATGACTCCCAAAGCGCAAGAAATAAAAGCACACAATCAATGATTGGGATAGAGTCAAACTAAAAAGCTTCTTCTCAGCAAAGGAAACAATCAGCAATGTGAAGAGAGAGCCTTCAGAGTGGGAGAAAATCTTTGCCACACACACTTCGGACAGAGCACTAATCTCCAGAATCTACCAAGTACTCAAAAATCTTTACACCACGAACACCAATAACCCAATCAATAAATGGGCCAAGGAAATGAACAGACACTTTACAGAGGAAGATCTACAAGCAATCAGCAGATTTATGAAAAAATGTTCAACATCACTCGTTATAAGAGAAATGCAAATCAAAACCACCTTAAGATTTCATCTTACCCCAATTAGAATGTCTTTTATCAAGAACACAGGCAACAACAGGTGTTGGCGAGGATGTGGGGAAAAGGGTACACTCTTACATTGCTGGTGGGAGTGCAAGTTGGTGCAGCCACTCTGGAAAGCAGTGTGGAGATTCCTTAGAAAACTTGGAATGGATCCACCATTTGACCCAGCTATCCCACTCCTTGGTTTATACCCAAAGGACTTAAAATCAGATTGCCTCAGTGATGCAGCCACATCAATGTTCATAGCTGTTCAATTCACAATAGCTAGATTATGGAATCAACCTAGATGCCCTTCAGTAGATGAATGGATAAAGAAACTGTGGTATATATACACAATGGAATATTACTCAGCCATAAAGAAGAATAAAATTATGACATTTGTAGGTAAATGGATGATGTTGGAAACTGTTATGCTAAGTGAGATCAGCCAATCCCATAAATCCAAAAGCCGAATGGTCTCTCTGATAAATGAATGATGATGCATAATGTGGGGGGGAAAGATGCCAAGAATGGAGGAAAGATAGCTAGCATAGAGGGAAGGGGGCGGGTGGGGGGTAAAATTAATAACAGAGTGTGTGACAGATACCATTGCCCTGTGTAAATGCATGAACGCACAGATGGTGTGACTCTACTTTGTGTACAACCAGTGAAACAATAGCTGCACTCCATTTGTGTTCAATTAAAAAAAAAAAAAAAAAAAAAAAAATTTACAAATAAAAAAAAAAGAT